>CM042475.1:15676916-16151916 GCA_023621385.1 Quercus gilva
GTTTGATTACATTAGTGGAGAGGATTTCTAAAAATTGGACTTATGGGGTTAAGTTTTGAGAGAATTCTTCTGATTTCAGTTGTTCTACTTTTATCTGAATTTGCTGGTGGTTTGGAGTTAAATTGACTATTTCACACACACACACTCAAGGACTTAGCTTTAGGTTGAAGTAAATGCTTAACTCTTGCTTGACAAATTGCTAAATTTTTTATTGATTTTCCTGCTATCTTTGATGTTAAAAGAGTAAGTTACTAGTGATGAAATCTAAATTCAGATCATGGCTTGGTGAGTGATGATATTTCTCTATGGGGTCTAGTTGATAGTGTCTATAGTTGTCTTTTATTTTATTTTCTTTTTGTTTGAGGACAAACAAAGTTCTAAGTTTGGGGGTGTTTGATGACTTGTATAATTTGGCATAATTTATCACTTCTCAACTTGAAACTTTAGTCTAATTTTATTTATTTATTTTGTTGATTTTAGACTTCATTATTGTTATTTAAATTTTATTGCAGATTTGAAGAAAATGAAGATTTATTCAAATAAAAGAGACGTGAAGCAGCTAGAGAGAATATTGGGTTTTGAATGAATGGAAGCTGAAGGAAGATCTCTTTTTGGCTTCAGAATTGGCATGAAAAGCGGGTCCCTCTTGGTTTTAAGGCAGGCGATTTGACTTCATCTTGACTGGGAGGCACGCACAAACAAAGAAAAATAGGTTGAAAAGAGCAAAGTAAATTGGCTGAAAAGAAAAACGTTTTTGGGCTGAATAGAAAAACGTTTTGGGCTGAAAAAGGGCAACACGACTGAAACAGAAAAGAAAAAAAGAGGCGCTGAAACAGAAAAGAAAAAAAGGGGACGCTGCACTAAAGCAAAGAGAGGCGCTGAAACTGAAAGAAAGAGGTGCTGAAACTGAAGGAAAGCAGAACATGTTCTTTGTTGGACAGAGAGGCCGAAACTAAAAAGGAGAGGCTGAACTGAGGGGACAACGTTGAACAGAAAAGGAGAAAGCAGCAGAGATGGAGACAAGATATTTTCTTTGAGAGGCCATTTTTCCTTATAATCTTTCTCAGAAAAATTATGGTGAATTCGTTTCTGTTAAGTATAATTTTCAGCATGAACTAAATTTTTTTTATTCTAGGAAAATGATGTAATCTAATTCTGAACTATGCTTGCTTTTCCATGTTAATTTGAATTAATTCTCTTCATGTTTGTCTGATTTATTCTGAGTTTATTGCTTCTAATTAACCGGCCGTTAATTAGATTATTTTGATCTTGTGATTTGCTATCGAAAGAGGGAATTATAGGATAGATCTTGAATATTTCGGCATAGGTAAATATAGAGATCGAAAGACTTGTATGAACCTGTGTAGTTTTAAAATCATTGGTCTTAATGCTTTCTTGCTTTATTAAATTGCATACTCTTGTGTAAATTGATGAACAAGATGGTTTCCAATTGACTGTCAAAAGAGGCTTTTGGACATTTTTTTGGAGATTGCTAACAAACAGAGAGAATTAAATTCAATTAGCTAGATGAGTAAAGCAAAGTGAGGGATTAGGTGAAATCGATTTCCTAGATGTTTTCTCCCCATTAATTTGATTTTCGAGCATTATCGTTCTTTTCCTCTGCGTACTTTCTTTAATTTGATTTTATTTTAAATTCCAATTATAACAACCTTAGTGACTTTTCTAGATAAAATCGAGATTAGCATAATTTTGGTATTTGTCAAAAGTAAGTTACCAATCCCTGAGGACGATACTCTTCTTATCACTTTACTATAAAACTACGATACTGTGCACTTGCAGTTTTGCACCAATCAAAGTTCATTCATGTTTCCCACAATAACTTTAGGAGGATGATTCAATTTGATCCTAGAAGAAGGTCCTTTCTCCTCATGGGTTTTAGAATCAGGTGAAGTAGATAAGTCTGCTAAATCTTCTACAACACTTGGAGTATCTAGAGTACTAGGAGATGCAGGCTCTTGTTCAATAATTTCTTGAACTTCCTTGGGCTCGGGAGGAAGAATCTCTTTGGGGATTTCCTCATCAAATTTCTTAGAATCGGAATTTGAAGATTCATTAATAACAAATTTACTATTTCCATTACCTTTATAGTTCTTTTGTTGTATACCCGATAAGACTTGCTTGTAGAGGAGTATCCTGGAAATATTCCTTCATCACTTCGGGAGTCAAATTTCTCTCTATCCTTGAGAATGAAACAAGTACTTCCAAAGATTATGAAATATTTGACATTTGGCTTCCTTGCCTTCCATAACTCATATGGAGTCTTCTTGGTACCAGGTCTAAAATACACCCTATTAACTGTATGACAAGCAGTGTTGATGGCTTCTCCCCATAAGTTTCTAGCCACATCCTTGTTATGCAACATGGCTCTAGCCATCTCTTGAATAACCCTGTTCTTCTTTTCTACTACACTATTCTGCTGAGGAGTAATAGGAGTAGAGAATTCCTGAGATATACTTGATCTTGTACAAAAGGACTCCATATATGAGTTCTCAAATTCTTTACCATGATCACTTCGAATTCAATCAATCTTCAGCCTCTTTTCATTCTGCAATCTTGTGCACAAAGCTTCAATGTGCTCAGGAGCATCAAACTTGGATCGTAGGAGAATGACCCAAATGTACCTAGTGAAGTCGTCTACCACAACCATGATATATCTCTTTCCACCAAGAGACTCGGTTCTGGTTGGACCCATAAGATCCAGATTTAGTAGCTCCAATGGTCTAGATGTAGCAAATGTTTGAGTGCCCGGATGTTTAGCTTTTGTCTGTTTTCCAAGCTGACATGGTCCATTCAACCACATTGCTTACTCTATTGAGTTTTGGTATCCCCAAAACTGACTCATGCTTAGATACAATTGAAAGATGTTTGTAACTAGCATGTCCCATCCTTTGGTGCCATACATCTTTATTTGATAAACGAATGCTATTACACACAATATCAGCATCAGGAACCAAGCCAAAACAGTTGTCTAGAGTGCGAACACCATTTATGAGCTTCTTCCTAAACTCATCCATGACAAGGCATTTTCCCTTTGAGAACAGTACCATAAAGTCTTGATCACATATCTAACTTATGCTCAACAGGTTCACTCTTAGACCTTCTACATATAGAACATTTGCAATGTCTGGCAGTCCAAGTAGAGATATGATTCTTTTTCCTTTAATCTGTGACTTGCTCCCATCACTAAAAGTGACATTACCACCTTTCTTAGACTCGAATACCTTAAAGAGAGATCAGTCTCCAGTCATGTGTCTTGAGCAACCGCTGTCAAGGTACCATAAACACATGTCCATAACCTTAAATGCGGACTTCATCATGAAGCACACTTCGTGCTTAGATGACAGATCAGTGGGAATGGTGTTTTCTCTCACCTGCCTTTTATGAACTAAACCTTTAACTTTCACTCCTTTGCACATTTTTATTCTGAGGCGATCTAGTTTCTTCTTTGTCAAACTAAAATCTTTTCTAATAGTCATCATAATGGAATTCAAATAACTTTTAGACTTACATTTTCTAAAATATACTCAAACAAGTAGAGATTAGAAAAACAAGATGTATTTGAAAACAAAGATCTCTTTAAGTTGGTTGCAGCCATGACAACAGGGGTCAATGGATCAAACAGCAAAGGTTAAAACCTAATCAGAGTGTGCCTGCTCTGATACTACTTGATAGGCCAAGAATGTATTGACCTCTTGTGATAAATTAATTGATCAATTAACCAAGTTTATTAATTAATCAAATTAACATGCAAAATGCATGGCAGCACAAGCAAATCACCAAATAACTAAGTATGTAGCAGAAATTAAATTGACACGGTGATTTGTTTACGAATGGGGAAAACCTACACAGCAAAAACCCCACCAGGTGATTTTAAGGTCACCACTCCCGAGAATCCACTTTTATCAAAACAAGCGGTTACAAGTAAAGGAATCCCAGTACCTTAAACCAACCTACAATTGAACCCTTACTCCAATACCCAATTGGACTTTTTCTGTAGTGACAATCTCTCCTTATCAATGCATGGCTCCCAATATGTGACTTACCAATTGCGCAGTTCCCAGTACGTGACTTGATCACCAACTTGAGAAGGATGTTGGCTGCAAAGTTCTTCAATTCATCTAGATGATGAAAATCAAGAAACTCCTTGGTCACAAAACCTTACGGTGTAAAAACACAACAGCTTCTTCAAGAGAAAGATGAACTGGGGCAAATTAGGTTTCTGGTCACACTCTTCTTCACACTTGTGGAATTGTGTTCTTATGCAACTTGTGTCACCTTTTATAGCCCTTAAAATAATCCTTATATATGTTTAGGGTTGTGAGAAAAGAAAGCCCAAACATACATTCACGGATTGGATGAAAAATAGTCCTGAAAAACTAGGTTTCATAAACCTTAATAGATAGCCATCTATCGAGCTAGCTGTCGAGGCACGGGCTTCAGAAACTTTTAAACCTCATTAGATGCTAGCTGTCGAGCTTTAAAATCCAACACTTTCTGACATGATTCTTGGACAGACTTGCATGGCTTTAACACTTGAAATTGAAACCTTGTTTTTTGAAGCATTAAACACATCCTAGATCTACCCAATTACAAGTAAAGTGCGTTTTTTCAAAGGATTAGCCAATTATAGAAAATAGTGACATATGTTCCTAACATTGAATCACATATTTCTTAACAATCTATTCGGAAAGGGTGAAGGATTATTAGATGGAACAATAGGAAGATCAGGTGTAGAAACAGGTTCTTGGATAGGTGAGATCTATGTAGTAGTGATAGAATGTGGATCACTGTCTAAAACAAAAGGAGGTGGGGCAGGAAAAAGGGAACTAGTGGGCAAAGCAGGAGAAATATGAAAATTCATTGACTAGAATGGGAATATATTTTCATGAAAGACAACATCCCTAGATAAGAAAGTTAGAGTCTATGTCTAACAATTTGTATCCCTTAACACCTTTAGGGTACCCAAGGAAATCACAAGCTTTGGCCCTTTGATCAAATTTAGTCTTATTTCTAGAGAGAGTTGAAGCAAAGCAAAGACAACCAAGAACCCTAAGGTGAGAGTAGGGTCACTTTACGTAAAAGAACTTCATAAGGTGTTTTGTGTTGTAACAATGGACTAGGAAGTCTACTGATCAAATAGACAGCAGTGAGAACACAATCTCCCCAAAACTTCAAAGTTAAATGGGATTGAAACTTAGGTGCTTTAGTAACACTAAGAATATGCTGGTGTTTCCTTTCAACTACTGAATTTTGTTGAGGTGTGTTTACACAGCTATGTTGGTGAACAACACCCTTGGATGAAAAAAAGTAACATTGAATATTTAGGACCATTATCTGATTGAAGAGATTTGATTTTAAGGTGAATCTGAGTTTCAACATATGTGAAAAAAGATTGAAGAATGTTTTATGTGTCAGATTTAAGTTTCATCAAGAAAACCTAAGTACATCTACTGTAATTATCAACAATGGTTAGAAAATATCTAGAACCATCTATAGTAGGAATAGAATAGGGTCCCCTAATATCACAATGAATTAGATCAAAAATGAATTAATAAAGATTGTTTTCATTAGGAAAAGGAAGCCTCTTTTGCTTTGCAAGTGGACAACTTGTACACAAAGGCAGATCAAAATTAGAAAAAGATACATCAAGCACTATAGAACTAAGCAATTGTAATCTAGATGATGAAGGATGACCTAGCCTATTGTGCCATAGAACAAATTTTGAAACCATACAAACATTTTTATAAACTAAAACAACTTTGGAAGCTGAGCTAGAGTCACTAAAGGCAGCACCAAGAAAGGACAAACCAGATGGCAGGAAAGAAGAAAGCTGAATTGGAATTGAAAGCTGTGTATTGGATTGTTACAGAATGTACAAACCACCTTGCTTTTTACCCGATCCAATCATCTTCCATTGGAGTAGGTCCTGAAGAAAATAGAAATGAGACAAGAAAATGCAACAACATCAAATGATGAGTTAATTTGCCTACAGAAATGAGATTAAAAGAAAAGGAGGGGACACACAAAACATTATCAAGAACCAAATCTCAAGACAATTGAACTTGACCAACATGTGTAACTAAGACAGACTCTCAATTAGGAAGATTGACAGAAACATAAGCAACTGAAGTAATTTTGGTTAGAAGTGAAATGGAATGAACCATATGGTCTGTTGCACCACTATCAATAATCCAGTCAGCTGATTTAAGATTTAATAGAGGAACAAGATTGGAAGAGAAAATAGAATGGTCTAGGCTAATAGAGGAAGCAAGACACAAATGTGTGAAGGAATCAATACCTGCAATATTGGGCAAAATTGGCTGAATAGGTTGTACAGAATTAGCAATGGCAGTGTCTACTTGAGGTAACCTAAGAGAGAACTCTGATGTGGACTAACTACTAGGTTGTGCACCCAAAGCATGAGAATGAAGCATTGCAATAAGTTGCTAGCACTTTGAAGGAGTAAGAGATACAACGCTAAAATATCTTCACCATCCATACCAAAATTAGTGGATGAAGATACTTGATTAGCATAATGACCATTTCCTTTGTTCTTGTAACCTGGTGGATAGCCATGGATCTTTTATCCACCATGTCCTAGCAAGCCACAATGTGAACAAACAGGCCTCTCTTTCTTTCCACTAGACCTACTAGCATTACCATTCTTTCCATGGGAATTGGAACCTTTAGAGAATAAAGATGCAGATTTAGTTACAATGGAACTAAAACCAATCTTTCTTTGTTTCTCTTTTTGAGTAACAAGAGAGAAAACCTTGGTCAATGAAGGCAAAGACTTCATTAACAAAATCTGGCCTCTAACTGAAGCAAAGGATTCATTAAGACCCATCAAGAAATTCATTGTGCATTCCTCTTCTAAGTAATCAGCATGTGCAGCCATAGAACCACAAGTGCAAACACCACATGAACAAGATGGAATAGACTTGTAATTGACTAACTCATCCCATATAATCTTGAACTTTGTATAGTAGCTACTTACAATGAGATTTTCTTGAAAAAGATTGCTCACCATTCTCCTTAGCGCAAACACCCTTAGAGCATTGCCTTGAGAGAACCTATTCTTTAAGTCAATCCAGAATTCTTAAGCAGTGTTCAAGTATATGACACTTGAAAGCAAATCCTTGGACATGGAATTGAGAAACCATGACAAGACCATTTTGTTGTAGCGTTTCCAAATTGGGAACAAAGGATCTGAAGTACTAGCAGGTGCTGTAGTTGTGCCATCCATGAATTCTATTTTATTCTTGGAATCAAGGGCATAAAGAATTGAATGGCTCCAAGTGGCATAATTGTCCTCAGTGAGAGGCTGAGGCCATGTTTGGTTAATTTGTTTTCATCACTCAATTCTCACTTTTTATAACTCAATTCTTAAATTTCGTGGGCCCCACTCCAAGGCAATTTGTTTGGTTTAGTTTTGATTCTCAATTTTCATCACCCATTACTCAAAAATTTGAGTTAGAGTGATGGAAACTGAAAACAACTTTTATGTGTTTTTAGATTATGAGAAATGAGTTATAAGGGTGATGGTGAACTAAAAATTGAATAGACTCCAATTCGTCTATAAGAGTCGTCCAGATCATAAAGGTTATCATAACATAGAAAGGTCATCCCTAGTAGGACGGTCATCCATGGGCATGAGGGTCGTCCATTAGGAAAGCGTCTGGATGACCCCAGCACTTAGGAAATTTCTGGAAAGATTTATCTACAAGAGCTTGTGAATCGGACCACATGTTGCTACTTTGAAACATGAGCAAGATCCTTGTTTATCGCTATAACTTCCTACTAAGTACTTAACTTCCAATGGCAGTTGTAGAAGATAAGATTTAACATTTTAACTTCTATAATGGTTGTGGAGGATAAGTCTGAACCTTCTAACTTCTACAAATATTGGGGAAGTTATGAAACAAGTAACTATTCCAAAACTCACTATATAAGGACTCATCTACATCAAATGGAGGTAAGTTCTTACTACTCTCAAAGTTGGAATTTTAATGTTCTAGAGAAAAAACTAACTTAAGCATAGGAGGGTTCTCGACCGGTTCATCCCGGTCACCTTTGATCTTGTGTCTTTTTCTTTTCAGACCTCCTAAACAATCACTAGTCCATTGAAGCCCGGAGCATTCAGCCTACTAATTTTCTTTGCAGCATCAATTGGCGCCGTTTGTGGGAAAGATTAAACTTACGTTTTGCAATTTATCTTTCTTTGACAAAAGGCTGCATGGTTTGGACAAGATCAATGGCCACCAATCCAAGCCACCAGAAGAGTGGGAACACTTCTAGTCATCCTAACCGTGATCGTCAGTCAGCACCTGCCATGCAACCGCCTTCCATACAACAAGTGCAATCCATGGCAGCCGCCATGGCATAATTAACCTGTCAGAACCAATAGTTGACCAGGGAGATTACTCTAAGGAGACAGCGTCATGAAAGATATGTGGAAGGACAAGCCTAGAGTCAAGAAGTTAGAGAAGGAGAAAATGCTGAGCAAGGTAACCAGTTAAGGGGTACCGCTTCATGAAAAGTGCCACATTTGGAAAGGGAGATGGATCAAATGAGGAAGGCTATGGACAAGATGAAGGAGAACATTAGAAGGGCGAATCCCGCAGATGATCTAGTTCATCAAACTAATTCCCCTTTCATTGCTTCCATCAACAGCTATCCCATGCCTTCTAAGTTCAAGATGCCTTTCTTGGACTCATATGATGGAACGCACGATCTGTGTGATCATATTGCAACTTTCAAGACTACAATGCATCTTCAAGGGGTTCCAGACGAGATTATGTGTAGGGCCTTCTCTATCACCCTTAAGGGGCCAGCACGAGTGTAGTTTAGCAAGATACCTCCAAACACTATGCGCTCTTTCGAAGAATTGAGTAAGTTGTTTGTTAACAACTTCATTGGAGGACAAAGGCATAAGCACTCCTCGTCTAGCCTATTGACCATAGAGTAAGGGAAAATGAAAGCTTAGGGTCCTTCATTACTCGCTTTAACAGGGAAGCCCTGACAGTAGATGAGATAGACGACAAGTTGTTATTATCAGCCTTCCACGATAGAGTTAGTTATGATTTGTTAATTCACAAACTCTATGATCAAGAGCCACAGACCATGGCTAAACTCGTCCATTCAGCCTAAAGCTTCATGAATGCAGAGGATGCAATCATTGTTAAGAAAAGGAAGAGAGCTGAACGAACGGAAGTAGATCTCCCATGCCATACTGAACAGGGTCCTCATCCAAAGAAGGCTTGGACGGGAGAAAAGAAAGATTGGGACAATAGGAAAGCGAGTTCATCTTCAGTAAGGAGTCAACACTATACGCCTATGAACACTCTACTTGAACAATTACTTATGAAAATCAAGGATGTCCCATCCTTGAAATGGCCGAAAAAAATGAAGGGAGATCCCAACAAGCACAATAGAAACAAGTATTGTCGCTTCCACAGAGATCATAGGCATGACATAGACGAGTGCTTTGACTTGAAGCAGCAAGTAGAGAATCTCATCAAGCAAGTAAAATTAAGAAATTTTCTTGGACAAGATCACAAGGATAAGAAGTTGAAGGGAAAGGTAGAAGAGTTGTCATGGCCCCTACTTGGAGAAATAAGAGTTATTGTAGAAGGAACCTCAACAGGGCAATTTTCCAAGTCAAGGAAGTCGTATCTGAAGGTGGTACAAAACGTCCAACTCTCTCGACGACCCCCGAGTAAGCTATTACATTCACGGACGAGGACGCTAAAAGGGTTCACCACCCACATTACAATGTGATCATCATCTCCTTGCTCATTGCTGATTATACAACTAAAAGGGTGCTAATAGACAATGGAAGTTCAGCAGACATCTTATACTACCCTGCCTTCCAACAAATAAAGCTTGGGCAAGATAAACTTCGTCTAGCAAATTTGCCTTTGGTAGGATTTAGGGGGATGAAAGTGCAGTCTATGGGTACCATTACATTACCTGTGGTGGTAGGAGCGTATCCACAATAGATAACTAAAGAAATGAATTTCCTCGTTGTGGACTATTCATCTTCATACAACGCCATCATTGGAAGACCAACTTTAAAAAGTTGGAAGGCTGTAACATCTACCTACCATTTATCTATCAAGTTCCCAACAGATTATGGAGTAGGTCAAGTGCAAGGAGATCAGTTAGCCGCTAGAGAATGCTATCTAGCTATGTTGGCTATGGACGAGCATGTGCAGATGATAAGTATAAATGAGAGAAGGATTATCGCGGAACCCACGGAAGTGTTGGAAGACGTTCCTTTGGACGAGAATAACCCTGAAAAATTTACAAGGATTAGAGCAAGCATGGAAAAGAAGACAAAGCAAGGCCTTGTTCAGTTCTTAAAGAAGAGCATTGAAGTGTTCGCATGGAGTCATGAGAACATGCCAGGTATTGACCCAAGCGTCATTACCCATCGCCTGAATGTGTATCCTTCCTCCAAGCCCGTACGCCAAAAGAAAAGAGTGTTTGCTCCTAAGCGAGATAATGCCATTAAAGAAGAAGTTCAAAAGTTAACAATGGCAAAATTTATCCAAGAAGCTTATTACCCAAATTGGTTGGCTAATGTGGTGATGGTCAAGAAGGCTAATGGCAAATGGAGGATGTGCGTGAACTTCGCCGATTTGAACAAGGCTTGCCCCAAGGATAGCTATTCATTACCACGCATTGACTAGCTAGTTGACTTAACTACAGGTCATAAATTACTAAGTTTCATAGATGCCTTGTCAGGTTACAATCAAATAAAGATGGACGAGGTAGGTCAAGAGAAGACATCCTTCATTACCAGTCAAGGCCTGTTTTGCTACAAAGTGATGCCTTTCGGTTTGAAAAATGCGGGGGCAACTTATCAAATGTTGGTTAACCATATGTTTCATCCACAGATTGGACGCAATGTGGAAGTTTATGTAAATAATATGTTGGTTAAGAGCCTGGACGAGGAAAAGCATTTGGACGACCTTCAAGAGACCTTCAATACGCTTAGATGATATAACATGAAGTTAAATCCAAGCAAGTGTGCTTTTGGAGTTTTGTTAGGAAAATTCCTTGGGTTCATGGTTTCGCATAGGGGAATTGAAGCAAATCCTGATAAGATTCAAGCGATGCTAGATATGGAGCCACCAAGGAACATCAAAAAAGTCCAAACTCTCACTGGGCAAGTTACTACCCTTAACAGGTTCGTCTTTAAAACTACTGACAAGTGTTTACCATTTTTTAAGGTTCTTAAAAAGGCATTTAAATGGATGAACGAGTGTCAAAAGGCTTTCCAAAACCTCAAGACCCACCTCACAACAGCTTCTCTGCTAAACCCGTCTATATTAGGTGAATAATTATACTTGTACTTGGCAGTATCTCCACATGCAGTGAGCTCAGCATTAATTAGAGAAGAAGGGAAGATACAGAAGCCAATTTATTATATAAGCCGAGCGCTAAGAGGAGTGGAAGGATGATATCCCCTAATGGAAAAGTTAGCCTTTGCTTTGATCATAGCTTCTAGGAAGTTACGACATTATTTTTAGGCTCATGTTATTAACGTCTTGACAGATCATCCACTAAAGAAGGCGATGAGCAAGTTGGAAGCCACGGGATAACTAATCCAATAGGCCGTAGAACTTAGTGAGTTTAATGTCAGGTACTAACCAAGAAGCACAATAAAAGCTCAATCATTAGTAGATTTTATTGTAGAGTTCACTCCCAACCAAGGTGAGTTAGATGAGGTCGATGGAGCTCAGAAGTGGATTGTCCATGTGGATGGTTTGTCCATGTTACATGCAGGAGGAATTGGAGTTGTGCTAAAATCCCCTGAAGGAGACAAGTTGAAATATGCGTCTCATCTACAATATCAAACAACAAACAATGAAGCTAAATATGAAGCTCTCCTTAAAAGGCTGGAATTGGCTAAGTCCTTAGGGGCAAAGTCAATAGTCTTTCAAGGAGATTCTCAGTTGATTATAAATCAAGTGAATGGAGTGTTGGGATTTGTGCCCCAGAATCCTATTGTATAATGCTATGTATTGTATTATGTATGACATGATGTATGACTTAATATTGCAATTAATAAAATTGTTTTATTATTATCTAAAATTATAGTAACATGAATATTTGGACATTATCATATAGTCCATGAGATGCATAGTATGTGATTTATGTAATTTAGTCACAAAAGATATAAGTCACAAGTTCTTTGTAAACTCAGAATTTGGTTTGTTGTCAGTGATGAAATTGGGCATTTCATCTGCGAAGACTATAACATATCAATTAAGATGATTTGTCTTAATCATGAAAGTGGTGACTTCTAGTTGATATGTTGATATGTTTTAAGAGTTAAGACATATTAAACTAGACCGCTGTGAGATTTATTATTCTCCTAACGACTGTCAACTGAATAATAAATCTCACGATTTATATTTACATGAACTCTTAATCCTGAGAGAATAATGGACCTGATCATGAAGTGTAGGTTGCTTTGATATATCAGGAGTAAGATCTAAAGTAACGATCAAAACCTCAATATGTTTGGCAGCCACATTTAGTGTTGATGGAACATATATTCTCAAGATGAAATTCATAGTTTCTTAACGGAGATATAAAATATTTCCTTGAGATAAGTTTAATGGGTTTGTTATTCAGAGAGTTAGGCCTAACCACTTTAGTAAGATTAAAGTATATATTTATGAAATTGGATTTCATAAATATATGATGAATAACATTAAAGGATTAAACTGGGTACTCAAGGATTAAGATGTAGTAATTCACAAAGTGGCAGTTTATATTCATGACTTTGTATTACTACGAATATTTTATGAAGGGGTTACATGTACAATAAAGTCTTAGGATATAATTAATTAATAAGGCCTAGAGTACAATTATATTTATATAGTGGTATTAAATATAATTAATGGTAACTTTGAACTTGTCAAGAGTTGACATAAAGACCCAAGGCCCATTGGAGCTAGTGTCTTATTTGTTCCCTTTTGGTCCCACTCCAAGCCACATACTAAAGCCCAATTGGAAAAAACCCAAAAGGCTAGCCCAATTAGATAATCAGTTATAAGGAGAGAAACATACAGAATTTGTAATAACATGAATTGGTATGTGAGAGTTGGATGCTCTTTGATTCTCTCTAGAAACATACACATATAACTAATTGAGAGACTACACATCTTGGGCATCTAGTGGAATTGGAGTGAAGATTGAAAGTTTGATAGGTTTAAGACCCCTTACAAACAACCAGATTGCGTAGCCTAGTTAATTAGCCAAGTTGTTACTTAGTCAAATTAAGCAATTCTAGGTTAAAGCAATCAAATAATCACATCAAAATAATAAAGCAGCGGAATAATAAATAACACAATGATATGATCACCTAGGAAACCACACGGTAAAAACCTGGGGAGGATTTGACCCACCAATCCTCAAGGCAAAATAGAATCCTCTAAGAAAGAATTGAAGTTCTTACAAAAGGACTTACAAGCTCCTGCTTGACTTCCTAATGCTACTCACCAGTAGAACTTACTGACATGACCACGTGCAAGCTCCGAATCCATGGATTCCTTCTTTCTTTGAATTCCTCAATCAGCTACAAGCTCCTCGCTTGATATTCTTTAAGCTTCAATGGTTGCAACTATAATGATCTTCAAGATGTTGAAATCATCTCTACCTTGAAAACCCTAAGTTTTTGTAAAGGAAAGCTCCTCTAAGATCTCACAAGAGATTCACATAAAACAGCAAAGTATGAGCAACAATACAATGTGGACAACCTTAAAAAACGTGGCTAGGGTTTAGTTTAAATACCTAGGGTAAAAACATAAAACCCTAAACGTTTAATGAAGTAGGGCTAAATTGGAAATTCTGCAGAAAAGACAACCTGTGCGATTTTCGATCGATCGAGCCTGTCCTTCGATCGATCGAGCCAGGCCGAAAGTCCAAAGTACTTCTGCAGCCACTCGATTCCAACTTTACAATAACAGACCAACTTTGAGCAAGCCTAAATAAGACTAAATACATTGTTTTGATCATGGTTTGCCAACATTACAAATTAGAGTTCTAAATACATAAAATCCTAAGACCTTAGAACCTAACAAAGTCTTCTCAAGAACTTCTGATCTTCAGTTTTGAATTTCACCGCTTCAAGGTACACTCTCTTGTTCTCTAATTCTGAAACTTATATGACACATGTTAACAATTGTGAATGAAGTAGATCCGTTAATTTAATTTTTTCCGCTGCGTAGACTCTTATTTCCATCATGGAGTATGTGAAGCTAAGGAAGACCATATGACAAGGTCTCTTGATAAGGTGAAGCGGCTTGTCAAAAAGTTTAAAGAAGTCGATTTTGTTCAAGTACCAAGGGAGGAAAACATAGAAGCAGATGCTTTGGCAAGGCAGCTTTAGCAGAGGGGGCTATAGTTGAATATTACAAAGTCCAGTACATGCCAAGCATAGATCTACCAGAGATACAACAAATTGAAGGAGAAGAAAATTGGATGACTCCAATAGTAGTTTACCTCAAAGAAGGAAGGCTTCTAGAGGACAAGAACGAGACTAAAAAGTTGAGGATCAAAGCTGCCAAGTATGTTCTCATAGATGAGGTATTATACAAAAGAGGCTTCTCTCAGCCTTATTTAAGGTGCTTAACTCCGGACGAGTCAAACTATGTGTTGAGGAAAGTTCATGAAGGAGCATGCGGAAACCACTCAGGAGCAAAAGCACTAGTCCATAAAGTCATCCATGAAGGTTACTATTGGCCAACTATTCAAGCAGATGCTAAGGCTTATGTCAAGGTGTGTGACCAATGTCAATGCTTCAGCAACGTCTTTAGACAACCATCGGAGTATTTCACCCCAATGATGGCCCCATGGCCCTTTGCACAATGGGGATTGGATATCTTAAGTCCCTTTCCACTTGGAACCAGGCAGATGAAGTTTTTGGTAGTAGGGATCGATTACTTTACTCAGTGGGTGGAAGCCAAACCCCTAGCAAAGATCACATAGCAGAATGTTAAAAACTTCGTTTAGAAGAGCATTGTATGCAAGTTTGGGGTACCTAGGGTACTAGTGTCTAACAATGGATGGCAATTTGACAACACACCTTTTAGAGACTTCTGCGAGCAATTTGGAATCAAGAATCATTATTCCTTACCTTCCCACCCGCAAGCAAATGGACTAGCAGAAGTCGCAAGCTGATCCTTGTTGAAAATCATCAAGACCCAGCTTGAGGGGGCAAAGGGAGTATGGCCAGACGAGCTACCAGCTGTTTTGTGGGCTTATAGAACGACTATAAGGTCCCCCACAGGAAACTCCTTTCAAACTAGCATATGGAAGTGAAGCAGTGATACTTGTAGAAGTGCATATGGCAAACCACAGGGTGATGAAGTATCGAGACAAGGATAACAAGGAGCAACTTTGTCTCAACCTTGATTTGATAGACGAGGTAAGGATGGACGCAGAGCAAAGGACAACAAGGTATAAAAACCTCATGGCCAGACAATATGATGTAATGGTGAAATCCAAGTGCTTCAACATTGGGGACCTCATCCTAAAAAAGGTCTCTTTGGCAACCAAAAACCCAGCCCATGGAAAACTATGACCTAATTGGGAAGGACCCTATAGGGTTATTAATTGCAAGAGACAAGGATCATATTACTTAGACGCCCTAGACGGGAGAAAGCTAGAGCACCCCTGGAATGTTGAGCACATAAGAAGATATTATCAATAAGATATCAGCTTGGACGAGCATCGTACTAGACAAGATCATCCTAGATGTTGTCACCCTAGACAAGCCGGAGTTGTGTTGCTTTCTATTACTTGCATTTACTTGTGTTTGTTATAAGTAATATATGTTCTGTTTCAATTCCTTAAAGGTGCATCAATTTCTAAACCGTGTGCTGTTTATGGACTATGGACGAAGTCATGGACTTAGAGAATTGTTTGTATGTGAGTATTTTTAATTCCCTAAAAGGCATTAGCTTCTAAGCATGTGCCATGCTTGTGGACGATGCTTATGTTATGCATATACAATTTGGATTCTCAATTTATATGATGCATGAATTTCGAATTTACATAACTTCATCCACAAGAAAGCTAAAGGCCCAAGACGAATAAAATCTCTAGACGCAGAGATGTAACGTCTATAAGCTTTCCTTAAACTAAGGACAAAGCAAAGAAAAATAAGCTTAAGGCATATTCATCTAACTAATGGGCGAGGAAAAAGCCTAAAGCTTATTTGTCTAACCAATGATGAGAAAATATGTGCACAAGAATATTCAAATCCATGGATAAATATAAACAGCCAAAATGATTCAACCTTTGGACGAGTAAAGCTAGCGAAAGCAATGCCATTCATAAGAAGAGCTATACTTGTAAAGTTTAAAGGATGGTAAAAATATAGAGCATGAGGAAATTATCTTAACATGGACGAGCTAAATGCTTTCATGGGTGGACGGGCAACACTTAAAAACCAGTATGACATGGATGATGTAAATAAAGAGAAATTCATCCATTCAATAACATATTCAATAGTAAATAAAAAGTGATGGAAATAAACATTCATTCATAAAAGTTTAGAAAAAGGGTAGACGGCCATCATCTAAAAACCCTTATAAAGTAAAGCCTAGAAGGCAATTGTTTGGAAGCTCGTCACAAAGATTATAGACGAGTAAAACGTACTTAGATAAATTCAAATGGTCCAAAACAACAGACCTTATATAAAAAAAATATTAAAAAAAAGAAGAAAAGAAGGAAAATGACAAAATAATATTTCAAACGTCTTTCACTAAGGGTTATCTCTAGAAGTGGGATCATCTTGAGCAGGCTGGGTAGTGGCATCATCCTCGATGTTGACATCTTCAGAACTCGTCTGAAGGTGAGAGCTTGTAGCACTAATATTGAGCTTGATGGAGTTGAAGTCAACTTCAGGGAAGCGTTCCTCAGCGTCTATAAGAAAATCTTCGAAGCCAGCAGCATAGTTTTTATGCAAAAGGTCAGTAAACTGTTTTGAAGCTCTGAACTCCACAATAGTGTCCTCTTTGGCATTCTTAAGAAGGGTGCTCAGCTCATCATTCCTTTTCTAAAGATAGTCAAGACAGGTGTCCTTTTCGACGATGTCAACCTCGAGTTCTTCGACGAGGTTTTGCAGTTCCTTGGCCTCGTCTGTAGCCTTGGCTTCCACTTCAACCCAACCCCTACAGTCGTCTTTAACCTCTTGGATCCTCGTCTTGTCCATCTCTATAGCTTGCCTGGACGCTGGTAAAAAAAAAAAAAAAATTGTTAGACGAGAAAAGTGCAAAGTGACAAGACGAGGCAAAAGCGAAATTACATACCTTGAAGAGATCATGAACAGCAGAATGTTCAAATTCCTTCAAGGACATATCATAGTATGCAGCCACGTCCTCATAAGTCACGGCCTTCTAAAACCGATCCTAAGCCAAATCTTTATTTTCAACAAGATTCATAGGAACCCTTTGAGAAGGCTGAGATGAGACAGGATCAGTGGTCTTGGACGGGGTGACTTCGATGGGCACAAACAAGTCTACATCATGGACTTGGATGGACGGCTGAGATGTAGGAGGAATAGAAAGGCTAGGCTTGGACGACCCATGCTTCGCCTTCTTGTTTCCTCGACGACTAGGAAGATTTCCCAAATCAAGCATCTTGGATAAACTTTCCCTTTTATCTCCAATAGAAGGACAAGGCTGAGATTAAGCCTCTGGCTTGGTTACCTCGTCCACTACCCCCTTTCCCTTGTTTTCTTTCATGGTTGCCATCCTTGAAAAGAAAAATGTTAGAATTATTTAAAAGGTAATATTTAAATAATTTTTTTTCAAAGTAAAAACTCACGTCTACGAGTTGTAAGTTCGTGGGCTAAAGCTTCAGGAGATGGCTTAGGACCAATTCCCCAAGTCGTAAGACGATGAAGGGTGACTAATGAATGGAAACTACTGTCAGCGTATAGACGAGCTCTCTAGACGTGTTCAAGATAGAATCTACTCAAAGACAGTCGTCTAATAGCTATAAAAAAAATTTAAAAAAAAATAAAGGGAGAAAAGGGTTAGACGATTATAAGCAAAAGATAAAAACAACAAAAAAAATATATTTAAGGATGAAGGTTCCCTAACTCTCCAGTATAGGGGCGAATGGATCCCTTCTAACCTCAACAAGGTGTCCAACCCAAAAACCAAAGACGAAGAAAAACCCTGTTTTCTAGTTTCTATCAGATTTGACAAGTGATTTTATTAATCTACAATCTTTGCCCTTAACTGTGAACTGATAAAAGCCAAGAGACTGGTTAATCTCTGAGGGTTTGTAGCAGTAGAGGAACTCATCTATAGTGAGAGGACGATCCCTTTAAATACTTCCCTCCACAAAACTTGCATAGAGACAGCCAACCTCTATACATTAGGATTAAACTAACATACTTCTAAACCTAACCTGGTAAGTAACTCCTTAGCAAAGGCATTAAGGGGTAACCTAAGTCCCCCTAGGAGGTAAGCTTCATAAACACCTATTCTAAAACGAGGTTTACAGCACCATTCCCCCTGAACAGCTAACCTAGGGATAAGGTCATCCGAAATCTGGTACCAACTCCTAAGGGAAGAAAGTCTCTTTTCATTCGTCTTGGAATGGACTCCTACAGCACAATTGTAGACTGTCTCAACCTCGTCTAAAGGAATGGACAAAGGAACACTCATCAAGGTACCAGCTCGAGACTTAGAAGTTGCCCTTGTCCTAAGCTGTTCCTGAAAAACCTCTAAAGGAATCCCAGGAACACCAGACATGTATTGCTCATCCGTGGTGTTCCCTCCACTACTACTGTTGCTACTACTACTATCACTACTAGAACCACTATAGCTAGTAGTGTCATGGTATTCATCCATCTCCTTATCAACACTATTACTAAACGCAGAAACGATAATCTCAGACATTTTGAAGAAATTTTGAAGGAAAACCTAAAGACGAGGAATGAATAGAATACTTGGCTCTAGACAAAAGAGGACTAAAGACGCGGAAATACTTCTAGACAAGGCACTAAACAAGGAATGTCAAGGGAGAAAATTTAAGGAATGTGAAGGGTATGAGAGGAATTCTACTATTTATAGGCAATGAAATTTGGCATCTGAGACGATATGACCAACCAGAGAACGACATGTGGCATTTTGCTCGAAAAGTTAAATTGACACGACCAGTCACCAATGAGGTCATGACACGTGGCATGACACCTAACCATTGACGTAAAGGCACACGTCCAAAGAACAGTAGTAAATTCTACAATGCTTTAGATGACCCTTGGACAAGGGGGCAACTGATGGTGAACTAAAAATTGAATCAACTCCAATCCGTCCATAAGAATCGTCCAGATTAGAAAGGTTATCTTAACATAGGAAGGCCATCCCTAGTAGGACGGTCGTCCATGGGCATGAGGGTTGTCCATCAGGAAAGCGTCTGGACGACCCCCAGCACTTAGGAAATTTTTGGAAAGATTTATCTACAAGAGTTGATGAATTGAATCACGTGTTGCTACTTTGAAACATGAGCAAGATCCTTGTTTATCGCTATAACTTCATACTAAGTACTTAACTTCCAATGGCAATTGTAGAAGATAAGATTTAACATTCTAACTTCTATAGCGGTTGTGGAGGTTAAGTCTGAACCTTCTAACTTCCACAAATATTGGGGAAGTTATGAAATAAGTAATTACTCCAAAACTCACTATATAAGGACTCATCCACATCAAATGAAGGTAAGTTCTCACTACTCTCAAAGTTGGAATTCTAACGTTCTAGAGAAAAAACTAACTTAAGTATCGGAAGGTTCTTGATCGATTCATCCCGGTCACTTTTAATCTTGTGTCTTTTTCTTTTTAGGCCTCCTAAACAATCACTAGTCCATTGAAGCCTAGAGCATTCAGGCTACTAATTTTCTTTGCATCATCAAAGGGTGTTATTGTAAAAACAAGCAAATAAGCAAGACCCACCCTCATGAATGGTCTAATCAATAAGTTAGACTAATGGGTCTTTTTTTTTTTCCTCTTCACACCTATTTCTCTTTCTTCTTTTCTCCCTTTTTTTTTTCTTTAGGCATAGTTCTTCCCTTTGCTTCTTCTTCTTCTTTATTTCTTTTCTGTTTCTTTCTTTCTTTAAATCTTCATTTGCCACAAGACCGATTTGCCTCTTTGCGTGACTGATTTTTGTTGAGACTAATCCAAGAAGAAGCATTTTGGCAGTGGAGAGGAAGAATTGAAAACAAAATTTCTACCACGACTATCTATGAGTTGTGTATTTGTGGGTTCCAATTTGTGTTGAGATCTTTGTAGGTTCTAATTGGTGTTTTTGAGGGTTGTGATTGTGGGTTTGTGGTGTTCTATGTGTTGTTGAGGAAAAAAAAAAAAAAAATCTAAAGAATGAGTTAAATCAAAGAAAAAGAAGATGGGTTTGTGGTCACTCTGTCTGTAGTGTTGCTAGCAATGGGTCTGCCATGTGAACTTACTGGTGGTATGGTGGGTTTGTCAAGGGAGGTGAGGTTTTGATTCAGGTTTGGTTGAGAGAGAAATAGCAATATAGTGGGCTCCACAAATTTGAGTTAAATTGCTTTTGTCAAACTGAAAACTGAGTATTAATGCCAAACATAGCCGTGGAGTGAGTTAAGAAAAAAATAGGAAATTAGATATGAGATATGAGAATGAATTTTGAGTTATGAGTTTTGAGATATGAGTTTTAACATATGAGTCATGAGCAATCCAAACAAGGCCTGAGTCACCAAGACTAAACTAGGGTTATCTTCATTATGCCAAAAGTAAGGGCTTGAAGGCTTTTCCCAATGAGGCACGATTGCTTGAGTGGTAGCCTTTGTTGAACTAGGAATAGCAGAGACAGAAGCCATGGAAGAACTGGGTTTTTAAGAAGACAAAATGAAACCCAAAATCAAGAACCAAATCTCGAAGAAAAGAAAAGGAGAAAACCTAATCAAAGATGAAATCAAGGATTCATCAATGGAGAGATTGATGTGAAAACAAGTCATGAAAACAAGGAAATTGCGCTAACTCGGCTCTGATACCATATTGAATTTAGGGATTGAGCAATGAAAGGAAAATGCTTGATTGATCTTCATTGATGTGTAATGAGTGTATTTATAAACTTAACCATATGAATTAACTAACTAACAAACTCCTAACAGTATTAACAAATTCCACTAACTGTAACAGCACATGTCAAGCACGTGTCTGTCACTTATTACAAAGAAGAACTAAACTGTAGTAGTTGAAAATATAAACGACTTGTAGCATAGCCTTCATATTTGATTTTCTCCTCAACACATACAATCCAACAAAATTGTGAACAAGTCACCCTAAAAAAAAACAATACGGATAATTAAAGCATATAATTTTCTTAATGCAATAATCCCTTAATAAGTTTTGATGAACTAATACCTTAATAAGTTTTTTTTTTTTGGATAATCTAATTCCTTAATAAGTTGTTAGAGAAAAAGAATCAACAATGTATTTATCAAAAAGAGAAGTCAGTAATGACGAAATTAAAGCCGAAGAATTTAAATGTGTACACAAACAGAGAGACAAAGAGGTGACATGGAATTGATTTTCCCAACTCCTGTTTGTCCCTGATTATACTTAGACATGGCAAAATGGGTTAGAATTTTCTGACCCGACCCGAAAAATACTTGACTCGAACCTAATTTTTTTGACCCAAAGCAAAAATGAGTTGACCCACGACCTGACCCAATCCGCAACCTGACCTAAACTAGAACCATTTTTTTAAACTTTTTTTTGGTAAAAAAAAATAATGAAATTAAGACAATATTGGTTTAGTTGTTTGTTGTGAGCTTTAAGAAAACAATTGAGACATTTATATAACTGCATGCAAATTAATTGAAAGATGATTCTGTAATGAGTAAATATTTTTAGATATTAAATAGCAAAATACATGCCAAGATAATTTGGTTATAGTACAGTTAAAAGTATACATTTAAAATTGTAGACATGTGTGAGAAACATTCACAAGTGTGAAAATAGTAAAGCCAAAGTACCAAATTAACATAAATTATGAATGCTTAGACTTATTTTTTAACAATTTATATCCAAAATAAACGGCTTTTCAAAGTAAATTATGATATTTCTTAGAGTGTGTATTGATTAACAATAATATGATATTCATAAAAGAGACTATGTATAAATAAGTAAACAATAAAATTTTAATGTGTATCTCAAATTGAAATAGAGTGTCAACCACAATTGACAATAGATTATAAAATTAATTTTCAAAATTGTAAATTTCTTATATGCTTTTATTCTTTGTCAAATGAATTATCCAATAAGTCATTCGTAATTTTGTTTTATATTTTGAGATGTTGATATTGTGTAGAAATAAAACTTATGTATTTGTTTTACTTATCTTTGTATTATTTTGTTTTAGATAGCAATGTTAGGATTTGTATAATTTTAAAATTATTGAATAAGTATTAATAAGTGTAGTTCATTCTTGATATAAGTGGTGAATTCAAAGTAATGCATTTTACATCAAGTAATTTGTTGCATGACTTTCCAAATAGCAAATACATGATGTTTTCTTTATTAAAAAAAAATTCATGTGAAAAATACGGATCAAACTGACCCGACCTAACCCAACTTGACCCGCAACCTAAACCTGTTTTTAACCCGCTTAAAATGGCATATTTTGACCCGCAACCCGATTGGCCCGACCCGACCTGCTCATTTTGCCATGTCTAATTATTCTCAACTGAAGTTCGAATAAAGTTTAAAATCTGTTTCTCAAAAAAAAAAAAAAAAGTTTAAAATCTAACGTTCAACACATTTATTATTTAGTATTTATTTTATAAGACTCAGAAAAATTTTAAAGCAAGATCGAACAAAGGAAGTGACAATTGATCTACAAATTGGTAAAGTTGTTTGATACCCCGTGGCCTAATCGCTATGCATAAATTGTGTATTGCCCAAAAACACCTCCCCACTCCAAGGTCCAAGGTCCAAGACCAAGACCTCCTTTGTTTCAATTTTCAAAGGCAATTGGCATTTGGCACCCACAAGTCCATCATAAGGATATATTTGTCATTTAGCTCTTAAAAGTTTAAAACCCAGTAAACATACTCATCCTTCTTGTTGATTACATTTTCACGCCAAAGACACATACTTCTTTCCTTTCCTAATTTATAAGACAATTTAGAGTGGGAGGCGGAGTGAGACTAGAATCAATTTTCAAATTTACTTTAATTACAAAGAGGTTTTATTTACTTATTTATACCCAAAGACCAAAGTTAACCCACACATACCCAAGAGAGAGAGAATTACATCCACGACCTCTATCACTTTTGATGGCTAACATTGAAAGTTAAAAAAACTTAATTTTTAACTTTGAACTTTTTCACCATTTTACATTTCTTAACTTTTTATCTCACAATTGTATGATTTAGTAGCCTTAAATTATTGCGCTTGATCTAAATCCTAATAGTAGCATTTTTTTAAAAAATTAGTAGTTTATTGAAGAGAATTATTGCTATATCTATAACATTTTCACAACAAATTATAATTTTTTTTTGAAAAACACAAAAAATTATAGTTGATTAGTTGTTATTTATTCAAATTTGAACCTACCATTGATATTACTTTTTTACTCCAAGAATAACAACTTGTCACTTAGGATTTTTTGTGAAAAATTTGTAGACATAGAATTTCTCTTTATTAAATGGTCCGATTAATAGATGTTCTTAGAATATTTATTAATTAATGGGCCATTTTACGAAAATTTCGATATCACTCAGCTTTCATGAAAAATATATATATTAAAAAAAAAAACTATAAGAAAGAAAAAAAAAAGTTACTTTTTTATTTTTCTATAAAAAAAAGTTTCAAAAAAAAAAATCTTAAACTAATGCACTTATTATTATTATTATTCTTATTTGAAAACATGCACTTATTTGAAAATCTGTTAACTTTTTCATTTATTAAAAAACATTTATAAGAATCATAAAATGAATGGGCCGGGTAGGTCAAAAAAGTCCAACCGGCCCAAAACAAATGACCAAGTCAAATACGCCCTCACTCACTGTACCATAAACCTCCACAGAAATTAGAACCCTCTAGAACGCACGGAAACCACATAAAGCAGAAGAGAAGAGAAAAGAGGAACAACCTAAGGCAACCACGAAGATGATCATTCCAGTTCGTTGCTTTACCTGCGGCAAGGTATTTACTTTCCTTACATTGTTATTGATTGTAAAACCCAAGTTTATATCTTTTAATATAGCATTTATTCACAGTGAGGTTTTGTTGATTTGGTTAAGGAGGTTTTCTTGTTCATGTTCCACCATGTCAGTGATTTTATTTTACTTTATTATTTTATTTTTTTGAAGATCAATTTAGAGAACAAATGCAGAACCAGATGTGAGAATGTTAAACAATGTGACTTTGCTGCTAATTAATCCTTGATATTTGTTAATGTCAAATTTTGGTTTTTTCGTTTGTGTTGTATAGGTAATTGGAAACAAATGGGACACATATCTTGACCTTCTACAGTCAGATTACTCTGAAGGGTGAGAGAACCTATTTGGTTATTTTGTTAGGGACTTATTGTTATAAGCGTTTGCTCATATGATTGCAAACTGTAATAGTAACCAGAAATTGATTTGTGCAGATAAATACATGACATGTTAAACTAAAATAACATCTTGTTGTATTATTTGGAACTTTTTTTTTGTTACCCTGTAGTTTTTGCTAAATGTACTGAATTTGTGATTGATAACCCAGTGATATTTACAATAATGCTGTTTTGGCAATGTTATATATACTATTCCATTATATATAGTCGCTGAAAACAACAACAATTCACAACGTTTTCACAGCATCTTTTTTATTTTTGTGTTGTGGTGGGTCCTGGTATAAAGATTTTATTATATTTCATTTTATTTTAACGTATGGTGAATTGACACATCGATTGTTGTGAAAGTGTTGCGACATTTTGTTGCGTCCCTAGAAGAACCCATTTGTAGATCATTGATAACTTTGGTAGTTATGGTTGGCATCTATTGTTGTATTTATTTGAAAGTGCAATTTAACTTTTTGGTGATGCTTTCCTATCATATTTATTAATATTCTCACTTCTCTCCCTTTGTTTTCTATTGTGCTTCAGTGGGTTCTCCTAGCCAACTCCTTTTTTGCAAAACTAATATTCCTTAACTTACTAAAATAATTTAAAGAGCGAGAACATTTTTCAGATATCCAACCATTGCATATGTCCAGTTGGACATTGTATTGGCATATATTCATGTGCTTGGAATGTTAAGGCATGTATCTGGCAAGGCTGTTTTAAGCTTCTCTTTAAGCACTTTTAGAATTGGCAGATCATATTTCTTAGCATTGCTGACTATCATGTTGCTACATTCTTGGACCTTCTTTCATTAATGAAGTAGTCTGTTTATTGGGTAATAGTTTTTTTGGCAGTTTAGCCTATACTTTTGCTTCATTTTTAAATCATTAGAAGTGGGTTGGTATTCCTGGTAGGAGAAGCTTTTGTGTTGCTACAAATTCCTCTGTGATACTACAAAAGAAAGAAGAATTCTCTTCTAACCTGAAATTTACTAAGTCCATATTTTGGATTTCAAAAATTCTTATTAATTTCTTGCCAAGCGAATGTGATAAGCATCTCAAGCAATATTATCTTGTGACCTTATGCATTTATATTCAAATCTTGAAATTCCTAAGACAATTTGGCTGCTTTCGATGATTATCAGTGTTGATGTGAAATGAAATATTGCAAAACTAGATATACTGACAATTACTGGAGTTATCTGCATTATATTGAATTTTTATATAGTTTTCATTTGGTAATTTGAATTGAAATGTCTGTTACATATGATTTGAATAGGCAAGAAACTTTCATCCTTTTAATTTGTGGTTTGGAAATTTTGGACTTATCATCTATTTACTATATGATGTTAAGATATTGCATTGCTTGTGAGTTGAGATTTAAGAAACATTCAAAATAATGACAGTCAGGATGTTTGCTTTGCTCTTTCCTGGCTAAATTAAGAGGTATAGACATTCCTCATTCAACTGATTAGGTCATTTAAAACTCATATTCTTTCTGTATGTCTCTCTCTTTATGGTATAACTCTCTATCTTTTGCATGGTGTCATTTTCAGTGTCTATGGTGGATGCTTGTTTCAGCATTTATCATTGTGACTTGGGTGGATATGAATCAAAACCCAAACAAAGCTGGGGTGCTAAGTACCAAAGAAAAAGCACCACCAAATTTTAGGCACTTACAACTCTTTTCTTTACCCCGAAGGATTCCTTTAGGATTTAATACTATAAGTAGCTATCGTCTGTAACTAACAAGTACAAAGTGCCTTAAGTTAAATTTCACTAAACACGACGGTAGTGTTATCCCTACTGTTATAGTGGGGTTGACTCTTGACAGCCCTTATTCTCATATTTTCTTGACAAACCCTTGTCTTCACCTTTTGATACTCCAGTGGAGCAAAAGTTTAGGCTTCATCTGGTTATGGTTTTCCACTGTCTATATATTAAGAGAAAAAGACACTTGGCAATATCAATTTGTAAGCTTTTTGTAGTAATAGTTATAGCAGCTTTAATATTTTCATAAGAAAAATGCTATGACACCATATTGTTCACTATTTTTTCCACAACGGCTAATACGGCATGTTTTGATTAGAATAACATCACTTTCACCTTGGTTCACCACTAACATTGCCTTTATTCTGCAAATTGGCTTGGTGGGCAACAGTTTACCACCTGTGGATTCAAAGAAATAACATAATCTATGGGCGTGAGGTTCAGACTGAGGAACTAATTTTTAGGGGTTTCAAAAGGGATGTAAGGGGTAGGATGGTGGGCAGCTTAAAAGTGTACAACTCAATCCTAAGCAAGATCCTCTGTGCAAATTGGGGTATTCTTAGATAGCTTTGAGTATTGTTAGTGAAGTTAGAACAGCCTTTTGTTCTGGTTGTTTGTGAAAGTGCAGTCTGTACTCTGTACACCTTTGTCTTGTTTGTGTTCTGTTCTGTTGTGTGGGTTGTGCTGCTTCCATGAGGCCAGCATAGCTCTGAGTTGTAATCTGTGTTCTTAGTGCCATGAAAAATATGAATTATCAAGAAAATAAGAGTGCTGACTATTACTATTGTTAAATTTTATAAGGAAATAAGGGTGGTGACTATATGTTGTGAATCTTTTTTGATCACTGACACGAATTTGGTGATGTGAATCTCTAAGCGTATGGTAGTGTAGTTGTGGGTGATTATGGTGTGAGTTTGTCTATGACACTGTAAGTTTTAATTGTGATTTTGAAACTTAATGCTTGAAACTCTTAAGAAAATTTGTTAGTGAAGAAGCGCCTCAAAATTTATGAGAATTTGAAAGCATATGTGAAAGGGGTTATTTATTTTGTATGCACTTGCATTTGGTTTGGGTCCATAGACATTATTGATCAATATTGGCTGAATTTTGTAAGTCATTTGTACCTGTGCTTCTGAACGTATATCTGTGTATTCTCTGAGTATTAAACGCTAACAAATACAATTTGACCGGCTAAGAAATATGCTTGAGTTTTGAATTCTTGGAGCATGATCTTGACAGGTAGTGGGTGGCGTTACCTGGTATTAGTTTTGATTATAAGCATGAATTTGCAGTTGATATTAGTTGGTGGCACTAATGTTTAATTATGTGGTATGCAGAGATGCACTTGATGGATTGGGGTTGGTCCGTTACTGCTGCAGGCGAATGCTTATGACTCATGTTGACCTCATTGAGAAGCTTCTGAATTACAATAGTAATCCTTCTCTTCTCTCTCTCTCTCTCTCTCTCTCTCTATTAACATATCAGTTTAGGGGAATTCTTATGGCTCTATTGGCACTCACATATCAACTTTTTTGCAGCTCTGGAGAGGAATGATAACACTTAATGAATGGGGGCTGCAAGTGAGCAGAAGTTTGTTTTACCAAATGTGAATGTCTATCTAGGTTAACTGTTTTATTTTGTTTGGAGCAAGTACTGGTCAAATAGGATGTAGCCAGACAGAAGTGAAAATATTATGGGATGTGTTCAAGACATTTCTGTTGTCGCTTTTATGAATTATTTTAATGTGTATGAAACCTATCCATTAAATTAAAATATGTTTGTTGCTTTAGCAGTAATGTTTCTTGTGAAATAATTTGTTATTGATGTGAATTATCACACATATTTGTTGGGATCCTATTAAGGCACTTAGTTTCCCACCCTTCCGTGTGAATGTTGACCGTATGTGCTATGTAGTATCAAATGGTATCTCCTGTGTCATAAGTTGTAACTCGTAATTGGGGGTTTGTTTTTAATGAAATCTGGGGTGTCCAAGCCACCTGATAGCCCTATCCATTACCAACTGACCTGTCACACCCGATTGGATCTGAACTGCCGGAATAGACTACTCTAGCGGTTGACGGCGGGGCCCACCCTCAAAATCCAACATTGGTAGGTCAATTGGCTGGTTTTACTCCAAAACCTGAGTCACCCAACCTGACTGTGAAAACCAACAAATTCGGAGAATTTCAAGTGTTTTTTTGGCTATAAATAGTGGATATCTATCAAATTTGACGAGATTTCTATTGGCAAATTTTCACACAATTAGGGCAAATTTTTTTGTTGCTTTGTCATTGTTGGTTTTGATTGAACTGATTGCCACCTGATGCGTAATTTAACCAATCCAACTCCCTCACCGGTTTGTGGTGGGTCCAAAATTTCTCCACCCAATTTGGCCTAATCGGTTGTAAATTGAACATAAACTTAACTCGAACCGACCCATGGACAACCCTAATGAAATCTCAATCTTGCTCATTAAATGATATCTCCCTTTGATATAATGCGTAAAGCATGCTTTAAGCATAGGCGTTTTATGTCCAATAATGGGCATCTCACATCTTTAGATGGGTGAAAGAAATTTGTAATATTTGATAACAAATTCATAAAATATTTACCTAATGCCTCCTCTCAAATCTGTCATGATAATTCCTTGAAGCAATTAACACATTTTCACCTTTTCGTTTGACATATTATTTCACTTAATTTATAAGAAATGTTTTTTTTTTTTTTTTTTTTTTACTTTATTTTACTAAAAAAAAAGTCTCTTAACCTGTCATGTCATGCCATGGGACGAAATTGTCTGATTTCCCTGCCTGGATAGTGGCTGAATACCAAAGAGGATTCCACCTAATTTAAATTTGACTAACGAATATGAATATGAAACTATAAAAACTGCATAAAAAGAAGAGTTTGAATTTTGAACTCGTTTAGTCACAAGTTATGTCTTGTTACAAAAAAGAAAAAAAGAAAATGTCATGTCTCATTAACAAATAGTCGTGTTCTGTTACATCGAGTAGAAAGAATATGCAGCCATGTCACATGTGTTTCAAAATCAAGGGTTGGAGTTGAGAGGAAGTTAATTTTGGTCAATAATGGTGGAATACGTGTATTAGACTACCGATTTGTCGCTAAATGGACAAAGCAAAAATGATGGCATAGTCTTAAGTCAATGGCATTTTGTGTGTACCTTAATTACTACTAGTATTATTCTTGGCTTTTCTTCTCAATGACCCGGCTCATTAATTCAAAAATATAATCAAAGTCTATTCAGATCAAGATGCGTCTGGCTAAAGTAAAGTAGGTACATATTATATATATATAAAAAAATAAAATAAATGTCAAATCTTATAACAAACTTGTCGAATTCCAATTTTCCATATATTTGGTGAATTTACAAAGAGACACTGCACGCAAAGTGTTATAGTTTGAATTGTTGAGATATATATATATATATATTATATAATGTTTCAATTACACATGATATCGCTTTTGGTTATGTGGAAAAGCCTAAGAAAAGATAGAGAGGAAAATATACTTTTGGATAACTTCTATTGTTGCAATTATATTTCTGGAATTTTTCTTTTCTTTTTTTTTTTGAGGATCTCTAAGGATTTTATTTTTATAATTATTTTATTTTCTCTCTGTCTTTTTTTTTCCCCTTTTTATTTACTAACAAAAAGACAGAAAAAAATTGAATTTTTTTTTCTTCATTTTTTTTCCTTGCTTTGCAGTAAACCAAGCTAGTGCAAGATTCGGATTGGATATTGATTTTTTTTTTTTTGAGAAAGATTGATTAGATATTAATTGATTCAGCATGAAGCAAGATCTTATGACATACATTGTAGTGTGTGTATCACATAAAAGAGCTAGTTAGGGCCTACTTGGTACATGTGTTTAAATACATATTTTCAGTTTTTAAACAACATTACACGTATTTGCACACACTTTTTTACTCACACGTATTTCTAAAAAATACAAACAATATTACTAGAACAATATTACCAAGCGGGCCCTTAACTTGTGAAAATTTCATAATCCATGAGTGGAATAGTAAATAATGTTCCCTGATCCCTCACGAGCGTCTATGATAAGCCTCCATCAAAGGTAAATTATACCCTAAGAAAAGGGGAAATAAATACATCAAACTCTTGGTTGTACAAAAGGCCCATTTGACAATGCCATGGGCAACGAAATTGCGTGTGAAAGATCTAAAAACATGGCCATAGATCTTTCAAACTCCAACTTGAATGAAAAGAAAATATCTCTCTCTTATCTTAATTGAGGGAAAAAGAAAAAGAAAAAAAAAAAAAAAAACAACGGTTTTCCATTTCAAAAATGTCCACATGTGCCTTTAACCATCCTTCACCTCTTTTTTTTTTTCCTTTTTCTTTTTTTTGTGGGGGAGAGGGGGGTGGGGGGGACTTTCAATAATTACAATAGGGCCGGGATGGAGGATTTGAAATTAGCACATTACCATTAAAAATATCAAGAAGTACCCTTTTGAATTACAAGATTAATCTTGGAAGCACATGAAGCACTTAATTACTTAATTATATGGAATTTAACAAATTCACAGTGCCTACCTCTTCAAGCCTTTGGTGCATGAGTTTTTGTTGATTTATATAGAGGGATGCTAAGGATATACAAATTTTACTATATTATGTTAATAAACTTACATAAATACTATAAGTCTCCATCAAAGGTGTACCTAAAGGTGTAAATTATTATTTGACACAATTGCATGTTCTTTTCTTTTGCCTTTTTTTTTTTTTCCTTGAATATTACTTATCTATATGTAAAGCATAATATCTATTGTTGTCACATTTCTGTTGAGCCACACCAACATAGTGTTTCGATCAGCTCAATTTTGTCCAATTTTGTTAAGTTCAGTCCACTTTAGTCTATTTGATCCATTTTTGTATACTTCAGTCCATTTATGTCCGTTTGGTTCAATTCAGTCCATTTATGTCCGTTTGGTTCAATTCAGTCAATTTGGTCCACTTCAATGATGCTTTGGAAGGAGAAGTTTGTGTAAAAATAAAAGTTACTTCATTGACAATTATGTCACATTCTTAGCGTAATGTAAGTAAATTTTTGATAAAATTACATTTTTCTTATATTATTAAAGGCTTGTATTTTTATTCTAGTATAAGTGATGAATTTACTTATATTTACTTCCTTATTAGGCCATTCAAGACATATATGGCCTATTTGGATGGAGGGGGGAAGGAGTGAGAGTGGAGAAGAGTGGAGAAGAGTAGAGTAGAGTAGAGTTAGCTAAAAATAAGCTAATTTTGTATTAAATCTACTCTACTCTACTCTATTCCCCCTCCCTCCCCCTCAATCCAAACGAACCAATAGTTATAGATGATGAACCATTTATAAGGAGCACTAGAAAAAAAATTTCAACCACACATTATATTATTTACAAAATATCTCACCTTATATAATAATCGAATGTAAAATGTATTATATATGTTTCCTTATTTGAAAAAAAAAAAAAAAAAAAAAAAAAACACCTTCAAATAACAAATATAAATAACTTAATTTAGAAAATCTTATATATTGTTATAACTATATTTTGTTAGAAAATAATCACATTATTTTAAGAAGGACTTGAGATTAATACTTATAAATCTCATATACTATTTTTATTTTTCACTTAAAAAAAAATTGTCAAATTTTTCTATGCATCGCATAAATCTGTGATTAGTTGTTAATAAAAGAAGAGAAAGACAACATTACATAAAAGAAGAAATAAATCCATTTAACTCTTGGGATCAAGCAAAATGATGGAGGAGATGAGACATTTTCCCTTATGGTCCGTTTGGATTGAGGGGGAGTAAAGTAAAATAGAATAGATTTAGCTCAAAATTAGCCTATTTTTAGCTAATTTTTAGCTAACTCTACTCTGCTCCCTTTCCTTCCCCCCTCCATCCAAATGGGCCCTTAATATTAAACAAAATGCCCATTAACAATGTTATGGGAAACAAATTGCATGTGAAAGATCTAAAAACATGGCCATAAATCTTTCAAACTCCAACTTGATGAGAAGAAAATATCTTTTATCTTATCTTAGTGAGGGAAAAAGAAAGAAAAAAAAAAAAACGGGGTTTTTCATTTCAAAAAATGTCCACATTGCCTTTAACCATTATTTGGCTAAGGAAGCACATATTTTGGGGTGGATAAATAATTATAATAGGGGATAGAAGATTTGAAACTTGCATATCATTATTGGGAATGTCATGAAGCATCAATTGAGCTATAGAACTCTTAGAAGCACATGAACATACGCCTATAAATTATGGGGAGTTAAACAAATTTACAAGCCTTTGGCGCAGGAGCTTTTGTTAAAATTTGTTGCATCGTAGTTTAGCATTTTCCATTTATATGAAATCAATATAACTATATAAGCTTTTAGCTGCAAGACAATTCAATATTTCGCTATCATGCCTATTGTGCGAGCACAATGTGGAATAAATTGTACACTATTTTCAGGAATATCAACATTTATGGATTTTTTTGGAACAGGTTGGGTATACTTGCTGATTGCATCAGTTCATCTTATCTCCCTCAAAAACATTGGCTTGTTTTCAACTATATGTTCACAGTACTTCACCTTAAACGCATAAACTTCATTTACTTTGGAAATTCTTCTCCAATGGTCCCTTTGGCTTTATAGGAATCATGCGATGTTCTAGCTGGATAGGCAACCTACTGATCCCATTCGATCTTGTTTTCAAAAAGCAGTAGAATTTTTTACAATTTTTGGTATAAACATGAGGAATTCTAGAGTTATAGGCTTTAAGAGATGAGATACATCTTGCTTTACACATTGGATTGTTTACTCTTGTATTAGAAGTGGATGGACTCATTATTTTTTCATTTTTACAAATTGCTGAGAAGATAAACCCTACTTTCAAAGTCCTTGTTCAAGATTGTAGATGGCTCCCCCAACAATTTCCACTCAAGGAGATCAACCGTGTATTTAGAGAAGCAAATCAATATGCGGATCTTTTGGTGTCCTTGGGGAGAAATCTAACTGAGAACTTTGTACTGTACTTACACACTTCTCTTGATTTTTTATTTTTATTTTTTATTGTTGTTGATTTTGATATTTCTAATGATGTTTGTCTTCAGTCTGTATCTGACACTCTTAATTTCTTAATGATATATTTCATATTTACCACAAAAAAAAAAAAAAAAAAAAGAAGCCTCATTTTTCCTGAACATAGTAGAAATACTTAGTAATATGACCTCAGGTAATATGATTCGGCTAAAGCAGCTGTTTTTGGTAATTGAGAGGATATTTTTTCACTGCTCCATTGATAGGAGGACCTATGCTACTCTTACCGTGCATTTGGAAATTGATTATCTATTTCACGATTAAGATTTCATTTAGATGGTCACATTTTAAAATTTTTTTAATGAGATGACATTATTTTCAATTTTAGATTTGTAATATTTTATATAAATCAAGAAATGAATCTAATTCTAACGAAGAATATCATTTTTTTTTCTAATTAGTACACACGTGGCAAATGTTTGTACACTAAGGATATCCACAATTGAATGGTCAGGATTCAATGTAATTGTCATCTCTAAATCAAGATGCCCCTGAGCATCATTGTACCTTCGAAGGACCACCGGCACATTCATGGCACTTGAAAAATGTAGGTCCCAAAAATGGGTAGCAAATATGTGCCCCGGGGCCTGAGGTGATTGTTCTAGGTGACATAAGTTTGGCCACTCAATTCAATTGTCATAATCGAAATAAAAATTTTCAATCTCCAAAAAATCCCATTTTTTTCTCTTATCTCTTGAAGATGAGGTGAGCTATCGTTTGGATTTCTTGTGCTTTTTTGGCCCTTCACTTCGATATCAGTGGATAACAATATTTCTTTCTTATTACTTGCTCTCTTTGAGCTATATAAACCACCAAATATCTTTTCTACCTTTGCACTTTTTCATTTGTTTGTTTTCTCACTTTTCCTTCTTCTATTATTTGTTTCAATTATGTCTCCTCGTTTTGTCCAATTCTACTCAAGAGAAATGTACCATAACCACCACCCCTATCCTTGTTTGCATTGCCACCCCCACAGCTACATAAGAATGGTTAGTGAATCTCTATTTTTTCTCTCTCCGCAAAGCATCAAAGTTGCACAAAATAATATTCATGATGATATATATTTTTGTGTAGAATCTTTGCTTTGTCTGGACATCCTATTATATTAATATTTCTGTTGATATGAAATAGTATCAAGTTTCATCATAAAAAAAAGGTCATGGATTAATTGAAGTTTATGGACACTATGCTTTTTGCATGTGAAAAACAGGTTCAACATCTTATAGAAAGATGCTTGCTCCTTCACATGAATAGAGACCAATGTATAAAGGCCCTTGCAGAACATGCAAGCATTCGCCCACTCATCACACTTACAGGTCTCTCTCTCTCTCTTTTGCTCTCTATCTCTCTGTGTCTATGTCTGTGCTTAGTGAACATGTTTGTATGTGCATGTGCACGTGTACTTGCTTGTGCCTGTGTATGATCCATCTGTTCTGATGAAGTTAATGCATGCTTGGCCTACAGTGTGGAGAGAGCTACAGAAAGAGAACAAAGACTTCTTTCAATCATATTTTCACTCTCTTTCTCCAAGACCCTTAATGAGTAAGACACTTGGCCTTTTCATTTCTTTTGAGAAGTTGCATATTCAGTATTTTATTTTATTTATAAATAAATTAGTTCTACAAATTTGTGGATGTAAGGATCGATGATTGTTCATATTTCATCCCTTTTATATCTTTATATTTACTCCATTAATTGAATATTGCTTGGTAGTAACATCAAACTTTTGCTCAGCAATACTATCAAATTGTAGTGCTGTGAAAAGATCATGTATTGATTGTATTTTCTTGTCGGTTAAAATATTGATTGTATATTTACATGAATTCATAATTTATTTTTCAGGTAGATATATTCAAAGGGCACCAAAATTTGCAAGAAGGAAACCGTGGAAACTTTACTGAAGATCATATGAATGCTAGGTTAAAGATAATAATTAATGTTTTTAAATAATTTTGGAAACTCTCGACAGGGTATTGAATAGGGGAAGCTATATGTACATTAGGTTTCATGGTGTCACTTTCTTGTTGTAATTAAAAATATCAATCTACCATCACTCTTATGTTGTCAATGTCACTTATGTGTATGGTTCTACAAAACTTTCTGGTTTTGCTGAACCACATCATTCAAAAAAGTAAGGAACATTAGCCAAGTTAATTACAAAGACTATATGACAAATCTGCCAAACTACATCATTTGTTTGAAATGTGTTTAACAAAGTCTCAGGTAAACGTCTCTTGACACGAGTACTGAAGTGTCATTCTTCATTATTTACACCTCCATAATCTATCTCGGAAAAAGAAAAGAAAAAAAAAAAAGCTTTTGGAAATTAGCCCTTGACAACAAGCAATGAGAATCCATGCAAATGCATGTGCCCCAAACCCAAACGACAATCTTATCCTTAAGCTTATTTTCTTTCGGTCTAATATAGAGCTTTGTCTTTTGGACTTAATATTTCAATAGTTAAGCACCCTTAATTTGTAAGCTAAAGGTTGTTTTCTAATCAATGACAACGAGTCTTCTACAACTTGCAGTGAAAGCCTCATTCCCAAGAGCATTTATACCTCTACTAGTCTAAGGCATATGAGTTAATCCTAACACTAACCCTGAAATAGAAACTGCTTTCTTTTTATAGAAATCTTTGTAGACTTGTTCAAACGAGTGTGTCGTAGCCCATGTGGGATCTCTTGAGGGCTTTTCTTTCACGAAAACCTTTGCCAGCTTCATGGACCTGAAAATTTTTATTACAGAAAGTCATGCACTCATTTTCAGTGGATCAAATTACTACAAACACAGTAGGTTCCTTGGAATCTTGCCATTGTGTCAAAATTCTTTTAAAGGTAATCTAGTAATAAATTTGACATATAGCAGTCAATGCAAAAGAAAGTGACCAGCTATCTGTAAAAGTGAAACGAGTAATTGAGTATTACTAAAATAGCTAGCCTTGCTCACAATACAGTAGGGTCAATATGACATGGTTTTTTTTCATGAAGTAAATCATTACCAATTAGTATAAATCTTTTAACCATGGAGATCAATAGAAACTTGAGACAAAAGGACAGTGCCATTAGAAATACAAACTCTGGATTTCATATTGAGCTGATTGCCATGAAGGATTTCATTACCATTACCAATGATTACTAATAATTATTAGTGGTAATAGCATACTATAAATTTTACAAGATAGGTTTCACAAACTGATATGCTAATTTTTAAACAAACAACAAAATGGTATTTAAGAAATTTATTTATTTTATTGTTAATGTGGACCAACCATATTTATTTGCCACTTCAAATTGTAAGTTATTTCTCATAAAAATTGTAATAAGTTTGCTCCTGAAAATATTTACATACTTAATGGATTTAAGATCGATGACATATAAGTTTTTAGCCTTCGTGTGATTTGATCAAAATGCATTAATGCATGTACACATTCTACTTTTAGACTGTTTTACATGGAGATCATGCATCTGTCCCTCTAATATAGGATCAGCCCTAATTTGCTTAGGAGAAAAACGTACAGTAATTTATGTTTACCGATATTGGAAATGCCTCATATATAATGTGGGAAGAAACTGCTCAGGTGTTTAACTTTTATTGAACTCTTTACCTCAGTGACTTCTGAGCCCAATGTCACATTTTCTTCACTCTGGCTATAGTCTCCATCTCCTTTGTACTGAATTGCAGGGAAATGAGCCCACTGAAAATAGTCAAACATTTATAGGATTTAGTCTAGGCTCCCCTTGAATTTCATATGTTTTCAGTTTTCTTAATTTTTTTATCATGTTTGTCTAATGTACAATGAATCCAGCACTTGATTCGAAAGCATACATTTTTTGCAGCTGCACTGAAAGCTTCCTTGTGACCCATCATTGGATTCTCAGTCTTAAGCCTCTTGATCTCTTCTCTGTTATATAAATTAATATTCACTTAAAACATCCTAGTTAAATAATAGAGAAAATGTTTGAATGAAAATCTTACTTAATGAACTGGTTATAAGCTGATGGTGCTCGTTGTCTCTTCTCAGGGGCTATAGAGGATCCAATCCAAATCGAATATGTTAATCAGATTTGCACCACAGAAGCGAATTTAATAAACTATAACAACAATTAAAAGTTCCTTACGTTTGTTAACGACGTGATTGACAGAGATTATATCATCTTCTTCATAGTCAGAAGAGGCCAGCATGGATGTACTATGCCAGTCCAAGACTTTCTGTGCATCTGGGCAATCTTGTTGCTTTGGCTGTGAAAGCAGTTGACATGTGAACACTAACTTATTATAGATCAACAGGGATTAACAACAAGCATCAAAGACTCTGGACGGTGACATTGAAGTGTACGGTATAGAGATAAGTTAACATTCATAAGGAGTGAAGTCTCTAAGCAATCAGTATGATATACCTCGTTATGGTTAAGACAGTTCCAAAGATTTTGGAAAGGTACCAAAGAAGCATTCATCATGTTCATGTTGACAGAAAAGAGGGCAGTGCAGTGCCCACATCTTACTGTGACTACCATGGACAAGCTGTTACATGGCACACTTACCTGCGTTTTAGACAGACATGAAAACAAAAAACCAGAAGAAAAATATGGTAAAAGAAGATACATACATACATACATATATATCTATATATATATATATATAGTGCAGAAACTAGAGAACTTGCAGTCACCATTACCAGTAACATGGTGGTGCAGAAACCACATTGTACATAGTATATTTGTTCCGAAAGATCAAAGAGTTGACTGAGAGTGGACATCTTCTATGTATGTCTCGGTGTGCGCGCGTGACTGGATGTGAAGGTGTGTGTGTGCGTGCGTGTTTTTCTTTGTAATGTATGTGAGAGAGGGAGAGAGGGGACCTGTGAGATTTATAGATGTTTAGGAGTTAGGGGATGATTGTAATGAAACTATTTTATTGGTTTTTGATGAATGCTTATCTCAAATCTGGTACAGTTTTCTTTTTATTTACTAGAAGAAATGTACTTTCATTGATGAGTAGCTGCAGTACATTACATGTTAAAGCAATTCAGAATGTGTTTTTTGGGGGGGTCAATAGACAAATTACACTCACACCCCTGGCCTGTTGAAATTTTTTTTTTTTTTTTTTTTTCTCACTTTGCAATTATCAGAGGGTGACTTCTTCTAGTTCTGAGGTTGCAGAGGTTGGAAGTTCCATACATGGCAGTAGGAAAATTGATTACAGTAGTGCTTGTTTGTTTCATGTGTTGTTGTCTCTTTTATTGACCCTCTTTTCTCTTAGATTAAAGCACTCTCTTTTCTGTCTCACATGACAGTGAAAGTGCAGTGACATTTACCATAAAAGAGTGAGGGGAAGTTTCCATGGGGTGAATGCAGAAGGAAAAGAGGCATCTTAGGATTTGTCTTTCCTGAAAGAAAGCAAATATAATTGACAATGGAGAAGGGATCACCCGGACTTTCTGTGCTATCTTTGTTTATGTCATTTCCCATCTTTCTTTACTTTTTCACTTCTAGCTAGGTTCTTAATGCCAATATCTACTCATCATTGTCATTCACAACTACCTTACTGTGTGTTCTTGACTATCACCCATGTGCTTGCACATGAGTTGTAGCTCAAAGATACCACACATCAAAATGTCAAAAATTAGATAGAGAAACAAAGTTGGGATTTTTTACTTTGGTTCATAAACAAGTCCCCTAAAATGCATGATCCTAAGGGACTTTTATTTTATATATTCCTAAAATAATGAGGCCATTGTTCTAAGAATAAGTACATAAAAGATTGCATTTATATAGTGGTTAATTAGCCAATGCATGCATCTAGCTTTGTTTTTTTGGAGAAGGCTAGATGCATGCACTCTTAGCAACAAAAAAAAAAAAAATTTGCTCTTAATTTTTTTCACGCAACTAGAGTAGGCAAAAATCCTAGGCTTTGTCCTAGTATCTAGACTTGTAGAGGGACCAGTTCTTAACATGGAGGAGTAATTTCGACAGATGTTGAATTTATGATGGGCCCCCGGAAGAAAAACTGAGAAAAATGGAACTTTGGATTGTTGGTAGGAATCAACACATAAGTTGTTTTGAGCTTATTAATTAAAAAATATTCTTGGATAGAAGCTCATTAAAATATTTTGACTAGATAATCTTGTCATGACAAGGTATTTCATAATGAATTAACGTATTTTATGGACAAATGCAATCGGATTGGGAGCAATTGAAGTTTTGAATACCATTTGGTTATTAAAATAGAATATTTAGGCACGAGTGTATTTCCGTGTGTATCATTTTGGAATTATAGTTACGTTTGATGTAGTTTCATAAGAGTTACACATTTTTTTCACCATTGATTGATTCTAAAGATATTTAACAATTAAATAAGCTATTTGCCATGTCATTAATGTTTTAAAAATTATTAATGTTTTGATATCCTCAATAAATGAGTATCCCGGTCTCTCTCTCCCTTTTTCTATTACATGACCATCCCAATCAGGCTCCTTCCTTACAACCATGTTGAGAAGCCTTGCCTGTGGCTCCTCCGGCAACAGTCCTTAATTTAGTACGGTTCTCCCACTCTGAATTCATCATTTCATCTACGTCTTTCTAGTCACTTCTGGCCAAAGTTCATCCATTTGCATTTTTACCCAAATTCTTAAGGCTTTCTTTTCTGTCAAAGCCGGTCCCTTTATTTGATCTCAGCCATTATTTATACTCCGTTTTGCAAAGATAAAACATATTTCACGTAGGAAAAACAGAATAGGAACAATCCAACTCAAATATTGGTACGCTGAATAAGCTAGTATTGAAATATTCTGTTCTATTGAACAAACTGGAACAGTATCCAGAGCATTGGTACAAATAAACGAACCAAACATTGTAATTCCATATTCTAGTGTTTTAATGTTCACCATATTACAATGAAATAAACGTCCCCTTATAGTATCACCAATTCCACCCCTCGGACAGATATTCCCTTATAGTATCACCAATTCCACCCCTGGGGCTAATCTTGTTTCCAATTGCTTCGCATAATTTATAGCTGCTAATTTATTAACAGGATCACTAGAAACATGAAATGTTTCTTCCACACATGTACTTTGTGTATCAATAATTATCTTCTCCAACGACACAGCTTTATTGATTAAATTCAAGGCAAGCTCCATGTCAACGGCACAACCAACAAAACCAATCAATTCAACCATCTTCAGGTATTGGTGTGGATTTTTATTCCTGCGCACCTCTATTTTTCCTTTCATTGAAGCTTTTTGCCGAATAAACTGTCAAAGCGAAGAAGTAACAGTGTTATGCTAGTTAAAATACAAGTAAACTATATATTAACAATTTCATCAATAAAAGACTAGCAGCTGAGAAATGGAATGAATGATTTTTTTTGCAGTAGACACACAAAATTCACTGTGGAATGATTTAGTTTGCCGAAAACATTAAACACGATACTTGCTTTCAAGAAGGGGAAGAAATAATCAAACACAACAAACAGGTTGAGTGGGAGCCTCAAGGCCCTCAAAAATTGCACACCAAATTCATGACTAAATCCGACAAGCACAATAAAGTGAGATAGTTGTACTTACACTACACATGGGTCACAATACACACAATTAGTGTGGAAGATGAGTACGCACACGCACATACACACATGGTTAAGATGAAGTTACACCAAATATAATTTTTTACCAATGAGCATGCCAAGTTAATTGAATGCTATTTATTATTAAATCCATAGACACATGTACCATGCATAATGATAATTCGATATTTAAAAAATGGGGGATTTGAACCCTAAACCTTTCCATTGCAATCAATGAGATGAACTAATTGAGTTATAAGACTTTTGTCATGTTATATGCAAAATTTTATAGTTTGCAAAGCGTGGACGATATAATTAGATAATATTATGTAAGGATGGATTTGTAATGAAGCACATTCATTAAAAAGGCAGCGATGTAACATTGATTAACACTTGGTGTAATTTAAACCAACCCAATAACCTCTATAGACAGATTAAAAAAAGGAAAGTAGAAATGACATGGTTTACAAAGTTTGATCAAATAAAACTTCACAACAACTTTTGTTGTATATTTTCAAAACATTTAAAACAACAATAAACCACTGGGAATTATCTATTGTTGATTAAAGAAAATATGTGGTTACACAATACATATGCATATATACTAAGAACCGTACGTAGTCGATATTAAGGAAAATACAGTTTTAAGTGAAAATATAGATAATAAAATGCATGCTCAATAAAACCACAACTCTATAATTTTAAATAAACATTACCTTGATCACAAGTCTATGCAAAACGGGGAATGCCTTTAGCAAGGAAGTGCAAATACGGAGACTATTCATGACATCTGGATATAAATACAACTTCAATTCCCTAAGATTTCTTAACTCTGGAAATCTGGGGAACGAAAGAGATCTCTAAACAATTGAACCAAGAAATTAGACCACATTCATAAACTTCTTTTTTTTTTTGGAAAAAAAAAAAAAAAAAAAAACACACACACAATGGAGTTATTTATGAGTTATGACTAACCTTGATTAGGAAGCATAGCCCAAATGTCTCCAGCTGAGAGAGATAAGGTGAAATCGAAGATTTGTTTTTAGCTAAATAGTGAACGTAGTCAAAATTCACAGACAGATCAACAAAATTGGGCACATCCCCTAGAAGGAATTTTGTATTCCTAAGCCCACAATATTTGAATGAAACAAGATTTATAGAAGAAATCTGAAAATGTCTGAGTTTGGAGCATTTTAATATCTCTAAATGCTTTAGCTTGGGCAAAGGGACAGAAGTCTTTAAATTCACTAGAGATTTTGAGCTCTCCACATGCAATCTTTCAATGAATGGACAATTAGATAAAACATAATCCAGAACTTTCCCATTCACATCCACAAATGACAAATAGAGGTCTGTTAAAGAATCAAGACTATAACCATGAAGAAACTGACTTCTAAGAGTGTAGGAAATATAGTGAATACAACAAATGGGCCTGAAATCCAATGATAGCTTTTTAACTCTTTTTTTCAGTGAAAAGCTGATCCAATTGTCAATTTCCTGTGTGAAACTCGCATTCATGTAAAAAGAAACTCTAAACTCATCTATAGTATTGCCTTGATGCAACTCCAATACCTGATTCACCCAACTAACAAAACTAGACATTTCAGAGGATTTTATATCAATCCAATTAGAGTCAGTTCTACAAAAGGATAATATTTTAACCAAACCAGATTTAGTTCTAACCATGAAATCCAAATTAGGCATTTTCTTCCGCAGAGATGGCAAATTTGGATGATCAAAAACCAAGTTATGAGTCACAAATGTCCATAGATATCTCCACCTTCTAGAGAGGACACTAGTCCTCTGCATTTCTTTCAACGTCAATAGTGATAGAATGAACTCAAGAATTTCATCTGGCAATTCAGTTAACCCATCCGGAGGGAAATTGTTTGTCTGTCAACAATAAATATTAGCAAAGAATATAACATCATAAAAAGATAGAAATTTGATTTTGGCCGGTAGCTTTAGAGAATGGAATTTATCACCTTTTGGCGAGTAATTTTAGAGCTAGGATGAACTATCTTTGCCAGTGTCATCTAGTATGACTTGTTAAATATAATCAAAACTGCAATGCAAAGAAAGATCAAAACTTTAGTTGATATTGGCTAAGACTAAGTCTGTCAGCAAATTAATCCAATGGGTAAAATTAAGCAATTAAAAAAAAATGGTAAAATACTATTTTGGTCCCTAAACTTTAACAAAAGTATGTTTTTCATCCTTAAACTTAAAAAAGTTTTTTTTTTTTTTTCATTCTTAAACTTTGTAAAGAGTTTTTTTTAATAGTTTAGAGATAAAAATAGGAAGGAAAAAAGAACTTTTTTCAATATTTTAGGGATGAAAAACAAATTTTTAGAAAAATTTAAGAATATAAATAAAACATTTTTAATAGTTTAGAGATGAAATATGAACTTTTCAATAGTTTAGGAACGAAAAATGAACTTCTTAAAATGTAGAGATGAAAAACAAACATTTAATAAAATTTAGGGACCCAAACAGTATTTTACGTTAAAAAATATCTATCAATGTATGATAGAGAAAAAAAAAAAATAAGGCAGGGTTTTTGCGAATCACAGAAGTTATGAGAAGAACAAACTAGCTACCCTTCATCAAAAGGGAGGCATTTTTACAACTTTTGCATAACTTAAATACCAAGAAACATACTCACACACAATCTATTAAAGAAAGAGCGTACACAAACACATGAGCTATGAAAGTAAAAATATGAAAAAAAAAAAATGAAAAACAAAAGAAAGAAAAACTATGGGAATTCACATACCTTGTGGACAAAAAGTTTGTAGAAACAAAAGATAAGTGGAGAGAGGCTAGGGTTTTGGCGTTGTGAGTACTATATATTTTGGTATTGTACGTACTATATATATACACTGCTGGAGAAGTAATATTTAATCTTATTATCGGAAATCTTAATAAAAGTATAATTTGAAAAAGAATTAATAGTTTAATTAAAACTCTTTATTTGGATTTTTAAATATATATATATATATATAATTTTTTTTTTCTTATCTTTTTCTCCCATAATTTTTAAGTTGATAAAATCTTAATTTGATTAAAATCCTAAAAAAAAAAATGCAACTTGAAAAACAGCAACATAGTATATGATTTTGTTCTAAAGATCTATTTTAAAATTCTATTCAACTACTTTTTAGTGTTTCAATAAAACACTAAATTACCTTCACTTTTTTTTTTTTTTTAATTTTTTTGGGATAAACACAAAAGCTTAGTTAATATCAACTTTTTTTTTTCTATACGGTTTTACTTTTACTTTTCAATATTTTGTGATATAAACTTTTTTTTATTCTAACGTATTACTTAAATTTCTTCATTTTTTTTGTCATCTTTTTTATAGGTTAAGTTTCACAATTAAAAAAGAAAAAAAAAATCATTAGATAATTGATACAAATTTTTTTTTTATAGGAATATATAATACAACTTAATTACCTACTAGCATCATCACCGGCGCTTTACACGTGTGATGAGGCTCTTTTTTTATTTTATTTTGAGTTTAATGCAATTTTGAATTTATCTATTGTAAAAGGGATTTTTAAAAAAACTAAAATTTAGGATTTGAAATTGAGTAAACTGTTGGATTTAGTGTGTGCTAGTTTTCAGAAAAAAATGTATCAAACGTGTGTGAGATGAGATGGGTTCAAGTTACACTTGGTGTAACTCCACAAGAGTTACACCTTTTTTGTACCGTAGATTTCTAATAGATCTAATAGCTGGAAAAATAGTATTAAATGATTATGTTGTTTCTCTTCCTTATTTATGACAAATTAATTCTATCCTTTTTTTTTCTCTCTTTTTTACCCAATATAAAAATAAAGAGAAATGATATGTCTCTCACCATCTCACCCATTTTCTCTCTCTTGCTTACCCAATAAAAAACAAAATTCTCTGCTTTCTTTCACCGTGATCTGAGTAGAGGAAGAAAAGATAAAACAAAATGATTTTTTTATGAAGTTTACTTGTACAATATTTGCTCCACCCAAAACACCAGTTCGTACAATATACTGCAACAGCTTCTAAAACAGGCATTAGTCTATCTAATTCTTCTTCAGCGAATATCCTAGAGGCCATTGGCAGTGTAGATTGAGCACCAATATCGATCCTATCAGCCCCTTCAGAAATCATCAAGCAGGCCTGAGTAACTGCAGCCTCCACAGAGACAAACTTTCCTCCATCACTAAAACTATCTGGGGTCACATTAAGGATACCCATGACAGAGGTTCTCTGTGACCAGTCCCATAAACCACTTTTAATTGGATTCTTAAAGAAAACTGAACATAATTTGGACATCCTAGTGGGATTACCAAACATTCGTGCCGAGATTGCAAGAAAAAGTTTCGGTGTCTCTCATGCTCCCATGCTGATTGGACCCTCCAGAACAGGGGCGGAGGGAGGGGCGGGGGGGGTCGAGGGGGGGCACTTGCCCCCCCTGGCCCTCTCAAAATTTCTCAAGCAGTAGTAGTGTAACATGTAGTAAAAGTCCCCACTTGACAGTTGACACAAAAGACAATCTACTTTTTCTTATTATTTATATTTATTAGCTTGTCAACAATTGTCAGACAATTTTGCATTCACATGGCAGCACTTTTTTTACATAATAGGTCCATCTAATGGTACTTTTTTTTTGCACAGTACTTTGCCAACTACGACTGAAAATATATATATATATATATATTATATATATTGAATTAGAGTTTGAAAGAAAAAATCTATACTTATGCGTAACGTGCCTACTTTTGCGCCTCACCAGTTGGTTTCCAGCTTACAATTTTTTCTCTAGTTATCAACCTTTTCAATATCAAACTTGAGTTTCTACTATAAACTCGAATTTTAACGACATAAAAAAGTAAAAGTGTCTATATGAAATTTGAGAAGCATTCATGGCATTGAGTTGCGTATAGCCGAATAAAACTTCATAAGCATATTGCTTTATTCTCAATATTTTTACATTGCTTTATTTTTCCAATTTATTTTAAAGATCCAAATTACATGTTTAAATTGTGTGTATTTAATATCTATTAATTTATCACAGATTAATTCTACTTTCAATCTTGTCTTTTAATCTTGCCCCTCCTAACTTGAAATTCTGGCTCCGCCACTGCTCTAGAAAGAAATTTTTAGGTCACATTTGCTCTCGAATTGCTACAGATGAGACAGATTCTACCACTATTGCTTGTGTCACTGTTGGTGTTTTGGGTGGAGCAAATATTGTACGTGATTTGAGTTATGTTTTGTACAAGGCTTTGCTTTGTCTCTGTGGCTGTCACCTCTACCCATAAAGTTTTCTATCATTTTTTTTTAAGAGAGTATGTGAATTAGGAAATTAGGAAAACTGAAACCCCAAAACCATTTGAAACACAAACACAAGTCTAACAAAGAAGAAAAAACGTTGTCTAACAACAGAAATTTTAGGAAGAAAGGGACACCATTAAACAAAATCCAATGAGATCTATGGAAAGTAATAAATGAGGATAGAGAAAAACTATTATTAATTAGGTAAATAATGTGGAAAGAAATAATTATTTAATGCTATTTTTCTGACCATTGGATCTATTAGAAATCTACGGTACCAAAAATGTGTAACTCTTATAGAATTACACTAGGTGTAACTTGAACCCATCTCATGTGAGATATATTTAAATAAAAAGTGTGCTAATTTTTAGGAAAAAAGTTTGTATGGTAGTTTTATTGTTTTTTTAATTTTGTTGAATTACAATTTGACCCTATTTTTTATTTTTTAAGAATAAGTGTACGGCCTAGTATGTGCAGGCCCGACCATGTGACTTGGGCCTTGGGCTGATAGGGAGAGTCACGGGCCCAATACCCGGGATCCCAAGGCCTTAATCTAAGGCCACCTTTAAGTAGGCCAAGCCCAGACGCCATTCATGAACCCGATCCTTCTGCCGAACACAGGTATGATTGCTGGGCTGATTGTCCGGATTTCTGTGCCGGACAACAATTCGTGCATCCGGACTCACAGTAAATAAGCTGTCCGGTAACACCTTGGGAATAACGCTGCCGTGCAAATTCGCTATAGTGGGAATCATTTCCAAAGCCACTCCCACCTACACACCCACTAAATCCTTCTTAGATTGGACCTTTAAATCCATTAACATCGGGACAATCAAGACCACTACGCTTCCAATCTCCTATAAATAGAAGATTGGAAGAAGGAACAATGGTTGGAAAAATAGGAGAGGAAAAATAAGAGAGAAAAGAGCAGAAAAAGGAATCAAGAGTGGATACCAAGAGGAGAGAGAAGTAAGCCATTGAGTCTTATAGCTGCGAACAACCCATTGTAGGAACTACTATCCCACCACACAAATAGATTGTGCGTTTAGGTGAGTTACAGTCCTTAGAAGCCTCGTTTTTTGGGAAGCCTCGTTTTTGCCGTGCACAATAAGGATTATCTAATTAAATTAGAGGTATTTTTAACATTTTTTGAAACCATAACTAACTTTCTAAATCCTTTGAATATATAGAGATAATACATACTAGCCTCTGAGCACATGCTCACGCGAGTGCTTAAAGTCTCTTCTATTTTTTGGGTAAAAAAAAAAAAAAAGAATATGTGGGGTGAGTTTTGTAGATTGGAGGAGTTTTAAAACTAACAAAAGAGTGATCATATTTTGTAGAGAGTTAGTGAGTAGAAGTAGGAATTTAAATCAACGTAAAAGTAGAAGTTTATTAGAAACAGGAAAACATTTCAACATAGAAGTAGAAATTTATTATTTTGTCAATTTACTATTTTAACCTCATTTTTAAGTTTTAGGTAGGGGTATTTTTTACAGTAAAAAAAAATAACTAACTTTCTTTTGCCAATTTACTATTTTAATCCCATTTTTAAGTTGTTGGTTAATTAATTTAGGGGTATTTTTACAGGAAAAAAAGCAATTACTAACTTTCTGAATCATCTAAATATATACAGATTATAAAGTTACATTATCTCTTTCTTCTAATCAAATATCATATTCCTTTTATCAAAAATATATATGTCATATTCCTAATGGGATTTTATATAGTTAAAATAGGATTTTATATAATAGATTTTAACTGGAACTCTACTTCTCCTACAAGTACATGTGGATAGAGCACTATTTAAAGTAGATCAATTATCGAGTATTGACATCATGATACATAACTCAATTCCGTTTCTACAAGGTAATATGGTCATTTTTTTTGGGGAAGAAGGAAATGCATTCATTTAGATCTAGCTTATAAATTAAATTGCAAGAAAGAAGTATCAGTTTCATACTTTGGTTCTACATACAAGACATGCATGCATGCTATGGTCCATCTCTCTCTTCAAATTTTCCTTATTTATAGAAATTGAGTTGAACTAAAACTCTACTACTACTCAACTATGCTATTTAAGAATGCTAAAATCAATCAATAAAAAAAAAATCAAAATTAAGTGAAGAACTACAAAAGGAAGGATTTGTCTTTTTCGGAGAGAAGAATTACCTTTATGTGAGAAGAGCTATCTTCTTTTTATTTTTATTTATTGCATTTCTATTTTTCTATTGATGTAGTATAATTATTGCTTAAATTCTATATTTTTTTAAAAAATTTTATGTGGAGAGACGAACCTCTCCCTTAGAAGGCATTGTCTGCTTTGGGTGAAAACCCTCACGGATTTGCTCAATCCCACATTGGGGAAAAATGCCTCCCACCTTTGACTTATAAGCGCTGAGCCTAAGTGAAGGTGTAGTCTCACATGAGTGGTACACCTTCACTTAGGCCCAGCACTTATAAGTCAAAGGTGGGAGGCATCTCTCCCCGATATGGGATTGAGCAAATCTGTAAAGGTCTTCACCCAAAGCGGACAATACCTTCTAAGGGAGAGGTTCGACCCTCCACATTTTAGATAATGCAGTTCATCTTAATTATTGATATTTTTTTTTGATTTGGTGTTCTTAATTGATTGTGTAGATTATTTCCTCACTAATAGCAATATCAAAATGGCTAGACAAAAATGTCAATATCAAAATGGCTAGACATGGGTAATTCATATTTAAGCTTTTACATTTACATTGCAATGCAATATTTGTTTTCTCTTTATGTACCTATATTTATTTGTTTTTGAAATTATTTTGAGTGTGGTACCCTAGAAGGTCTAGATACTAACATAATTCAATTATTGCTTAAATGTTATGATTTTTTTATAAAAAATTTTGGATAATGCAATTCATCTTAATTATTGATATTATTTTATTATTTGGTGTTCTTAATAGATTATGCTGATTATTTCCTCAGTTATGGCAACATAAAAATGGATATGATTGGTAATTTATAGGTAAACTTTTACATTTACATTGCAGTCTAGATACTTATATTTTTGTAATTTATGGAATTTTTTTTGGGTTATATATGTAAGAAATTTATATATGGTTAGCACTTCTACTACTCTACATGTTAGCAAGTATAATGGAAATTTAATATTTTACTACTAAGGAGACTGAAGGACTGTATCTGAGAAAAATACAGTCCTTCTTGCCAAGCTCAATTGGCGCCTTCACAAAGCAAAGGAGTCTCTGTGGGCGCGGGTGCTCAACCAAAAGTATCTGAGAAGAAGATCCATAGCTAGGATCTCTCCTAGGCGTGCTTGCTCAAAAGTTTGGAGTGCTTTGTCAAAAGGTCACGATGTTTTTAGAGAAGGTTCTAAATGGGTGGCTGGCAAAGATAGTAATCTGTCCTTTTGGTTTGATAGGTGGTTAGATAAAGGCACTCTTAGAAGCCTTCTTCATGGTCCTCTCTAACGAGAGGAAGAGTGTCTTTGTATTAAGGATATGGTCTCTACCGCGGGATGGGACTGGTCTAAATGTTCTTTCCCCATTCCAAGACACATCCTTTTGGATATCAAGGCTACGCCCATTCCTCGGCTTGCCAACATTGATGATCGGTTGGCTTGGATATGCTCTCCAAATGGAGTTTTTGATCCCAAAGATGTGTATCTCATTGTGTGCTCTAGAAAGGGTAATATGGACAATGGGCAATTCAGAGGAGCTTGGGTTTGGAAAGCAAATGCTATACCCAAGATTAGATGCTTCATGTGGCAGTGCTGTCATAAGAGTATCCCGGTGCGAGCTGTTCTTGCAAAAAGAGGTATCCTTGCTTCTGATTCTTGTCCTTTGTGCAACAACTCCTCGGAAACCATTGATCATTTATTAAGAATATGTACTTTTGCGAAAGCTTTTTGGGATTCTCTTTCCCCCCCCCCCCCCACCAATGCAAACAAGTTGCTTCTATGGGACGAGTTTAATGGACTGGCTTAGGCTGAATGTGTGTAATGCGGCTTGCTATGGTCCTTTGGGGATTGATTGGAATATTGTTTTTCCGATTGGGCTGTGGTGCCTTTGGACCCAAAGAAATAGGGTGGTTTTTCAGAATGACAGGCCTTCTCCACGCCTTAAAGAGAAAGTGATGGCGAAGGCAACAGAATATGTCTTTGTTGGAGCAAACTGTCATGATGCCCCTACCAAAGCAACAATTCAAGTGAAGTGGTTAACGCCGCCAATTAATTGGTTTAAATTAAACTCTGATGGGTCCTTTTTGGGAAACCCCGGTCGGGCTGGGGGGGGTGGACTTATAAGGGATGCAGCTGGGGCTTGGATTAGAGGTTATGCGAGAGCTATAGGATGGAATACCGGTGTTGCAGCAGAATTGTGGGCTCTTCGAGATGGCATCCAGCTATGCATTTCTCTTAAACTGCCTGCTGTGATTGTTGAATTGGATGCGCAGTTGTTGGTTGATCTTCTTGGTAAAGCGGGTGACTCCTCTAGTTCAAACAACCCGATTTTGGTGGACTGTAAGGAAGAGCTGAAGCTCATTCCTCAAGTAAAGATCCAACATTGTTACAGAGAGGCGAATAAATGTGTGGATGCTCTCGCGCGACGTGGCGCTCTTCTTAATGTTGATTTTTTTGTTTTTCCTAGCCCTCCTTCTGAGGTGTTGTTTTTAGTAAATTTGGACAATTCTGGAGTGACTTTTGATCACTCTATGAATGCTATTGTTTCTCCTCTTTAGTTTTTAATATAATTCTCTGGTTTACCAAAAAAAAAAAAATCGGAAAAGATAAAAAATAAATAAATAAAAGAGGCCAAAGGCAGTGCAGTGGCGACAAGGACTGAAGGAGACTGAAGGCAAAGAAAAAGAAGAAGAATGCAAAGCCCAAGTCCTCAACGGAGAGAGAGAGAGAGAGAGAGAGAGAGAGAGAGAGAGTCACCTGTTTAAGTTTGTAAGAAAGATTTTTTCTGTTCTGCAAGACTCCTACAACTGTGTGACCGTGTGGGAGAGACAAAGTTTCAGACTTTTCCATTTTTTTGCCATGTACAAGTAAGCCCTAGACGTATTGGGATGAAAATTAGAATTTTTTTTCCACTTTTATTTGTTGAGGTAATTGTAGATTGTATTTTAATTTAAATGAAAATTGTGTTCATTTTTAGACTTTATATAGGTATATTATCAAGGATGGAGGCCAAAATGACAAGATTATTTAAGAAGTTTCAAATTATTTAAGATATTTATAAAAAAAATTATAAAAATTTTCAAAAATTTTGGGGGCCCAAGGCCCCCGGTCCTCAAGTGGCTCCGCCACTGCTTCCTTAGAGCTTGTCGCTCTCACATTATTTCACGTTAGCCATATTTAAAATAATAATAATAATAATAATAATAATAATAATACTACTCTCAAACACAAAAACAAAACCACAAAACCCAATACTTCCCTAAAACTCATATCTCAACGCAAAAAACTTCTCCCCAAAATATTTCTCTTCTACAAAAAACTGTTTCTCCCCAAAACTATTTCTCTTCTCCACTATTTCCCCCCAAAACCCATATCAGAATCACACAAATCCTCTCATTTCTCTCAAACGCAAAACTCAAATCCTCCTTCTCCTTCCCAAAAAACTCAAATGCTCCAACCGATGTCTCCTTCTCTGCCTCTCCATCATTTCCTCTCTTTATCTGTTTCATTCATTAAGATTTAATTTTTTTTTTTTTTTTTTTCTGTTGTATTGGTTGGTATGTGATTTTACTCATAGGCTTTGGCTTTGGGTTTTTTTTTTTTTTTTTTTTTTTTCTAACATGCATTCGAATCTAAATAAATCATTTTTTTTTAAAAAAAAAAATTATAACAAGAATTCCCTAGTTTCATATGTCAAGTTCTATAAGAGGAGCAATGTGGGTTTGAAGGTTTTGATTATTTTTTTTTTTGTTTAAATTTCTCAGTGAATAAAATTTAGATTTCTTCTTTAAAACGTTATTGTTCTGCACTATTTTTCTACTAAAAATCTGCACTTTTTTACAACTAATCTGCATTGTTTCACAAAATTTACATATGAATTTTGATTAAGCCGCCGATCGCACGGGCATGATGCTATTAACATTGTAGAACTCTCCTCTATGTGTTGGATTGAACTTTTTACTTTAGCTCACAAATTTAGTAGCAACCCTCAATTGTATTTGGTATGAAGGGAGGTATTACCTATGTGATTGATAGGAAGTGTTTGGCCATTCCCAACTTTGACTTGGATGATTTTCATGTTCTGAATGCTTTTGTTGTATGCAATGTGTTTATCTGTCTCTACCAACCCTTATGCGTGTTGTGTCATCAAATTTCTAAGTCATCAATCTGCAATTAGAGTTGTCAGGTTAGGTGAACTATTCTCCCTTTGGTAAATAAAATTATATATATATATATATATATATGTGGCAAATAAAGGGTAACCTGGGAAGAAAAAGAATCGGACACAGTTTAGGAATCTTGCAGACTGCCAAGTATGGTTGAGATGAAAAATTACTCAACATATCAGCAAAAGACCTTTTGAAAAAATGTTTAGAGGTGAGAATATGCAAGATAAATTAGTGCTTAATATTTACTAAACTTTACTTGATTGTGCAATTTGAAAAATATTACTTTTGTTAGGTGCCTAAAGAAATCGTCTTACCTGTGCAAATAGAAAATCTAAATGGAAAAACATTTGCTTTTCAAATACAACTAAATGACTATAATCTCAAGTATGAATGAGAATTCTACACCGTCAAGAAAGTTTTTGACTTTGTTGTAGAAGCTGACAAAGCAATTGAGTTTGATAAAATGATAGAAGTATATACTTCTATATGTTGTAATACATTTCTCAACCTATTCTATTGACAGGCTTACATCAGTGATACTTTAAATGAATGTGACAGCAACTTATCAAGTGAACAAGATGGTGATTCTACAAAGTTTCAAAAAGTTAATGTTGAAAAGCAATGTACAACTCACACAAACATCTATAATCAAGGAAATCAAAAGGAGTTATTCAGTGACTACTACGAAGCAACAAAGGAAGAGAATACAAAGAATACTTTAAAGTTGTCTTTCAATTTATTTCAAATATTAATTAAGTAGTTCTTTAAATTTGTATTTCATATATTTCTTGGATAATTGAGGGTGTTAAGGATTGGAATCTTAATTTTAATTTTAATTTAAGTTTGATTTATATTTTTTATTACGTAATTTAATGTTTCATATCAAGGATAGAAAATTCTGAGACTGAAATCCTAATGTACAATCAAAGAGAAAGAGACAAAGAATTGTTAACATCTACATACTATATTCTTAACTTCTATTTTTATTGTATAGATTGCAAGCCTCTTCAAAAGAATGGGTAATTGTCTCACATTGCCTAAGAGAGTGTGTTGTGTGTAATATAACTTATCCCACCCTCCCTTAAAAGTTACCATGGCTTTTGAGTGGAGTTGTGGTGTACCTTTGTGTTAGAACTCATTTCTCTCTCCCTTGTGTGTGTATTTGTTTCTCAAAAAAAAAAAAGTAAAAATATTCTTAAAAACATATTCTAATTGATTCAGTGCCATTAAAAAAAAAACTATAATTAGATTAAGAAAGTACTAAAAACACCTACAAATAAGGAGGTAAAAAAATCACTTCTAAAATTAGCAAAATTTCATAAAAATATCAAAAATTATTTGACAATAAAAATTAAACCATATCCATCTGCTTGAATGAAAATCATCCTCGGTTTCGCCTAAATTCTGAAATTTTTTCATTCCAAATAAATAGAAATTTTGAATGTCGCAAACAATAATTGTGTTAATTTTCCCTATTACCCCAAAATATACTCATATCAGTCTATATATTATTGTACAAAAATACATTTGTACTATAGTAATTGAGAAAAAAAGGAGAACAAGTCACTAAAGTAATTTTAAAAAATTATGGAAAAGAATAAGAAGAAGATCCGTGATGTTGATGATGTACCCATCTCACTATAATATTAGGTTCCATTGTCATATATAGTTCAACATAATAAAAATATACACTCAAATTTTTGTGTTGTGGACTACTGGACTTAGCCAATTTTACATTAATTCTATTTATGCTCTATAATTGCTGTCTCTTTTTTCTCAATCTCAATAATCTTGATAACAATTCTAGGGGAAATTATTGTGTACTCTCAGAGTACTATAAATGCGTACTCCCTCCTCTCACATGAATAGTGGATTCTACTAATTAAATTTATGGTGGGATCCACCATTCATGTGAGAGGGGGGACTATATATTTATGGTACTCTGGGAGTATCTAATAATTTTCTCAATTCTAAGAGTTTCATGATTAAATATCTAATGGAAATTAAAGATGGAGTCAAAGCATTCTATCATATCCAAATCCATATCAATTTTAAATAGAATGAAAGTTAATATATATATTGATATAGTAGGAAGGTAATGTTACAAATAAATTAAAAAATCAGAACGTTCTTTTTTTCTTTTTTTTTTAGAATACTTAGTATTTTTAATATACACACAAGAAGAAGGAAAAAGATCATAAAAAACTGAACGTTCCCAAATAATGATAAGGACAAGCATTATGATTATTATTTTAACTTTCCGTAAGCTTTTCTAGCAAGCACAAACTGTTGGGTGCATGTGACACCCTTGGATTCCATCACACATATTTGTCAAAGCTCATGTATGAGCTTGTTCCAAAAGTCTTCAAAGCTAGCTTTCTCATTATTGAGAAATGACCAAGACTTGTGAGAAGTCTAACTTCGCTTAATGAGAAGTGATCCAAAGCGTGTTGGACACGCTGAAGAAAAAGAAAAGAAAGAAGCGAATGCCATTCGGCCTTGTGGAAAGCTGAAGCAAACAGACAGTCAATTTTGGCCATTTTGTGTGAGTTCTAAAGAGAGCAAGACACAAAGAAAGAGAGAGCTTCAGCTTGAGAGGTGCCGTCCGAATGAAGAGATAGAGAGAAACACAGTGAAAGTGTGAGAGAGTGAAAAAGAAAAAGGAAACATTTTTCTCTGCTCAAGTTACACACAAAAAAGATAAATTGGTGGAGTTCTCATGGAATTTTTGAGTGCTACAAGCATGGAGAGTTGAAGTATTCAAAGAAAGAGTTTGCTACTAACTTTGTGGTGAGATTGCATTTACTTGTACATCCAATTTATTGTAGACTCAACTTTAGCACAAACTTGATAGTTGTAATCTCTATTTCATAGTGGATATTTTTCGAAACTGCCCCGTGGTTTTTCCCTTTATACCGGAGGGTTTTCCACATAAAATTTAGTGTTCTTGCGTGGTTGTGTTTATGTGGTGCTTGCTGAAATTTTTGTTTTCATAATATTGCTATTGCTTGGTAGTTATATATATTTTAATTTACACATAGACATAGAGGTGATTAGGATTTTTCCCCAACACAAACAACCAATAATATCCCAAGAATCGACTGCAATATTGCTTTAGTTGGATGACTAGTAATCACCTAACAGACAGAAGCCCCAAGGAACCTTGAATTGTTGTTAGCCACACATAATAGCCGTTTCTTCTTTGTAGCTAAGTCGTGGATAACTCTTCAAATCCTAATCATGTTAGATATATCAATAATTCTTCAAATCCTAACAGAAAGAAGCCCCAAGGGAATCTTGAATGGTTGTTAGCCACACATCATAGCCGTTTCTTTTTTGTACCTAAGTCAGTGGATAACTCTTCAAATCCTAATCATGTTAGATATGTCAATAATACTATAGACATACCTAATTTTTTTTGAGAAAGTAGACATACCTAATTTCACATTGAAATGATTCATTATAAGTAATAGAAAAGACAGGAAGCTAGTACAGATATGTAACTGGACCAGCAAACCTTCATGGCAGGATCAAGCTCTCCTATCAGACCTTTACCAGTTGCAGCAACAAAGACTGATTATATATGTAATTTTTGTTCCTAGACTTGTTATATCACATGTGCCTAATCTAGCTACTAGAGCTGCTAACTCTCCTGGTCAATTTTGCTACATGAACCCGAGCCCAATATAAGGCTTTTCTCTTATAATGTTCCTTTTTAGTTAATGAATGTTTTTAGTTGGTATCAAAAAAAAAGTAATAGAAAAGAAAAAAAAATGACAAGTCCCATTAAAAATAGGGAATAGAAAATGTTGGCTTGTCATTAGTCAATCACTTCAACATATTATGAAATTGGTGATATCTCTAAATTTATTGCTTGATATATAGTCACTCTTTTTTAGCTGAACATATATATGGTTACTTTGAACAAAACCAACTTGTTCAAATTGTAGTTGAAGATGGTCACATGCATTTTTTTAATAACCACATGGAAAAATAAAGGAAAAAAATTAACAAATGCTCTAAAGGAACTAGTTTAATAAATATTTCTAAAAAAATTTATGTAAAAATAAAAATATAACTGATTTTTAACAGTTTTTTATATTTTCAATAAAAATAAAATCAAAACTTTATTAAAATATTCCATTAATAGATGAACTAAGCCATTAGTCGGTCTCAAAAATATATACTCAAATATCCAAATATATAGTCCCCTTTAAAATTCGTACCTCCTCAATAAATATCTTGATTATTGATCTGTCTTTTGTCTCCTTTTTCACCCCTACTCTATTATTTATTATTGTACAAGATATTAGAGACACAAACACGGAGAGCGAGAAAGAGAGTTCTACAATCATGGAACTAGAATCTTAAGGAAACCCCACCATGAACATAGTTCTTCTCATACTAAACTGCATCCTATTATTTATAGGCAATTGTGGCGGCCCTCTAATAATGCGACTTTACTTCATCCATGGCGGAAAAAGAGTTTGGCTCTCAAGTTGGCTTGAAACTGGTGGCTGGCCTATTATTCTCTTCCTTCTCATAATCACATACTTTCACCGCCGAGCCAAACAAGGCTCAAGCTCCAAGCTATTCTTCATGAAACCACCGTTGTTCATTGCCTCCGCAGTTATAGGAATCATCACAGGTCTTGATGACTATCTCTACGCCTATGGCGTGGCTCGCCTTCCCGTCTCAACAACTGCTTTAATCATTGCCTCACAGCTTGGTTTCACTGCTGCCTTTGCTTTCCTTTTAGTGAAGCAAAAGTTCACTTCCTATTCCATCAACGCAGTAGTTTTGCTCACCATTGGAGCTGGTGTTTTGGCTTTACATACGAGCAATGATCGTCCTAACGGTGAATCAAACAAGGAGTACTTTGCTGGGTTCTTCATGACAGTAGGTGCTGCAGCACTATATGGGTTTGTGTTGCCATTGGTGGAATTGACCTACAAGAAGGCCAAGCAGGCCATCACTTATTCATTGGTGATGGAGATTCAGATGGTGATGAGTTTGTTTGCGACTATTTTTTGCACAATAGGGATGCTGATTAACAAAGACTTCGAGGTATGTGATACAATTATAGTTAAATAATTGAATTTATCATTTTTTTTACTAGTTTAAAATTTTAGAATAATCCATAATTTATAATAGTATTATAGTGGATTATACATCTTTGGCCTCTCTTTCTTCGCTGGCCTAATTATTTTCATTGACCAATATTTTTTGAGAATAGGACAAGGGTGTTTTTTTCTTCTTCTTTTATTAAAGTATAGGACAAGTCAATTTTCTATATTTTTAACTTTGGATTATGTCAGAAATTTCTTTGGCATAATAATTAAGTATTCATTGCACTTCAGCCAAAAAAAAAGACCATAAATAAATAAAAAATTAAGTATTCATCCCGTGTCAATATATATATATATATATATATTAACATGGGATGAATACTTAATTATAATAATGATAATAACAATAGAAATTGTCTTATACTTTTTTTTTAGCAAAAATTGTCTTATACACTTGTCGTGGCTTCAAAAAGTTAATTTTTTAAAATGACTATAATATTTCAATTTACTATCCTATGAATAAAAAAAAGATTTTGCTAATATATGCTCTTAGGCATTTATTACTAAACTATTTTTAAAATCTTTTATAAAAGAGTTATTATTTTTTGTTAATTTTTTCAATTTTTTATAAAAAATTTCTTAAAATAAATTATTAATGAATACTTTAAGGGTATTCATTGACCAAAGCCTTAAAAAGACTATTATTCTTTTTCTACTGTAACGCAAACTTCTATCGCTACTTTTTGACTTTTTCCAATATTTAAACATTGTTGGAATTTTGTGCTTATAAATCTTAGAGGTGTTCCATCATCCATGGGTAAGGGACCTTTCTATCACATCAACACAATGAGTTCCCCAAAAATGAAAATCACCTCCGTGCCCCAAGGGTTGGAAAGTGTATAAGAGAATAATAATGCAAGTGTCACGATAAAACTCATAGTTTTTGTCACAACTTGTTTGCGCTACGATTTATGAGTAGTGGAGTAAAAGTGGTTGTTTTAAAACTCCACTATTCACAACTTATCATTTGGACAAGTTGTTACAAATTGTGAGTTTTGTTAGGATGCTAGTATTGTTCTCGATATACGTGATCAGTTGATTGTTGCCATTAAAAAAATGGAAAAAAAAATCATTTCATATTCAAATTTCTTCGTAAAGGGTGACAATATTTCACTTAATCCACTAATATAAATATGACATGTTTTTATTCTTGCTATTTAATGTTTAGTGTAAATAAATTTATGTCAAAGGGGGTTGACTCAATGCAAATTGATTAAAAAATGGGTTAATTTTGTATTTCCTACAACCTAAAATAACTCAAATCATTATTGGCTTGACCGGTTTTGATACGAACCTATTTAATTTATTGGGGATATTACACTTTAGCCCCTTATATTATGACCCATTATACACTTATCCTTATAAATTATGAGAATGCACTTTATCTCCTAAACTATACTCCCTTCTACACCCTGTATACTATGAGGATGCACACTTATTTCACAAAATTATTACCCATGAAATGGGGTGTAAAATGTTACACAAGTAATAGATAAGGGGGCAATTGTTACCTGGGTAATAGTTTAGGGAGTAAAGTGTGCATCCTCATAGTTTAGGAGTATAAAAAACTTAAAAAGTAGTATAGTTTAGGAAAGTAAAATGTAATTTCTCATAATTTATGTAAATAAATGTCATTTTTATTCAAAAAAAATTAATTTTATATATGGAATTAAGTAATTAAAATAATTTATTGGTAATATTGAAAAATTCATCATTGAAAGTATAAAAATTCTAACCTTTTTTATTGAAAACAAAGAAAAATAAATAAAAGCTTATTTCATTTTATTTTTCTTCAAATTGTGTATTTGTAAATTTGGGTGGAATTTTGTTAGGTTAAAAAAAAAAACCTTTTAGATTGAATGATGCTTGTACTTCTATTAATTGATGTTATTACAAAATAGAATTTATTTGTTAATAATTGTAATTTATGTGCTTACAAAATATAAAAATATGTTAATTATTTTATTTTTAAAATGGATTGAAATGAGTTTTGTATGTGTAAACAAAATACAACAAATTATTAAACAAATTGAAATGAATCGTGTTTGTGTCAACCCAATACAACCGTTTATTAAGCAAACTAAGTGAAGTATATTGGGTAACCCGTTTACTCATTTTGTTTTTTGTTTTATTTTTCTTATGACCACCTCTCTCTCTCTCTCTCTCTCTCTCTCTCTCTCTCTCTCTCTCTCTCTCTCTCTCTCTCTCAGAGAGAGAGAGGGGGGTAGGCAATCAATGTGATTTTTATCTTTTTTTTTTTTTTTTTTACAAACGAGGGTGTCTAGACCTCTTTGACTATCTAACTATTCCCTCAAGTGTATGCAGTCCCTCCATTCCACACACACTAGGTTATTATAGAGAGAAATCTCATGGAGGTAGCTCCAAAATGTTGACAAGAGGTTTCAAACCTAATATCTCATGGATATTATGGGACCTTAAGAACTACTAAGCTAACTTCTTAGGGGGGTTTATTGATTTTTCAAACCCCCCTGCCAATGTCTACATCAGCAGCATTGTATTTGCAAAAATAGTCGTCGACCATTGCCTGAAGTGATCAGCCCGGTGTAAGCATGGTTGGTTCGGTTGGTGCTGTAATTTTTTAAATTACCCCTAGTTTGGCGTTTCTAATGAGTGGCACTGCCGCCTCTTTATGTAGAAAGTCTTACATGAGTAGTCTAATGTGAGACAATGTTTTTCCTTTAATGAGTGGCACTGAGACCTCTTTATGTAGAAGTTTTACATGAACAGTCTAATGTAGCATGTATGAGTAATATTTTTCCATACATAAATATGTGGATAAGGTTGGTCCAATGTGCTTTGATTATCACGAGTCAATGGGTGGCACTACTACTTGTAAAAAAAATCACTATGTCATCAATACTATAAGATTCTAAAATGGGCTTTACTTCGGTGGGCTTTTTATATTGATATTTAATTAGAAAGCACCATTATGTCTTCCACTAAAAACTTTTTTCCACGAGTGTCTATATGCTTTTTCAAAAACAGAAAAAAGAAAAAAGAAAAAGAAGAGAGGTTTATAAGCCTAAAAATATTCTAAGAAGAATAAATAATTCCTTTAGAATTCTTAGGAATAACTCAAATATAGAGATATGTACCTAAAAATTTCAATGGTGATTGATCAATTATTGTCAGTGTTCATGAGTGCAAGACAGTTCAATGTGAAGGTTGTGAAGTTGCATCATGTATGAATAATGGATCTATAGTTGTATACGGAGGTAGTTAGTGGCGACTGCTCAACTGGATCAAATTCCTAATTAAGCTAAACGTGAACATAATTACATTCTCAAACATCACGTTCTTGAAAATTTGGATGCTGGAAACATAATAGATTCTCCTAATAAAACACTATCTAGAGTTGTGGCTTGTACGTTATGTAAAGAAACAGTGATGGTATATCACAAGATTCACAACATGTAGTTTAAATCCAACCTAAGTGAAATTTTAACGAGTTAATTTCATAATATTGTAGCTACGAATATTTCATGCGCGTGAATTCTATTATTCTGTAGGCAATTCCAAGAGAAGCGAGGGCATTTGAGCTCGGGGAAACAAAGTACTACGTGGTGATTGTGTTTAGTGCAATTCTTTGGCAGTGTTTCTTCATGGGAGCAGCGGGAATCATCTTTTGTGCTTCGTCCTTGCTATCTGGAATTGTAATTGCAGTTCATCTCCCAGTGATAGAGATCCTAGCCGTTATTTTCTACAAAGAAAAATTTCAAGCAGAAAAAGGAGTTGCCCTTGCACTTTCTCTGTGGGGGTTTGTTTCATACTTTTACGGTGAGATAAAAGATAACGAGAAAAAGAAGCAGAATCTGGTAGAGACACAAGTACCTATGAATATTCCTAGTCCATGATAACAAAACTAGTTGTATTTCTTGATTTTTCACATATAGTAGGATATGTTTGAAGTTTGAAGGAATTTAAGCATGGCTTCGCTTCACTTGAATCCGATAATATCACAGGGGAAAAAAGCTCTAAATTTGGCTTGCATGTGGAAAACTTCGAAGCTGATACTCGAGATGTCCTACTTGTTTATCTAATATGCAAATTCCTGTGAGAGCAAGAGTGGTTAATAGGATCAAGATGAAGAATATATACAATGCATCTCAAAGCTTTGTGCTATAGTTGGAAATTGTTATATTTTTTTTATTTAAGAATACATGATGAATGCTTGCATTGTTGCATGTTGGTTTTCTTTTAAGTATGGTTGCTTGTTTGTAAATGTGTATTATGTCCATTCACTCAAATTTGACGGAACAAAATTCTTGTTCTTCATTTATTTTAGGGTAAATTTCATTAAGCTACTCTGATATTTAGGCTAATTCCAATCAAGTCCAAAATATTTCAAAACTAACCAAATTAGTCTCTAAAGACAACTTGGACCCTAAATGGACCTAATACCATTACTTATTATTTGCTCTTTCTCTCTTCTTCTTCTTCTGTCTCATGTCCTTCTTCCTCTCTTATAAAATCTCTCTTCTCTCTCTCTCTCTTCTCCCTTTCTCTCTAAACAAGCCCTAGTCACCGGTGAAATTGGCATTAGCAACACCACCACGCTAGGACCATCCTAATTCCCATTACAAATTTGATGCCATCAGTGCTATCAACGGACTCTCGTCCCTCTCTCTATCTCACAACAGAACCCACATGGTGGTGCTTCAATCTGGATCTTGCCATCAACAAACTCTCTCCTCATCTTTGTGGCAACGTTATGGATCGTGACATGGGCTTTGGATTTCGAATTTGGACAGTGTTCTTCATAGGATGATGATGCCGATCTCGTGGAGTGGTTTTTTTTTTTTTTTTTTTTTCTAGTTTCTCAGTCACTCGATGGTCTTGAGTGCTATTTGTGTTGATTTTCTATATGTTGTTTGGCTAGGATTTGTGTTGGTTTTTTGGAGTTTCTGTTAGGTTTTTTCAGGAGATTTCAATTGGGGTTTACAAAGGGATTTATGGGCTTTGAATGAGATTTTTATGTGATCTTTTTTAGCCTTTTTAGGGCACTTTAAGTGAGATTTTGATACTATTTTTATGGATTTAAAGAGGGTTCGTATTTTTAGGTTGTTGTTGTGTTGTTTTTTTTTGGTACTTTAGGATTATTTTAGGGTTCTTGTAGGTTTTTCTAGGTGTATCAGTAGCCAGTGTTAGGTTAGAGGGAGAAAAAGGGACGAAGGAGAGAGAAGAGAGAGGGGGCGGGAGAGAAGAGAGAATTAGTAACAGTGTTTGGTCCGTTTAGGGATAAGTTGTTTTTAAGGACCAAATTGGTCAATTTTGAAATGTTTTGAACTTCGTTAGTATTACCCCAAACCACAAGATAGCTTAATGGAATTGATCCTTTTTTTATTTATTACAAAAGTGCAAGCCTATGAACTTTGGTAGGATACCCTTCTATCACGGTTTCTATCGTAAATATCTCCCTTATGAAATTTTGCAATCCTCCAACTCAACCTAGAAGTCTCGCAAAGGACAATCAAAGTTGGAATAAGGCAATCCTATTCAAAAGGTAAAATTTTACACTCTTGTCAATTGTAAGAAATTTATTAATATTTTTTACTTTGTTAAGGTAACGTTCTAAGTTTGTTTGTTCACTTTGGATTTTTTTTTTTTTTTTTTTTTTTTTGCTAAGATAATTATAATATGCTGCTAATCTTGTAACTCGAATTATTTCACTCTTCTTAGACCCCCTCCCAAGTACTTTGTGCGTAGAGGAGTGTCAATTAAGCTATAAGACTCTTGATGGTCACTTTAGAACTAGGTCATTCCCCATTTACATAAATTATCAAGCTTAATATTTTTTCCATTTTCCATGAAAAATTCTAAAAATAATTTATAAACTAATACCTTTAGAGTATCCATTAATTTTTCCCTCAAATAAAAGAAGAAGAAAAAGAGAGAAAGAAATACTACAAGTTCGCAAAATACTTGTTAGACATGGCAAAATTGGCCTGGACCCAACAATCCAACTCGAACCCAAAGAAAAACATCTGACATTACAAAGGCGTGGGTTAATGTCATAGCAACATACAATTCCACAAGAACTTCATAAATATCCCTGCAAGTGGTCATTGGTAGTAGAGTAGTTCTTAATGACCAATGATACAAAGTGTAAATGTTTCTAGGACCGTAAACTATTTTACAATATCTCTATGTAATTGATCAAAAGTTTTTTAAATCCAGTATCTCTATCTATTTGATTGATTACGTAAAAATATTCACATCAGTTCGTCCAAAAATTCATGTTTATTTTAGCATAAGAACCTACTTTTTTTTTTTTTTTTTTCTATTTTACATATTCACATCTCAAAACAATGAAATACCCCTTATCAAATTATCTATTTTACACTACATTTCATTAAAATATCAATTTTTATTATTTTTTGAATTGTTTCTTTTGCTTCGCACACAACAACCGCTATCTACTCACTACCTTCATCCTCAGGATATGAAAAAAAAGAATATAAAATTAAATGCAAAATAAATAATGTCAATATAAATTTACACAATTAATATAGCAATTTTGTATTTTCACACAACTTTGCCTAAATTGATGTAAGTGAATTTTGGAATTAATTGGCTACAATGTGTTACTTTTTCTATTATACAAGCATTGATGTGAGTGCTCCAAAGGTTGTTATAAATGTTACTCCTATTATCAATCCTTTTTATTTTGAAAGGCTAGGACTCCCAACTATCAAAGAAAAGTTTTTTTTTTTTTTTTTTTAACATTCTAATTTGAGTAGAAACTACTGAAACAAAATAGGGTAATTATATAAATAGTCTCTAGCCTTTACACATTGTGTCAATTTAGTCTTGATCTTTTAACTGTGTCAATTTGACCCCTGCTGTTAAGAGACATTGTTGACGTGTAAAATATTATTTCTCTGCCATGTAGGCAAACACATGGCATATTACATTTAAAAAAAAAAAATCAAATAACAAAATGGTAATAGAAGAACAAAGGGAAACTGAAGAAACCCAAATCGGATTTCAGTGTTTATGGCCTGAGTTCACTTTCCTTCAATCGAATTAGCACAGCGAGTCAATCCCTTGCTGATTTCAAATGGAGATAGAAATCCATTTATTTGCCACCAGAGCCTCTGTTAGATGCCCAAATCACTTTGGAACTACCCAGGTGAATTACTAGCAAAAAAAAAAAAAAATTTGACGTCAAGGGCAATGCAAAAGAACATCAACCCAACTGTGCAAGTTTGTGACCTCTATACCCAAAATCTTTGGCATCTTAATTTCTACCTCACCACTAAATATGAATCTGAAATCTTGTGAACTCAACGTCCAAAGGAAAGAAAGAAAGTATTTGGTAGGGTTGTAAATGAACCAAGTCGATGATGAACAACTTGGGCTTGACTCGATAAAAAGCTCGTTCATGTTTGTTTGTTTTTAAATAAGTCAAGCTTGAGCCTTAATTTTAGGCTCGTTTAATAAATAAGCCGAGCCCAAACAAAAAAATTTGTTCACAAACAAGCTCGTGAGCTATTAGGCATGATACAAAATAATTCCAGTATATACTCAATTATAAGTTTATATATGTTAGCTAAATATACTCAAACTCAAAAGCTTGACTTAAGCTCGAGTTTGTGCTTGATATTAAGCTTAAACTTGAGCTTGCTTTGACTAATTAATCAAACCAAGCCAAGTTTTTTAGCTTTCCCACAAACTCAAGCTCAAACACTATTTTTAGGCTTGTCACGAGTTCAAGCCAAGCTTAAGCTTTTCACATTTCCTAACAAGCCAAGCTTGAACATGCACTATTCGACAAAACTCGGCTTGTTTATAGCCCTAGTATTTGGTCAAGAAACAAGGTTTCAGTGGGGACTTTGATCAAACAAGTGATTTTAATAGACACTTTCAGTGTGATTTAAATAGACACTATCAGTGTGATTTTAACAGACACTAACGGAAGAACATAATAAAATAAAATTTAGTGTTGGAAGGCTGAATTGAAGGACAAAATTTCCCTTTGCCTTTTTCGGGCAAATTATATAGTTTTATACCCTCTTTTCCAAACTAATTGGGGAAATACCCCTCTTTTAAAACTCGATTTGTGATAAATCAAGTTAAGCCATATAGTGGCGTTTTTAAAGAGCCTATAGTGACGTTTTAATGACCTATAGTGGAGTTTTGTAACTCAACCTCAATAAAATCGAGTTATAGGTAAAAAAATTATCTATAACTCGATTTCATTGAAATCAAGTTAAAAAAAGCCACTATAAATCCTTAAAATGCCACTATAGAGCTCCAAAAAAAAAAATTTTTGTTTTTTAACTCGATTTATCACAAATCGAGTTTTAAAAGAAATGCATTTCCCTAATTAATTTGGGAAGGGAGTCATAAGGCTATATAATTTGCCCGAAAATGGCAAAGGGCAATGGGCAATTTTGTCCCTTAATTGAACGAAGTTGAATATAAATGGATAAAAAAAAAATTTAGGCAAAGTTAAAGGTTTGAATATGCAATTTAACCTAAAATTTTATATATATTTTCTATTCCTTCATTTTTAAAATTTCAAACATCAAAATTCACTTTAATCCATTGCTTCATGACCTCTGTATTCTCAATTCTATGCTGTTCTTTTATTTGATGATCTACAAAACATACCTTTGATAAAATACATTAACTCTACTTCAAAAGAAACATATTTATTTTAAAATGTTCTTGTACTAAAACAGGTCGTCTCACCACTATTAAATTAAATAATTCATCATACCAATCACAAAATACATATAGTGAAAAGGATATGGACTAAATTTGTAATTTATCATTTTTTGTTTTTGTTTTTGTTTCTTTTCTAAAGCTAGGACTATTATACAATACATAGATGGAAGAAACTTTTTTTTTTTTTTAATTTATCTAAAATTTAGTAGTTTTTATATGTGTAACTCTATTATTTAAATTTTCTAAACTAGCGGATTTGAGGATACTTTAAGCATCCAAAAGTAGGAATATAAACAGGAGAAACCCCTTAAATAGTAATATAGAATAAATAATTCTTTTGAGAGAGAGAGAGAGAGAGAGAGAGAGCACATTTACCAATATATAAATTGCAAGTAACAATTCTCTTCCAAGAATTTCATCAAACATTTTGAAATTTAAAATAAAACAAGTTATCGGACATGTGGTGGATACAACTACATAATCAAAAAGGAAAATTCAAAATGTACCCAAAAAAAACTAATAAAACAAAACCAACCGTGTGTGTGTGCATGTGTGTATGCATTCCAGTTAGCTTAATTAAAAAATTTTCTAATGGTTGATAAAAAATTAAAGATTAAAAAAAAAAAAAACAAAAAACAAAAAACAAAACAAAACAAAACAAAACCAAACCAAACCAAACCAAACCAACAAATTATATATTGTTACAATGAGTTTTGAGAACCCAAAGGATTCATTTCTTGGTTGGTAACAAAACATAAGCTATAGATTTTGCATTTGTAGTCGTTTCAACAACCAATATATATATACTTGGCCAATTCAAACAATCTGTATAACGCGGCATAGTGAAGGACATAAATTAAATAGGGCAAATAACACTCTCCTCCCTTGAGGTTTGGGAAAATGATACTCACTCCCAAATTTAAAGGAAAAAAATATTTTCCTCCCTTTGACATTTATTTATCTAAACTCTGTTAAATTGGCGTTAAAAATGTTGTGCACTAACGTAGCCTTTGGTTAATAATGTATTCCCAAAATTGACTCTGAAAGTTTTTTATATTGATAAGTGACTTTGAAAATTTCAAACTCATTTTTAAACAATAAAAGCTTGAAAGCTTCAGCAAATTGTTTTATTTCATAAATTTTGATCCAATGTGTTAGAGAGAGGAGCGATTAAAAAATCTAAGAGGATCATCAAACTTTAAAAAATCAATTGGAAAGGTGTTATAAGAGACTAAAAAATTAACATAAGCAACATATTTTATAATATACTTTATATTCTGTTACTAATATTAACAGAAGGAGGGGGGGAGTGTTATTTTTTTTAAATCTCAGGGGGGGAGTATTTTTTCCTTTCAAGTTTGGGGGTGAGTGTCATTTTTCTAAACCTCAAGAGAGGGGAGTGTTATTTGCCCAATTAAATATACAAAGCAACTCTAAAAACCCTCTTTGCCACAAGCTAAAAAATTTGTCTCGTGGCGAGGTGTTGTGTCATTTTTATTTGTAAGAGAAGAAGATTTTATTAAATACAAAGCAGTGAACATCAAGGCAATACAAAAGAAGAGGACTCTCTCCTATCCTCAAAAACTACATCAAGAAGGGCCTTAGGTCCAGAATCAACATTAAAACTACCCCAAAACCTGTGTTTAAGAGACTAGGTAGCCAATACATGAGAAGCACGATTTGTCTCTCTACATATCCATTTGAAAGAACAGTTAGGAAAATTTGTAGACAAAGAAAGCACTTCAGAAATGCAGCTTTTCTCCATGGGGACTGCATTGTTCTTCTCACGTAACCATCATCCCTATTGCACTATATAGATAGCTATCCTCAGCCTCAAACTATGCAAATATTAATCTCCTTATCCATTTAACTCTTTTGGATCTCACTTTTAACCCTTAAGGTCCACAATATCATAAACAACTTTAAGTTAGACAAATGATCAAAAAAAGAAAACAAAACCAAATACAATTCAGAGAATGAATTGAAATAAAAAGGATCAACTTCACATAGGATGACAACCAAACAAGGTTTTAGCAAAAGAAAATTCCTTGTTTCTCGGCAATACCTTTACCCAAATACATTAATTGACAAATTCTAACCCAAAATATAAATCCAACAAAAGAAAATTTGGGCAATCCTTCTTGACTAGAGTTTATACTGTTGCATATCAACATTCTTGAGCTTAAATGCGTTGTGCTTCATATTATATGGGCCAGCATCTATAAAAGAAATTGAGAGAAATAAGCAGTAATTGTGTAAAGAAGAAAGACAATAAAATTAAATTAGCTAAAAACATCTCTTAGTATACGGCTTTTTCTTGGCCATTTTTCTTTGATCTCTTTCTATTGAATATGAAATTTTTGGAATCTAATATGATCTTTCTATTGATTTTAATAGAAAATTTTGCAGTCTTTTTGGCCTCATGAATTTAACCAAACTATTCTTTCTAATACCAAGAAAAATCAGCTAGAAACCCCTTTCTAAAACCCTAAGATTCAACGTTAAAGAAAAAAAAAAATAGAGCTGGTTGAAAGTTCATATAGGAAAACCAGACCTTACCAATTAAGGGAGAAGATGATGCGGCAGAACTAATATCATCAAGAGGGAGAAGAGATTTCAATTTGATCTCTTGTGAAATTAAACAGTATCTCTCTTTAGAAATTTTGTTTCACCCTCGCACTCTCTTTAAATTTTTGCTTTTTTTAAACAGATAGCATTTAATGTTTTTATCTTTTACTTCAAATTTTATCATAAAATAAGTCAGAAAATTTTTAAACATGTGGGAGTTTCTTAGTGGAATAGTGAACTGCTAGGTGAAAATGACGTAATCCACCATGAGGACCTTATAATTTCTCCACCAATTGCCACCAATTCGTAATTTCGTATATTAAATTTATTTATTGCTTTTGTACTATCAATGTAATTGTAGATTAAAAAATATTAAAAATTTTGTATATGTTTATAATGAGTGTATAATATTATACAATTTGCATAAAAGTGTATAATGTTGTAAACATTTGTTTAATCTATAATTTAAATCTTAACTTGAAAGTACATCGTAAATAAATAATTTTTCTTTTTCTTATTATTATTATTATTATTATTATTATTATTATTATTATTATTATTATTATTTGGTTTATTTTGAAAGATGGTCTTTATATTTATTTGGTTTATTTTAGTCAAATTTTATATTTATACTAATTGAATATATTAATTTATATTTTAAATAATTATTAAATTAATTATGACATTATTACGGTTCAACCTTAGTCCAACCTCAAAAACCTTAAACCTCTTCCTTTTACAGTTTGATGAACGGTCTGAGTTTCAAAACCATGCACACCTCTCCAACAATGGTTGTGGCACCTAACAAGTAGACCCACTCTAAGTTCTCTATATAAAGGACTAGACCTCCCCAAGCAAAGGCATGCACAACTATTCATCCACTTCCTATTTTTGAGTCATTGAGAGAAATACTAACTTGACCATTAAAAGGTCATTGGCCAACACCACACTAGTGCACTCCGATAGTCTTTTCCTCTCTTTTCAGATTGTTGATTCACTATTGTGTTTGGAGCATACAACTTACTGATATCATACCTCATCAAGTTAATTTGTTTAAAATACATTTTCCATCTTCTCACTTTTCTTCTCAATTAAACAAGAAAATCTTTCACCCTCCACTTTTCCATCACTCAACCAAACATAAATGAGAAAAACTAAAATATTTTTCATAATTTCACTTTTCTCTATCTCCAAACTTAATGGACCCTAAAACTTATGTGGCACAACATAAGAAGTGAACTACTAGTACAGTTTTAGTTTTATTGTGCACTAATGTAAGATATGAGTTAGTTTATTCTCCAAACGAAAAAAGCTACTAGTTACTTTTTAGAAACATGAGTTAGGTTTTAATTCTATATAATAAAAAATTCATGAGTTAAAAAAAAAAAATCTTTTGGGTTTTCATTTCACATTTAACTATTTAAACAGTTCTAAAAAATTCATGAGTTTCAAACTCTCGAGATGGCAGATTGCAAACTTGACAACTAACTAAATTGTTCTAAAAATAATGCTAAATGGAAAATTTCCTCAAGACGAGATTTATGGGGTTATGTCGCTGATGGTGTATGTTGCGATGATGTATGTTGCGATGATGTTTAGTTGATTTGCTTGGCATGTGGAGGATCATGATTGGCATCATTAGGCAACTTGAATCACTTGCATATTATGGGGGCTCGAAAGACATTCCGAGAGAGTTCATGGTGAAATCAATCCTCTTGGTGAGTTTTTGATGAGTGGGTATGGGTCTTGCTTAATTGGGCTTCCTCTATTTTTTTCTAAGTTTATAATGTGTGTTTGTGTTTGGTTACCAAGAAATCAAAGAAAAAGAAAAGAAAAATTTTCAAATCTGAAAATAAACTAACTCTAAATATTTTATTTTATAAATTAAGGACTTGTCGCATCCTATGTGACAGCTTACATGGCCTAAAAAATAGTATTTTAATATCACCATTAGCGATGTCAGCTTTTTTCATCCACTTCTTAGCAACCGTGACTATTTTGACACGATACCAAAATATTATAAACTAAATTAACACATTTGAAATGATAGAGATCAAATTGAAAAACAATATAAATGTTAGAGACCAAACTTGTACTTTACATTAGGGTTTTCGTTTCACATTTAACTATTTAAGCCGTTCTTAATTAAAAAAAAAAAAAAACAAAAACAAAAACTTCACATTTAAGCGAGAGGCGAGAGCAATTGTTAGAGCGAAATACGGGTCCATATCTATAATCAAACTTGGAACGGAGGAGTGAGGTTCAGATCCAGGTTGACGCCCTATTTAACAGAAGACTTGTTGGAAGAGATCTCTCATGGCTTCCAGTGAAATCTCTAACACGTTTCAAGTGCGTTAAAAATTCATGGTCCACTGCTACTTTCTTCCGAAACCCAAGTTTCATTGCCAAACAGCAGCGCCACCGTTTTCAAACAAATGCAGATATTGTCGTCGCGAGCTGCGACCTGATGCACCTTTGGGACTCTCCGTGCATCCTCATCCTGAAAATGCTGATTCTCAAGGAGTACGCATTGCTGGCACGAAGGAGATTGTGGACAGGAAAGTGGCCAACCTTCATAAAATAGAATTGTTTGCTTGCATCAACGGCATAATTTGGTTGGCAGTACCTTTTATAGTGGCTTCTCTGTCTTTTTCTTGTGGAATCCGACTATTAGAGAATCTAAGGTTGTTCGTTATCCCAGAGTCCCGAAGTGTCCTGCCCATCTTGCAATACAACCTTCTCCATGCAACCCTACTGTCAGATATGGATTTGGTCCAGACCACAATTCTAATATCTATTAAGTGGTTAGAATTGTCAATTATAGGGGACATATGCGGGAATCACACAAAGCTGCAATCTTGTTCATGTTTACGACCTAAGTACTGGTTTCTGGAGGCAAATAATGAACTCTGCTGCTATTGATCATTCAAACATGACATTGCTAGATTATTGTAATTTTGCATTCTTAAATGGAGTTCATCATTGGTATGGTTCCTCTGTCACTGACGACAATGGAAATCGTAAGCATACTGAGGTAATTGTATCCTTTGACATGAGCCATGAGGTGTGTGGATTAATAAGGTTGCCAAATGGGGTGTTTAATAAACAATGTCTCCCACAGCAGGACAGCACTGTTTTCTCTTTTATGAAAGAGCTTGCTTTGTTCAATAATTGCCTTGCTCTTATTGTTTTTAATGCTTGTCGTAGAATACCAGAGAAATACTTCAATATATGGGTGATGCGCGAATATGGGGTCGAGGATTCTTGGACCAAACAACTTGTTGTAGGACCCCTCGAAGGAATTCGGAGACCACTAGGATTTGTCAAGAATGAAGAGCTTATTCTACTGCGTGACAATGAAGATCATACAGTAGCTTTGTATAACATTGGTTCTCAAGAAATTAAGAATCTTCGACATTCAGGGCTTCCAAACTCGTTCTACCCACACTGTGCTCTGCTCTATGTGGAGAGCCTAGTTTCATTAAATAGTGGAAATTTATTTTAGAATTATTGTGCTCCTAATGTTATGTGTAATTCAGAGAATATGATATTACGTCTTTTATCGATGATATCTTTGTTGAATTTAAATTTTTTATTCCTCTTCAATCTCTGCCATTTATTGATGGATCAGTAAATCATTGATTTTTGTTATGCATCGGAATTGTGATAGACTTTTGGGGGAGGTTTTGTTATTAATCCATATAGAGTGAGAGCTAGTAGGATTTTCTGCAATGGCATTTCAGCTATTGCTTGCTTTGGTGTCTTTTTGTTCTAGGGAAATTCACAAAGACTTGGTCACTTTTGCCCAATGAGGCTCCCTACCGTGGGAAATACTTAGATAGTCCCAGGGCAATATGGGCCCCACATGTGTGTCCCATGCACCATAGGGCTAATCCACTTTGTAAGAGCCCAAAGCACTACTCTAGGACTACCTAAGTATTATCCCCCTACCGCTGAGTAATGTGACAAATTAAATTTCGTATACTTTGATGGAAAACATGGTCAGTGTAGGAAGACGAATTTAATAGAGAATGTTTCAAGAGGCTATAATCTAACTATAGGTTTTGTGGTCCTTTGCATTTCATTTAGTTATGAAAGCAGCCAGATGCGTTGTCTTTTTCTTTTTTCTTTTTTTTGATAAACTTCAATGCATTAAGTAGGTTTTGTGGTCGAATTTAATAGAGAATGTTTCAAGAGGCTATAATCTAACCTTATTATAGGTTTTGTAGTCCTTTGCATTTCATTTAGGGTCTGTTTGGATACAACTTATTTTGCTGAAACTGAAAACTGAAAATACTGTATTATCCCAGGACAATACTTAAATAGTCCCAGGGCAATGTGGGCCCCACACGTGGGTCCCACCATAGGGCTAACCCACTTTGTGAGAGACCAAAGCACTGCTCTAGGACTACCTAAGTATTATCCCCCTACCGCTGAGTAATGTGAGAAATTAAATTTCGTATACTTTGATAGAAAACATGGTCAGTGTAGGAAGACGAATTTAATAGAGAATGTTTCAAGAGGCTATAATCTAACTATAGGTTTTGTAGTCCTTTGCATTTCATTTAGTTATGAAAGCACCCGGATGCGTTGTCTTTTTCTTTTTTCTTTTTTTTTTGATAAACTTCAAAGTAGGTTTTGTGGTCGAATTTAATAGAGAATGTTTCAAGAGGCTATAATCTAACCTTATTATAGGTTTTGTGGTCCTTTGCATTTTATTTAGAGTCCGTTTGGATACAACTTATTTTTTGCTAAAACTGAAAATTGAAAACTGAAAACTAAAAACACTGTAGCAAAATAATTTTTAAATGTGTGAATAGTGCTGTGGGACCTATTTTTAATTATTTTTTACCTTTGAACAGTGCTAAACAGTGCATGAACAGTGCTCAACAGTAGGTGAACAGTATTCTTGTCCCCTAAAGTAGAAACGCGTGCAGGGAAAAAATTAAATAAAAAAAAAAAAGTAAAACGCAAAACGTGGCCGCAGACGCACTACCCAAACACATACTTAGTTCTGAAAGCACCCGAATGTGTTGTCTAAACCTCAATGATTGCTAGTCTTTGTGAAATTGATTGTGCCATTGAGATTTTTGCTTACAAGTTTAGAAAGATGGCCTTTCACATTCTAGTATACTTCATGACATGCATCTTCTAGCCAAGCCACAATTTTGTGTTCTGTTGAACCTTGTTTCCATGTGTTGCTGCTCTATTGCAGTTAAAATAATATAGTTAGGCATAGGCATGGGATTCATATGCTGAATTGTGTGGTTAGTAGACTATACCAAGTGCATTCTACCAATTTCATGACAAAATTTCTTTTTTTCTTCTCAATCCCCTTAACGTGAGAGGCATTGAAAGATTATTACAATATGATGTTACTGTCCAACATGTCATTTCCTTAATATCCTTGTCCATTGCATGCCCAAAACTCCGAATTAGAAATAACTCACTACTTTCCTTCCTTTCCATTTTTTTCTTTTTCCAATGAATCCTATCCAAATGCAAACACCCTCTTAGTGTCTGTTTGGATAGCTTATTTTTTGCTAGCTTATTTTACTATTTAACTTATTTTTGCTATTATTTATGGGCCCCACTGCACTTTTTAGTACTATTTATGGGTCCCACTGTACTCTTTCAGCTACCTTTTACCTTTACCTACGGTATTTTAAGCAAAAAATTTCAATTTCAGCAAAATAAACAAATTCCAAATAGACCCTTAGAGGACCTTGTATTCGGGAATTTATATTTCATACATGGTATTAAAATGTTATCTATAGGTTGTACTTCTAGTTAAGTTATTCCAATCATGTTGTAAGTGAAGTTAGACAAAAATTGGAATAGTGGTCACTTTGGATCTCTCTCCCTCATATTGACCGAATCCAATTCCTCTAATATAAATAATTAATGCACAAATATAAATAATTAAATTATGCATTAACTCTATTGGCTAATCCAACGAAATACTACTCCATAGCCATGTGACGCATTTTTTGAAATTTTCTTTATTTAGACTTTCACCTCAACAAAGTTTGCATTTTTTTGAAATTTTCTTTATTTAGACTTTTAACTCAACAAAGTTTGTATTTATATCAAAGTATTATTTCATTGTATTAGCCAATACAGTAAATGTATATATTAATTATCTACAGTTTTGCATTCATTATTTATATTAGAGGAATAAGGAATTTATATGATTATTTTTTATGAATTTTATATAAGAAACTATTTTTATTTGAGATCATTAATAGGATAACTACATTTATTTTGTTCAATTATTTATATTAAATGGTGCATTAATTATTTATATATAATGAAATTTTATTGTCATTTTTATAAGATTTATATGGGAAACAATTATTGAAATACGGTATTCTTACTCAAATTTAGTTAGGGTACGTTTGGTACACTGAATGGGAATTACGATAGGAATTGTAATCGTTATTACTAGGAATAAAATGTGTTGTAATGTAATAACTAAACATATTCATTAGTTTGGTTGAGTTATAATATTAGAATGAAATTTTAACATTTATTTTTGGAAATTTCTTACTCATACAATTATATTTTCTTAAAAATTGTTATTTTTAAATTTAAGAGAGATATATGTTATTTTTTATGATTTTTTTATTTTATAATTGTTAGATGTATATGGAAAGTTTGTTTACTTGGAAATATATTAAGTTTTGAAATTATTGCACTTATTAAGGAATAGCTAATACAACCTTTTAAAGAGGAATAGTTATTCCTCATTTTGAAGAATAGCTATTCATAAGGAATGATTATTCCTTATAATAAAAACATAACCAAACTAAAGAATAACTAAACCATAGGAATAACTATTACATTACAGTGCCTATTACAATCTACCAAACATGCTCTTACTTTGCAATAGTTGGAACAAGTCCAACATAGAAAATATATATATATATATATATATTAACACACAATCAAGAATATAAAGAAAATAATTGAAGGATATTTACCTTTTTTTTTGGAAATGATATTTGCATTCTTAAGTAGGCATGAAACTTGACTATCTGTATCAACCAATATATCATGCAATTTTCAAATTATAAAATACATATAGTATGATCAGATCACTTCACCAATCAAATTGTCTTTCTATTTTGTCTATAATATAGAACATGGAAGATTACAATTTTTGGTAAGGAAAATTAATAAAATATTGGAGGAAACTGATAACAAAAATTATTGAAGTATTGGAGAAAACTAATAACAATATGCACTACAATTGAATACAAAACCTAAATACCATAAAAATGACAAATTTTTAACTTTTTTTCTTTCAACATTGGAAAAAGAAGAAAGAGAGAGAAATACATTACATGTGAAAAGAAAAAGAAAGAAAAAAAAAGGAAGGATCTACCATTTCCAACAGCAATTCTCCATGATTGAATGATCCACGACATATCCAATAGGATGTGTAGGATAATTGGTTGCATGGTGGTGGGTATGAGAGAGATTGTGGATTCTGAAATGGGTTGGTTTACTCAGGTTAGATCAAAATGGTTTATTCTTGGGTTTTATTATTCCTCTTCTTTTGCTTTTGGATTTTTAACGTTAATTTTAACTTATAGAAAATGTGTAAAACTGACAACTAGTCCAGGAATATGTGTAAGATTACATAATCGTCACTATTAAGATAGTGGTGAAAAGCCACACAACTTAGAATAATCCTTTCCACCGAACGTGCAAATGAAGTCCTTACCCTCAAAATCCTCTGTCTGGCTGGGTTAATGGTGGAATTAGACAATACAATCCGAGTTCTCAACAAATGCATTCGTGATCTAGACCGATGCAGATGCCTTAGCAATATAGTGGCAAAAGTTTCCCTATTTCAGCGTATAATCCTCCTAGCATTAGAGTATCTCTGAAATTGCCTTCTTACCAAGTTCAAGTCATCGTACACATCCTCAAAAAATCTCTGAGCCCATATTGGTTGGCCTGACAAAGAGAAACCCGTTAAATAATCTCTCAAAACAAAACCTATCAGAATCTAACACAATAGAATCTAAATACCATAGATATGACCCACTCTAGCAGCATATTTTTCTAGTTCCACATGAGATGTATCAACAGGATCTCTTATGACAAAAACAAAAACAAAAAAAAAAAAACAAAAAATCAATATTAGTAGAAAAAGAAAGAGAAAGAAATTTCAAAAAGAAAGGAAGGAAAGATTAAAAAATAAAAAATAAAACTTACCATTTCCAACAACAATCCTCCAAGCTTCAATGATCCAAGGCAAATTTCATAGGATGTTCTGCATAGTTAAAGGCATGGTGGTGAGTATGAGAGATATTGTATAGGATCAATACAAGGATAGTAAGATCCTACTTTTCGATTAAAAAAATACTAAAAAATACACATAATTATAATTCATAATATATATTAAAGAAATATTAAAAAAAAAGTAATTTTTGATACAAATTAGTAAAATTACTAATAAAGTACCAAATTACAAATCACTACAAGAAAAAAATCTTTATTGCAACGAAATTTTTTGTTACAATTAACTTCAAATTGTTGCAATAAACCTCTATTACAACAAAAAAAAAAAATTATGTTGCCCAATATTGCGATAAAGTCTATTGGCAATAGACTATTACAACAAAAATTTCGTTGCAATAAAAAATTTTTATTATTATTAAAAATAATTTATTGCAACAAAAAATACAATTGTTACAATTTGTTGCAACAAAATTTTTGTTGCGATAAGTTACCGTAACAATACAATTGATCGTTATAAACAACATTATCATCATGTTAGCAGCCACATGACCCGCATCATCCATTATATAATCATTAAAATCTCTTAATATTGCATTTGGGGTTTTTTGTTGCAATAAACTCTAAATTGTTGCAATAAACCTCTATTGCAACGAAAAAAAATTATGTTGCCTACTATTGCGATAAAGTATATGACAATAGACTATTGCACTAAAGTATATGACAATAGACTATTATAATGTAGAACTTTGGTATCCCCTAAAACACAACAAAAAAAAAAACCCAAAATAAAAAACAACCCACCAATCTAAAGTGGCAAACTAAATAAGCAATAAAGTAAAGAACGGGAATAAGAAGATAATTCAAAATTACACACTATTGACAAATGCCCAAGAAAAGAAAATCCAAACGAAAGTTTAAGGAGGGAAAATTTACCCTGAGACCAACTGGCAAAGCCTATCTTTCATTAAAAAATAGGTGAATTGGCATAAAAATTTCGTTGCCCACTATTGTGATAAAGTATATGACAATAGACTATTGCAATAAAGTATATGACAATAGACTATTATAATGTAGAACTTTGGTATCCCCTAAAACACAACAAAAAAAAAAACCCAAAATAAAAAACAACCCACCAATCTAAAGTGGCAAACTAAATAAGCAATAAAGTAAAGAACGGGAATGAGAAGATAAATCAAAATTACACACTATTGACAAATGCCCAGGAAAAGAAAATCCAAACGAAAGTTTAAGGAGGGAAAATTTACCCTGAGACCAACTGGCAAAGCCTATCTTTCATTAAAAAATAGGTGAATTGGCATAAAAATTTTGTTGCCCACTATTGCGATAAAGTATATGACAATAGACTATTGTAATAAAGTATATGGCAATAGACTATTATAATGTAGAACTTTGGTATCCCCTAAAACACAACAAAACAAAACAAAACCCAAAATAAAAAACAACCCACCAATCCAAAGTGGCAAACTAAATAAGTAATAAAGTAGAGAACTGAAATGAGAAGATAATTCAAAATTACACACTATTGACAAATGCCCAGGACAAGAAAATTCAAACAAAAGTTTAAGGATGGAAAATTTTACCCTGAGACCAACTGGCAAAGCCTATCTTTCATTAAAAAATAGGTGAATTGGCATATGCATCTCACTGGCTCTCATGTGGATGAAAGGAGCATGCAAACTTGAACAAACCAAAGCAACAATGTTCTGAAATGGAAATAAGCGATGCACCACCTCTAAAGCTGAAAACTGGCTCGGGGGGAAAATGTCAATGAATATCTCATCGCCATTATCATAACAGTGTTGAAAAGCCACAGCACTCTGAAAAAGTCTTTGCACCGATCTTGCAAACGAAGCCCTTCCACTCACCATCCTCTCTATGGCCGGTCTGATAATGAAATTAGCCCATGCAATCAGTGGTGGCTCCAGAAAATTTTTTCAGGGTGTTCCTCAACAAATATAAATTACACAATCTAATAAAAAGAAAATTTTATATATTGATAACAACAACAATAAAAAAAAATACGCAAATACATAAAATTTACAATTGCCTTTTACGAGTTTTCATATTTTGAAATCGTTGCAAAAATTATTAATTATTATTGTTTAGTTATTTCATTAATTTGTTTGTCTTTTATAAACTATAATTTATTATATTATTGTTTCATTAATTATAAAATTATTAATTATTATTTAGCCTAACATAATTTAATTTATTTGTCTTTTATAATATATTGGTTAATTATACTGCTTTAATTATTGTTGTTTAGCATAACAATAAACTATATTACTTTAATTTGTTTGTCATTAATTATATTACTTTAATTTGTTATATTATTTAGTTTCTTGTACACATTACACTAAAAGAGCTAAACATTTTACATCCTATGTGCAGCATAATAATTAAAGCAGTGTAATGTGCAGCACATTACACTAAATTTAATTATTATTTACTACCCGGCCCCATGTGTCCATCAACCCATCTACCCCACCCCACTCAACAGACAAGCACAAGTTGTCTCCAATCATAACCTGCCAATCAGAAAATTTCACAATCACAATACACATTTACGCTAGAAGACAATTAATATCACAAACCCAACACACACTGATCAATAGTACCGGATAAGACAAAGCCAAACAAACAAGCAAAAAGCAAAATACATTTAAAAAGTAAAGCCGTAAAGAGTAAAGATTGGTTCTCAAAAAAAAAAAAAAAAAGAGAAAAGAGAGTAAAGATTCGGCAGCCAATGAGAGAAAGAGAGAGATACTGAGTTAAACTAAAATAGAGAGAGAGAGAGAGAGATCAGACTTGCATTTTCTTATTTTTCATCTCAGTGTGAAAGAGAGAGAGAGAGAGAGAGGAGACTGAGAGAAAGTCAGAGAGAGAAATACCTTGAAGCCGAGCACCGGAGCAGCCGAGACCGATCTACAATCTGCGACGAGGGCCAAGCGACGAGCAACGATGAGGGAGGGGCGAGCTGCGAGCGAGCGACGGCGACAAGGGGCGAGCGATCTGCGACGGAGCGATCTGCGCGGCCTGCGATCTGCGACGGAGCAAGCTGCGCGGCCTGCGATCTGCGACGGAGCGAGCGACGTGACCGTCTCACCGTGGGGTTTGGTTTGATTTTGCTTTGTATTGGGTTTGGTTTGCTGACTTTGCTTTCTGTATTGGATTTTTTTTTTTTTTTTTTTTTTGTTGATAAACACTCTGTATTGCAGTATTGGGTAATGGGGATCGGTTTGATTTTGCTGGATTGTATTGGGGTTTGGTTTACTCTGCCAACAAAGTGACCGTGGATTGATTTCTGATCTGCTCTGTACTTTCTTTCTTTTTTTTTTCTTTTTTTTGGGTGAGAATCCATGGGTGATGGGTTTGCTACCTCCGGATTATGTTGGGCTTGCTGTGGGTAGTGGGCTTGGCTTGCCGTGGGCAGTGGGCTTGGCTCTAATACAAATTTTTTTTTTTTTTTTTAGATTTTTGTTCAAAAATTTTTTTTTTTGGGTTTTTTTTTTTTTTTTTGCTTGAAAGTAGAACAGATAATTTTTTTTTTTTTTTTTAATTTGAGAGTGTTCCTAATTTTTTGATTGAGGGTGTTCCTAATTTTTTGATTGAGGGTATTCCTAGTATGGATTAAATATAATTTTTTTTTTTTTTAATTTTTTTCAGGTCAGGGTGCTCTGGGAACACCCTGGCCTGTACGTGGCGCCGCCCCTGCATGCAATCCGCGTTCTCAACAAATGCATTCTTGATGTAGGACGCAGATGGCTTTGCAATATAGTAGCAAAAGCTCTCCGATTTTGGCGTAAAGTCCTCTTAGCCTTGGAGTATTTTTTATATTTCCCTACAGCTAAGTTGAAGTCCTTGCACACGACATCAAAAAACTCCCAAGACCATTACTGTTCCCCTGACAAATACAAACCCATTAAACCATTTCTCAAAACAAAACCAATTAAAAGAATCCAATAGAATCTAACCCAATATAACTTAATTACCCATGAAAGCACCCATTCTAGTTGCATATTCATCTAATTCCTGACGAGATGTATTAGCGGGAATCACTGAAACGACAACAACATATAAAATAATAATAATAGTAATAATTTTAGTACAAAAAGAAAGAGAGAAAGAAAGAAAGGAAGGTAGGAATGACAAAATAAAAAATAAAATAAAATAAAATAAAAACTTACCATCTCCGACAACAATTCTCCGAGCTTGAAGAATCCAAGGCAAATTCGATAGAATTTCCTTCACAGACATGGTGGTTTGGTGAGTATGAGAGATTTTGAGTGGACTCTGAAATGGGTGTGAGAGAGATTTTTTCGGTTCTGAGTGAGAGAGACCCAGAGGAAGTTCTTGGGTGAGGACGTGGGTGTGGGTGAGTGTGAGAAATAGTACAGAGCGGGAAATAAAGCATGTGGAGCAAGAAACTATTATTTTAGTGTTAATTTTATTGTTAATTAACTTGTTTTATTTCAATTTTTTTATAATTGTTATATTGTTAATTAACTGTTATTTCAGTTTTAATCAGCTATTTTAGTGTTTTTTTTTAAATAAATTCTTTCTCTAATCCTTTTTTTAAAATAAAAAAAAGGGCTATAACTAAGCTTGTGGAGCAAGCAACTAAAATTTTAGTGTTAATTTTACTGTTAACTAACTTATTTTATTTCAGTTTAATTAGCTATTTTAGTGTTTTTTTTTTTTAAATAAAGTATTTCTCTATCTTTCTTTCTCTTATTTTTAATTAAAAAAAAGGGCTATAAATAAGTCGGGTATTAAAAGTTTAAACTTATTTTTTAAAAAAATTTTCGAACAAGCTTAGCTTGAGCTCATCGCCTAACAAGATTTTATTGTTCAAACTTGACTCATTTTCTTATGTTCAAATTTTTTCACGAGCTACTTAATTTTATGGACCTTCTTATATTCAATTGCTTGAAGCATTCCATGTTGGAGAAGTGCAGCGCTGAACCAAAAGAGAGGATTTGTGACTGTGAAGGAGCAAGTGCGGCATTGTATTATGTTTCTTTTCTTTTGGGCTAGTAGTTTTCTTTGTTTAGAAAATTCTTAGAAACTCCTAGAATATAGTGAAATTGTACTCCTTCCTCTTACATTTATGGTGGAACCCACCATGAATTTATTAGTGGACCCTACTATGAATGTGAGACGAGAAAACATCATTCTCTGTGCTCCGGGAATAATTAAGAATTACTCTTCCACCCCCCCCCCCCCCCCCCCCACCACCTCCCCCTCAACACAAACTCTCATGACTTCCACTGACATTATTTGAGTATGAGATTTAAGGGTTCTCTTTTAACATTTCAATAGAATATTCATCATCAAACAAGGGAGAACAGTGGAGGTATATAATTTCTTTCCCAAAGCAGTAAAAGATTAATAAATGCTATAAATTTTTTTTTTTAAATAATTTCTATCATTTGGAAAGATTTTGCATTAGATATTTAAGGTAGTTTTGAATGGAAAAAGATAGGCTCCAAAAATATGCATGGAACTAAACTTTGTTCATTTCATTTTTTTTTTTTTTTTTTGAGAAAAAAATATAGTTGAAATCATTACAAATAATTTTAAATTTTTATAATTTATATACAAAAAAAAAAAAAGGAGGTCATCATGCCCATCTTTTTTTGTTCATTTTAAAATGGAAAAACTTAATTGGTGTCTAAGGGCATTGGTTTATGATATATTTTTTAAAAAATTTTATAAGAAAATTGACTGTTTTTTTTTCTTTTCCTATAAAAGTGATGTTAAAACTTTTCCAAATAGTTTATTAACAATTGTCCTAGGGGTACCTGTTAACGAAACCCTTTTAAAATATCCAAATTTTATAAGGAACATCATGTAATAGGAAACTAGACTCATCACACATGCTTTGCACGTGCAATGAGGCTTTTTAAAAACAAACAAAAAAATAACTTGTATTTTTATTTTATATATATATAATTTTTATTTTGAGAATCTAATTTATAAGTAGATAAAATAATTTGAAAATCAACAGAAGAGTGACCCTATTTTTTAGGCAATGTTTTAGTGGAAGTTAGAGTTGTATTTTTACGAAATTGTCTTTTAATTTTGTTTCTACTTAAACATAGAGGTGTAGAAGCACTTTTGAACCAAAAAAATGAGGATCCTAAATAGGGAAAGCCTCTTAAATAGTAGTATAGATAATTTTCTCGATCTCACTATGTAATGATTAAAACGATAATTTACATGTACTTTTAGTCATATAACCTTTTTAATGAGTCTTGTAACTAGTGGAGGCTCTAGAAATTTTTTCCAGGGTATTCCTCAAGAAGTATAAATTACACAATCTAATAAAAAGAAAATTTTATATATTGACAACAACAACAACAATAAAAAAAAACACGCAAATACATAAAGTTTTACAACATAAAGCTTGTGGAGTTCAGTTGTGGTTGTTGTTAGTGTTGCTGAACAGGGATGGATGGCAATGGCTAGGGAGAGTAAGTGAGTTTCTTATTTTCTTTTAACCTTTAGGTTTGATTTAATTTTAGTTTAAATTGTTTAATGACTTGTGAATCCGCAAGGCATTGAGGCAGTGAGGATTTTTTTTTTTTTTTTTTAATATTTGTTGAATTAAAAAGGTAATTGTGTTGGTGTTGGAGTAGTGATAGTCTTAGTCTAAGATGAGATTGATCTTGTAATGGGCTTTTCTATTGGCATTTGGTTTGGGCCTTGTTAGTGGTTTTATTATATATATATATATTTTTTCCAGATTTTCGTTCAAGTTTTTTTTGGGGGGGGGGGGGGGGGGGGGGTTTCATGGTTTTATAAACTAGTACAGTGAAAGAACCGGAAAAGGGACTGGTTACTAGTTTTTTGGTCAGACCGAGATCCGACCGATGGTCGAACCAGTGACGTCATAAATAATGTAATTAATAAAATTTTAAATTATATAAATAAAAATATAATAAGTTTATTACTAATAATATGATAGCAAAATGTAAAAACTTAATATTTAGTGACACTTTTCGTGTAAATTTAATTAAATTTCCTTAGAATGGACAATCACATGTTTAATTATAATCATAAAAATAAAAAATTTTATTTTATATATGTATATGTATAATGAATTAATTGATGTTATATAAAAACTAAGTAACTTTTTAAGTTTATTCACTTAATTAACTAAAACTACTATTTTTTTCTAATCCAAATTATCGGAAAAAGAAAAAAAAAAAGTAGTTGTACAATGAAAAAGGCTAAATTCACGTGACTTTGATCAATTAGTTGTATAATATATATTATAATGTTTTTGAGGAAAACTAGTCGTACAATGATAATGTGTCAGATAAAGCAAAAACTATAAGTAAAGTCGTAGTATAGGCTTAAAAGAATAGCAAAAAAACTAAAAGTAAAGCCGTAGTATAGGCTTAAAAGAATATAAAAGTATATGATTCCTTTTGCTTGAAAGACCTTAATATATTATTAAGTTGCTCAAATTATGGACTAAAATTTAATTTTATTGGCATAAAAAAAATTCACGGTGTTCCCAAACAATTTTTTAAAGTAGATAAATATAAAATTTTAAATTATTATGTATAAATTTTTTTTTTTTTTTCAGGTCAAGGTGATCCTGGGACCACCCTGTCCATAAGGTGGCGCCACCCCTACTTGTAACCAGTTTACATAATACATGTGGATAATCTTATTATTTATAATGTAATGAGTTCCAATAGATTTCTTAAAATTGGTTTGAAATAAATTTACCTTCAAACTTGTTAGGGGAAATCTCTTTCAACCCATTACATAACAATTAATAAGATTATCATTTGTGTATTGTATATAAACAAGCTATGCGATTAATTAAAAATGTTATGTAACTAAAATTATACATTAATCATTTTTTCAAACATCACAAAGTGCACTGGAGGAAAGTTCCTCCAAATAAAATTTTGACTTTAGTATTTAATGCTTTGTCTTTTACCTATAAATGTACAAACTTTTAAAACTATTCTCATTAATTTAAACTCTAAAGTCTTGTGAAAGAATAATAGTGATTAATTTAGTTAATTTATTTATTAACTTGTTAAAGAGCATTCTCAAAAATAAAAAATAAAAATAAAAAAAAGAGTTAAAGAGAACTAAATTTTGGAATGGCCCTAGGCAAAATTTAAGACAAACAACAACATAAACGAGTTCATACCTTGTTCCATCTTATTGACCCGCTTTTTAAACCCGCTTTTTAAAATAAATAAATAATAAAAAAAAATCACGTTTTAACACAATTAATACAGCAGTTGTAGCCTTGTAGCTGCAGGATAGTTCGTTTGTCTTGCCCGAAGCAGCATCACTAGAAAAAGTTTTAATCATGAGAATTCATATTAGGTCATGCATTTTTTTTTTCTTTACTATAAGGTTTTTTTTTTTTTTTTTTTTTTTTTTATTAAACCACTTTTCAGTTGGCACACATTATATTATCTAGTCCAAACTCTATTTCTTTAGGATATCATTTTTTTTTTTAATTTTAAAATTGTTTATCTTTACTTACACACCGCAATCACTATTCACTCTTTTCTTTAAACTTCGAGAAACATAATAAATAAATAAATAATTGAAATGCACAATAACAATGCTTTTGCAAAGCATTTGCACAAGTACTATAGTAAAATGCATATATAAACTTATATGACTGATTTTTTGGATTAGATGGACAAAATTTAGGTCTTAATGTTACATTACATCTACTTTAGTCTTGAGAATTGCAAGATATAGGTAGGCATATTTGCTCAAATTAGTAATTGGTATAACACTAAGAGAGTTGGATGTGGTACATGCATGCTAAGAGCATTCACATTAGTTCACGCAAAAAGTCAAGTCTATTTGAGCATAAGAAACTACTTTTTTATTTTATACAACCACTTTTTAAAAACACCTACATCATATTATCTATTCTACCTACAATTTCAATATAATATTAATTCTTTATTTATTTTTTGACAAAGTTTGGCAACAAATTTTGTTGTAACCCATAACTACAACTATTTAATATCTTATGTGAATTTTAACAAATCCATCATTGAACTACATTTCTTTCTTATATCTTCTATACTTGCAAATTTTTTGGAAGATCCAAAATTAATAGCTATATTATTAATTAAATGTTTAAATTTTAAGTTTTTGTAACCTAAAATTATGCATAAAAAATAAGTTTATGAATTAAATAGTAAATAACATCTAATAGACACAAAATTTTACATGCGAATTAAGAACATGTAGAACATACAATCCGACAGTTAAATTTTTAAAATATATAGTCATATTAATTGTTTTTAGTGAAAGTTGTAACCAATAGTTGTTTTTAGTGAAAGTTGTAACTAATGGCTACAACCAGATTTGTAGCCTAAAACTAATGTAGGTGAGTTTTAAATTTGGTTGGCTAAAGTGTGTTACTTTTCTATCATACAAACACTTATGCAAGTGCTCTTAAGGTTGTTATAAATGTTATTATCAATCCTTTTCATTTTTTGAAAGACAAGGACTCCCTAGTATAAGTAATTTAAAATAATAATAAAAACATTCTAATTTGAGTAGAAACTAAGGGTAAATTGTATAAATAGTCCCTTGCCTTTACACATTGTGTCAATTTAGTACCTTTCAATTGTGTCAATTGTGCGTGTCAATTTATGGTCCGTTTGGATTGAGGGAGAGAGAGAGTAAAGTAAAATAGATTATTTTTAGTCAACTCTACTCTCCTCCCCTCTACTCTCCTCCCTCCCCCCTCTATCCCAACGGGCCATTCAAAGTTGGACATTATTGACATGATAAATATTATTTCTCTGCCACATAGGCAAACACATGGAATGCCACATCATATCAAGCTAAAAAGACAAATATGAAATAACAATATGGTAAAAGAAGAACAATGGGAAACTGAAGAAAAAATTAGGGACACCCAAATCGGATTACAGTGTTTATGGCCTGAATTCACTTTCCTTCAATCGAATTAGCACATCAGGTCGATTCTTGCTGATTTCAAATGGAGATAGAAATTCATTCATTTATTTTGATAGAAATTCATCAATCGAAATTCATTTATTTTGAAACATATTTATTTTGAAATGGTCCTGTACAAAAATAGGTCGTCTCCACTATTAAATAATTCATCATACCAATCACAAAATACAACTCCACTCACCCTATTGCTTTAGCAATCACATTCACTAGTTTCTTATCCAACTAATACCATCCTACTCAAATCATCAGCAAATTACCATCCTCTAGCAAGACATTCCAGTCACTATGCAAGCTCATGGCTAAAGAAATGCCAAAAGTATCAAATACCATGACCAGTCACCAAACTCCAATTCAAGTTAACCACTTCTGCTACAAAATTCCAAGGATTCTTCTTCGTAATCTTCTACCTAATGAGTAAGATCCTAAATCATAATTCAAGTGAAGTAGAGCAAAACAACAAGTAGGGCTCTTCAACACATCCTTAGTTTCGAAGTCATGAGATGCTATAAGGTGCAAGACACACATTATCAAAACGTGCCAGCATTGTCTTTAATGCCATAAAATCTAGAATAGCCCCTGAGCAACACATATGCCCTAACATAGAAGGGACTAGACAGATTTACCAAGAACAATGCCCATATGGGCCATATCAAACACCCTACTTAATAAATTTAAATTAGTCATCTTACACTTCCATATGTCTAGAAAAAGAATTACTAGCTGAGTCCTAGCTAGCCATTTACACTAAGTGACTAGACCAATGGGACAAGCTCATATCAAAGCAAGATCTAACAAAACTATTTCAAACACTACACAGTTAATAATGCAAATAAGTGTTTTACAAAGCTATGAAAATGATAAATTCACACGAAACAAAGTACATCATCAACCCACAATATGCAAAAACACAAATTCACATCCTCCATTAGGTTAATAACGGACAGCATTTTCATCTTCTACACAAATTTCACATAGAATAACAATACATAAACTCACTATCCATTAACAAAGTAGTAAATATCATTTTTGATAATTCGATAATTAGGAATAGGGAGATTAAAACCCTAGATGTCTAAATTGAGATACGAGACTCTTTGAATCAATCCCACAAAGACACATATTGCATCAAATTCATTTTCCTATGTTTTTTTTTTTTTTTTTTGGTGTGCAATATCACACTACAACAACACAATCCTATAAATTCAATTTAAGATAGCAAAATCAATCGGAAATTAAAATAACAGAGAAATTAAAAACACAACCAAACAGATAATCAAGCAAAATCCCAACAAAACTGAATGTCTTTCTATTCTAAAAGGGTCACGGTATAAACACTTTCGTGCCAATTGTTCTAGCCAGTCCCAACACCTGGGTTCCAGATCTGTTGATGTTTTGCTCAGGCAAACAGCCAAGCTCAGTTTCAATATGGGCTTAGAATTCCTCAATTAAACATGACCATGTCACACTATACATACTTTGTATATACTAAACCATCAGAAGTGTCTATGGATTTGAATGTGTATGCTGCTGCAAGTTGCTCCTGTATTATAGGCTTGCTTTCGTGTCAGAGATTCTAGTTGCACTATTTGTAGGACAAAGTCTATTATCTATAAGCATCATCATGACTCAAGTTTTATTATTTTTATTGGTGGTCAATTCAAACTATTTATTTCCTTCTTTCACATTGCAGCAAAAAATGGAGTATACATAACCTTGGTGAAAGATTAGGAATGCTTTTGAAGGAAGCCCACTAGTGAAAATTGACTGCAAAGGGATGCACACAAGTGATTACAAGAAGTTTTAGGTGCTAAGCTTAAGGACTGTAACATTTGTGTTCTTCTAACTTTCAAGCGGTATTAATGTAGCCCAATACATTGTTAGGTACTAAATTTAAGAATAGAGTTTGGTCACAAATTGGAAAGAAAATATATCAGATTAAAAGAAGGTATGCTCTGGCACTATGTACATATTTGAGAAGTACTCTGGAAATATATATTAATCAGGAATTTTATGTAAATTATGGTTATCTAACAGGGTCTATGAAATATGAACTTGAGGTTAATCTATAAAGGCCTGAGTTTCAGGTCCCGAGTCTTGACCTCATGAACTAAAATGATGGAACAGGGTTTTTCCTCTGAATCCCCAAAAAGTTCAGAGGATATGGATGCTGACGAAGGAACTCATTGGATATGGCTCTCTTGTCAATACATTTTTGAATTGATTGTGGTAGATTAATTAAGTTATTGCACTGCTGGGTGTCCTTTTCTATATTTCTTTTTCCTGATAAGTACTAACAAAAATTATGAAAGAAATGGAGAGCTAAAATGGTAGAGCCTCCTAAAGAATTACAGAACTATATTTTAATTATCCATCTAGTCAAGTAAATTACAAGATAACCCAAATCATAGTACACCATTCAAACCAAAAATATAAGAAAGTAGACTTGATCTTAACACATCTCTCCATGCCTTTGAAAATTTGGCTCCCTCCAAATTCCCCACATAAGACAATGAAAAAGTAACATAACTAGCCATTTACACCAAAGGTGACTAGACCAATAGGACAAAGCTCATATCAAAGCAAGATCTAACATAACTATTTCAAACACTACACAGTTAACTATTCAAAGAAGTGTTTTCCAAAGCTACAAAAATGATAACTTCACAAAACAATCGAACCACAATATGCAAACAAACAAATTCACATCCTACGTTAGGTTAATAACGGATAGCATTTTCATCTTCTACACAAATTTCACTAATAAAAACAATACATGAAGTCACTCCCCATTAACAAAGTAGTCAATATCATCTTCGATAATTTTAAAACCCTGGATGTCTAAGTTGAGACACGAGACTCTTTGAATCACTATCCAACAAAGACACATATTGCATCAAAATTTTCATTTTCCTATGTTTTGTGTGTGTGTGTGTGTGTGTGCAATATCAAACTACAACAACACAATCCTATAAATTCAATTTAAGATAGCAAAATCAATAGGAAATTAAAAACACAAAACCAAACAGATAATCAAGCAAAATCCCAACAAAACTTTTAAGTCGAATAATAGTACGATAATCATCCAGAAAATTCAGAAAAAAACAACACAACCTAGTAGTTCAGATCCATATCATCCGCTATTTCAAAATTAAAACATATTATAAATAAAAAAAAAAAAACATAAACATAAACCTAATCACCACCAGCCTTCTGGTACACATAGGTCAAGCCACACTTGCCACAGTAGTGACGGTCAAAGTGGTTCGCCATGAAAGTTCCAGCGCCGCACTCAGAGTTAGGGCACTCCTTACGAAGCCTCTGGACCTTTCCGGAATCGTCCACCTTGTAAAACTGAAGGATCGCGAGCTTCACCTTCTTGTGCTTGTGCTTGATCTTCTTGGGCTTGGTGTAGGTCTTCTTCTTGCGCTTCTTGGCGCCGCCGCGGAGGCGGAGCACGAGGTGGAGGGTCGACTCCTTCTGGATGTTGTAGTCGGCTAGGGTTCGGCCATCCTCAAGCTGCTTTCCGGCGAAGATGAGGCGCTGCTGGTCCGGCGGGATTCCTTCCTTGTCTTGGATCTTGGCCTTCACATTGTCGATGGTGTCGGAGGACTCGACCTCGAGGGTGATGGTCTTGCCCGTTAGGGTCTTCACGAAGATCTGCATGGTTGGTTGGTTCTGCGATTCGCAGCAACCAGCCGCTTCAAAAGGGTCTCTGTGAAAAGAGTCTGAAATAAAGGATGAGAAGGGATTCGGGAAATGAAGAGGGGTTTATATATGGTGGATGGGTCTGCTAGGGTTTGTGGGGTTTTGATTAAGTGCGGTGAGGGTGCATGAGTGGTATGTTAGGGGTATTGTGAAACGCTGCGTTTTTGTTTGTATTAATGTAGGTGATGCAAAACGGCTGCCGTTTTATCTTACTCTTTCATGTATGTGATAGGTGGTCTTGTTGTTAGGGACATATGTATGGGATGATTTTGGTTTATATGTTGTTTAAGAACTTACAAATAGTATTTTGTTATCTTTTTCAAGAGGAGTTATAAGTAATGGTACCGTTTATCACATGTGAAAGTGGCTTAATGGTAGGAAGCTCTTGTGACTCATCACTTTAGGAATCTGAGATTATGAATTCGAGTAGTGGCAAACTTTATTATTGTTACAATACTTACAAACAATTTTTTTTTTTCATTGAACAAACAAAAAAAAAAGAAATCTAAGGATATTTCTAAATGTTTCATTCAAAAATCTATTTTAAAAAGTACTAGTACATATCAAAATTTTATGTTAATTTCAATTCAAGTGATAATCAAATAATTTCAACACCTTTTTTGCTAATTGGACAATGTGTTTTAAGTCTCACCAATCCCCTCCCTCCTATTTACCCAGTTAAAAATGAAGTGCCAATTAACTTGAAGTTTAATGGCATCTAACCCCTTATTTGAATTATGAATATTCCTATAAGAAATACTAAGAAATGCATGTGTCCTAGTCTTATTTCAAATTCAACATAACTTTTCCTTTCTTCCTCAAAAAAATAAAAACATCATGATAAGGGGAGCATCACGAATGATAAAAACCCAATAAAAAATGCACCCACATTTAACAAGAGCATTTGCACACTTGATTAAATTCACAAATCACAGTATCCTTACTAAGAACGGCGTCGTATGTCAGCCAAAAAAAAAAAAGAGTTAAGAACGGCGTCGTATCATGTGACAAAGCTCCAAAAAAAATCATATTCTCTTTCTGACTCTCTTCCCTCTACAAAACACAACGGAAAAACCAGAAAACTCTTATCACTATCACACTCTCTCTAATATCTCATCCGAAAAAAGCTAACACTTATTAAAAAAATGGCCATTGTAGCATCACTACCAGGCTTCAATCTCTTCTCTTCACTCCCTTCAACTCCACCCTCAAACGACCCCAAATTTACAAAAAACTCCACCCCTCCTCCTCCTCCTCCTCCTCCGCCTATTCCCATTCCCAAGTACCCTCCGCCTCTCAAAAAATCCTCAAATCCCCAAACTGCCCCTCCTAAACCTCCCAATTCCCAAACCAACCCCGCCTTCAAAACCCCACACCGCCGCTCCAACTATTACAAGCCCGTCAAGGACGGCGTCATCGCCTCCGACGCCGGCCGCTCCGTCGTCATCGGCGACTCCGGCGTCTCCTACCTCCTCCCCGGCGCCCCCTTCGAGTTCCAATACAGTTATTCCGAGACTCCCAAGGTTAAGCCGCTCGCGATTCGGGAGCCGGCTTTCTTGCCCTTTGCTGCGCCGACCATGCCGCGGCCGTGGACAGGTAAAGCGCCGCTGAAGAAGAAGAGGGATAAGGATAGGAAGATTCGGCTGCTGGAGTCGCTGAATTCGCCTCCGGCCGATACCGACGGAGTGAAGCGCGTGGAGATGGCGAGGCCGTTTCCGTTGGGGAAGTTTGTGGAGGAGAAGAGGACGAGAGAGGAAATACTCGGTGAGCGTTTGAAGAAATGGGAGATCAAAATGCTTGTTGAACCTCGCTTGTCCGATAATCGCCAGGTTAATCTTGGTGAGATTTTCGTTTTCCTTTCTTTGCTAAGGAAATGGTAGCTGAATTTTCATTCAAACCCACAGTTTTAAGGACTCTTTAATTCATTAGGTGGCGACTAGAGACTTAAGAAATTGTTATGCTAAATGTGATTAGCGGATAAGCTTACAATGGAGTTCTTAATTCCTAAAATCATATTGGACTGGATTTTGGCACGTCGCCAATGATTTTTTTATTGAATTTTGATAATTCATTAGTTACAATCAGAATGAGGGATTTGAACTTGGAAATGAGGTGTCAGTTGAGCTACAAGGCTCTTGGCACGTTGTCAATAATTTAAATAGAAAGCAAAATGGTGATTGTCAAAGTTTGTCTAAATATCAATAACAACAAATTTTATAACTTGTTGATTAGTATACAATAAAAATGATGCATTGTTGAATTCAGTCCCCTTATTTAAAAATAGATTAATAGGATTTTATGAGCTCGATTATGGAGTAACCTTTAGAACTGTAAAGGATCCTAATCTATGATTTATGTGACTTCTTTAAATGATTTAATGATCCTGTCATGTATGGGTTGGAGGAGGTATGTTGGCGTGGATATTCATGTTTGTTTGGTTAAATTTGGCTGTGTATAGGGAGGGATGGGTTGACGCATAATATGTTGGAGTTGATACATTCGCATTGGCGGGGGCAGAAGGTTTGTAAAGTTCGATGTAAAGGGGTTCCCACTGTGGATATGGATAACGTTTGCCGCCATCTTGAGGTATTAGTCTCTCCATTTTTCTTGTATTCCTCAGTTTCATTTATCTAAGCTGTTGCTTATCAAGCATGTGATAGAGATGTTTTGCTAAAGGTGCCATTTTGTGGGCAAAGTTTCTTTTCAAGCTCCCCTTTATTTTGCAAGGAATGGGATGTGAAGTTAAAAATCTCATTCTATAAAATCTTATTGTAATTTGGTAGAGAAAAAAGTTGGAATAGCATTCCTTCAATTACCATCACTTTGTTAAGAGATGGAATGGGATATTGGGTGTGAGATATAGAAGCAGCCATGAGGCCCATGCCAACATTTTGTTTTAACTGAACAATGGCACATAGCACTAACCATAGATGCTACTACTGGATTTTCATGTATTCTGTTTTAAGATTTCACTTCAATTGCAATAAATAGTGCCTTTGTGGAAGCATGTATGCGCATAAATCACCTTAGTTTCCTCTATTTCTAATTTAAAGGCTAGTTTTTCGACTTATGAAAATGTACATCAAATAAATCAAATTTTATTCTCCTAAGAAGTTTAAGCCTCCTAAGTTAATTATGCACCAATTAAGTTCATTATCAGGCTGAATTCAAATTTTATGTTCTCTTTGATTTAATAAAGAAAGCTCATGCTTGCATCATGCTCAAGTTTCTTACAATGTCAGGATAAAACTGGGGGAAAAATCATTCATCGCGTTGGTGGTGTAGTTTATCTTTTCCGTGGCAGAAACTACAATTATCGCACCCGTCCACAGTACCCAGTAATGCTCTGGAAACCAGCTGCTCCGGTTTACCCAAAACTTATCCAAGAAGCTCCAGAAGGATTAACAAAAGCTGAAGCTGATGAATTTCAGAAGCAGGGAGAAAAACTTTTGCCAATTTGTAAATTAGGTAAATTCACCAGAACCATCACTTGTTTTATAAATAACCACCTTGTCATAAAGTTTGTTTTATATTTAATTCACATTGACTTTTTTATCTGTTCTCTGTAACTAGAGCCATAGGATGTGAAGCAATACTTTGGATAACCAGAAATAGCTGAACCCTGAACTGTATGTCTCCCTATTCTAAAAGGGTCATGGTATAAACACTTTCATGCTGATTGTTCTAGCCAGTCCCAACACCTGGGTTCCAGATCTGTTGATGTTTTGCTCAGGCAAACAGCCAACCTCAGTTTCAATATGGGCTTAGAATGCCTCGATTCAATATGACCATGTCACACTGTACATACTCTGTATATACTAAACCATCTGAAGTGTCTATGGATTTGAATTTGTATGCTGCAAGTTGCTCCTGTATTATAGGCTAGCTTTCATGTCAGAGATTCTAGTTGCACTATTTATGGGACAAAGTCTATTATCTATAAGCATCATCAAGACTCAAGTTTTATTATTTTTATTGGTGGTCAATTCAAACTATTTATTTTCTTCTTTCACATTGCAGCAAAAAATGGAGTATACATAACCTTGGTGAAAGATGTTAGGAATGCTTTTGAAGGAAGCCCACTAGTGAAAATTGACTGCAAAGGGATGCACACAAGTGATTACAAGAAGTTAGGTGCTAAGCTTAAGGTCTGTAACATTTATGTTCTTCTAACTTTCAAGCGGTATTAATGTAGCACAATCTTATATATAAGCACGTACACATTGTTAGGTATTAAATTTAAGAATAGAGTTTGGTCTCAAATTGGAAAGAAAATATATAAGATTAAAAGAAGGTTTGTTCTGGCACTATGTATATATTTGATAAGTACTCTGGCACTATATATTAATCAGGAATTTTATGTAATAAACTATGGGTATCTAATGGCTTCTATGAAATATGAACTTGAGGTTAATCTATAAAGGCCCGAGTTTCAGGTCCTGAGTCTTGACCTAATGAACTAAAATGATGGAACAGGGTTTGTCCCCTGAATCCCCAAATAGTTCGGATGGGGGAGGATATGGATGCTGACAAAGGAACTCATTGGATATGGCTCTCTTGTCAATACATTTTTAAATTGATTGTGGTAGATTAATTAAGTTATTGCACTGCTGGGTGTCCTTTTCTATTTTTCTTTTTCCTGATAAGTAATAACAAAAATTATTAAAGAAAAGGAGAGCTAAAATGGTAGAGCCTCCTAAAGAATTACAGATCTATATTTTAATTATCCATCTAATCAAGTAAATTACAAGATAACCCAAATCATAGTACACCATTAAAACCAAAAATATAAGAAAGTAGACTTGATCTTAACACATCTCTCCATGCCTTTGAAAATTTGGCTCCCTCCAAATTCCCCACATAAGACAATGGAAAGGTCACATTCCAAATGAAGTTATTGCTATGTCAACCAATAGAGTAACTTCTTTCTAGTGTTGAAAATATTCTATGAAGCTGTTGTTTCCTAGTTTTGAAATTTGTAAAGGCACGAGGTGGTACTTGATTTCTAAGTTAAAAGAAAATTTTGTAGTTCCTACGAACATTTCTAGACAGATTTTTTGCATTTGCTTGAACTTGTGATTAATTTGCACATTTTTAAAGCCCAGACAGCCAAGCTACATATGAGAAAAACCTAATGACAGGCTTGGCTTGGGCTAACAGGGTTATTCCATCTGCTAGGGCTTGGCTCACCGCAAAGTGAACTCTCGTCAACAATCATAGTCTATATGTATATATTACAAACGTTTTGAATTCTAGCATCTGTATATGTAGGTCCAAAGGAAAGATGCCTAGCAAAAAAGAAAAAAAATGTTGTAGCTCAGAGGAAATGGTACCTTTCTAAAGTTTTACTTGTCATTATATGGGTCATTATGAGTGTTAGTCCCACCTAGGTAGGGTGGCTTGGATAGAATCCCACCTTCAGCATCTTTTGCATATGCACTTGTTAGCCTGAGACAAAGCATTGCATTAGATGGTGGCCCCTTTATACTGTTAATTGATAGGCAGTCCCTTACACAAGTGTGTTATGATATGTTGAATGTTGTTTGATGGTGTTTATATTCTTTACTATTTTACCTATCATTCTGGTTGCCACGCTGTCCTAGTTTTTAACCTTTTTTCCTCTCCATTTGGACAGGACTTAGTTCCTTGTGTGTTATTATCTTTTGAAGGTGAACAAATATTGATGTGGAGGGGACAAGATTGGAAATCAATGTATACAAATGCTCCTTTACCTGCAATCCCCCCTAAAATTGGCATTGCAGGTGGTTTGAAAAGTTCAGGTATGCATTACGAAAAGGAATGGGACAAGTCACATTGCATTTGTACAACTTTCCTTTGAAATTTTATTTGGAACTGTTGACACGCTATCAAGGGTATTATTGCATGCAATATTAGGTTATTTATGCTGTAAGATGATATTATGCAAAGATCAAATTGTAGATAACAACTGGATGATTCTATGCATGGGGGTGGGAAGGCACTTGATTTTGATGTACTTTATAGGAAAACAATATGTTGTTGAGAAGGGTTTTAGTCTTATAGATGATGGCAAATTGGGATTCATCATTTCATATGCACAGGGACTACCATGTCATGGATGGTAAACGATATGATAAAAGTTGACATAGTGGTATGTCTAAAAAAAGCCTTTCATTCCAATTTCAAGGAAGCCGCCATTGGCCGCTAGATTTTAGTTAAATTCAGGAAGAATAGCTGTAGTGGCCATCACAGTTAAGTAGACAACTAGACATTATTTTGGATAAGGCCAGCTACTTTGAATTTATTTATTTATTTTGGTTAGTAAGCTACTGTGCAATTTGGTTGGACACCACTTTGAAATGATTTTGGAAAAGGAAGGTACGCATCCTGTTTTTTGTGAAAAAGTTAAAGAGGCCCTTAGTCAAGAGTAGTTTCCTTGAAATTGCATTACCAGTAAGCAAGTGCTCTTTTTGTATTCTCTTCTGAATTGCACATTTGAACAACTTGGATGGGAGGTGGGATTTTTGAGGTTGCTTTCAAATGTGTTATATGTTAAATAATAATAATAATAATAATAATAATAATAAGAAAAACCAGTTCTAAAAGGATTGACGTTTCCTAGCAGTACTTTGCAGTTATGGTAAATATTGTGACATGATGACAGATTCCAAAATGATCTGGCCTTAATTTTCATTTTTCATTATGTTTTTCAGGTAAGGATGATGGTGATTGTTGTAAGGGTAATGCCACAACAGTGAGAACAAGCTCTAAAATGATGTCGCTATGGAAGCGAGCAATTGAGTCAAGCAAAGCATTGTTGTTGGATGAGATTAATCTTGGTCCAGATGCTCTTTTGAAGAAGGTGGAGGAATTTGAGGGTATTTCACAGGCCACAGAGCATTCCCATCCAGCATTAATATTGTCAAGGGAAGATGGTACAAGCGGCACAATGGCAGGGTCCAAAGATGATCCCCAATCAGAGGGTTATGATGAAGATGACATCTATAATGATAGTGACGATGATGAGTACGAAAATTATGATAGTGATTCATTTGAAGAGGTGGAGTCATCAGTGCCTCTAGGGTCATTACCCGTTGATTTGATAGCTGATAAGCTCAAATGGGAATGAAATTGCAAAGAAGGTTCTGACACGGATGAACTGTTCAATTGCAATGTTGCTTATTTTTACCAGAAGAGAACAATGAGCTTTGTAAATAATGCTACAGAACACACAACTTTTTACAATATTTTTATAAATTATTGATGTGATAAATTCTTACTAGGACTCACCACTAATATCAGTTATTTACTTTCCAATAATCATTCTTCACATCAGTAGTCTGTAAAAAAAAAATTTATAAAATAGTTTGTGACTTTAGTATTTTTAGGTAAATTAATATTGTGATATTTGGAGGAAGAAATGGGGAAAATGAAATGTAAAGAGTGTATTGAGAAAAAAAGAAAAGAAAAAAGAAATATATATAGTCCTATCTGTTTGGTAGGGCTGCCCCAGTGCCTTGTTCTTTTCCGAAAGCTGGATCACGTGGCTTTGGCCAATCAAATATTTGTGGCAATATATAAAAGATAAGGTATATTCATCTATTCATCAAAAAAAGTGAAAAGTTTGTAAGGAAAGATTTTTTTGCTGAATAGTTTATAAAGAAAGATTGGGTTATTTTTTTCCCACTCTAATAATTTTGTTTATACTTTTTGGGTAAATATTATATTAGGGCAACATACATACTGTGTGTTTTATTTTTATAAACTGTAATCATACAAGGTCATGATTTAACATTACAAATACACGCGTGAATTAAAAAGTCATATATATTTATAGTGTGTTTGAATGACAAGATGTTGATATACGGATTTGAATTTGAGTGATTAAAATTTAAATATTTTATTTAAATAGTTTACAAAGAGTCAAAAATTTGAATTTGACAAATCTAAAAAAAAAAAATTTAATCTTAAAATCCTTAAATTTGAAATAATTTCTGAACTCATAAAATTTTAGAAATTCATATAATGTACTTCAATATTTATAAATTTGAAATTAAGGCATTTTAAAGTTATTATTTTAAAATTCAAATACAAATCAAATTCAAGTATTCAAAGTTCAAACCAACCTTATAAGATTGTTATATAAATGACATGTCATTTTAATGGAAGAGTCATGACAAATAAGGGTGCCTCCATATAAAATGTTGTAAAATTTTTTTATTTTTTTTGGTAATGTTTAGCAAGATTTTGTGAACAGTCTGATCAATTTGTGGCTTGGGACTGTTTCTTTGCCCAAAAATATTCTCCTTTTATTCATCTCCAAGTATTTGGGAGTTGGGATGAATAAATTGAACACCATCATAGCCTGTTGACAAACGAAAAGGAAAAGACAAAGACTGACCCAAATTCTGCATCAAAATTATTATTATTATTACAAAAAAAAAAACCATCAACAACATTTTTTTTTTTTTTGAGAATTAAAACCATCAACAACATAAAGAAAGAAACAGTGTATATTGTTTCCATTTGGGTAGGAATTATTATTATTATTAATTACTACCTGTCCAAAATTCCGGGTACGTGTATCTCTAGTGTGTCTGTGTCTCTTTGTGTGTGGGTTTTCTGGTTCCGTATAGAATTTGCATTCTTTCTCCAAATAAATCCAAACCCATGTTGTAAATAAAATCCATTGTGAGAGAAAAATCAAAGAAAAAAATGTGTGTAGTGGGTTATCTTCTCTGCTGAATCTTTTCCAATCCCAGAAAAGTCTGCTAATCAGACAACGAAAGCATACCCGTCTTTTGTAAAAGGTTGTTGTTGTGTTGTACTAAATCTCTCTTTCTCTCTCTCTCTCTCTCTCTTGCTTGCAATAGAAAGAAGCAAAGCATCTTCTTTTTTTTACATTTGACACCTCTATTCTCTCTGCATTTTCGTTTGGCGAAACCGTAAGTGCCACACCTTTCTTTATCTATAGGAATTTACGTTTTTTTCTTTCTTATTATTGTTATTATTATTTGATCATGACCTTTTGGGTAAAAACCAATCCAAAGTAAAGAATCTCTGTTTGTTTATGATACTATTAAGGAGAAGAGAACCCGTGTTAGTTCTTAGTTCTTTGTGTTGTTTGTTCCTTACTTGCATAACACTCACTGTGAAAATTCTTAAACTGAATTGTGTTGGGATTGAATTTTTGAAGTCTACCCTTTGTTAGCCATGTGTTTTTCCTGTTGTTTTCTTTTTTCTTTTCTTTTTTAGACACTGGGACTTGTTTTTTTTTATTCATCAATAAAGTTTACTTATAAAAAAAAATTGAGATTTGGGTTCCATTTCATTGAGGCATAGTAGTTTGTATTGTAAATTTGTTGGGTTCTTCAAAGTTTTAATCTTTAGAATGTGTTTAGCAATTGAAGTGTTTGTGGAAAATTCAAATGTTTGAGTTTCCACCGTAATCTCATTGACCCTTTAGCATAGCAGGCACACGCTTCTTGTTTAATTTTTTTGTTTTTTTTTTGGAATCTTGATTACAGTTTTTTCTTTTCTTCCATAAAACTTGTCTCCCCATTTTATAGTTTCAAGTCATCAAATTTTAAGAATAACCCTTTTGATTTTTAAAATTTTCACCATCATTCATCTGTGCATTTGGTATTGAATTCAATTTTCACCCAACGTTTGGCTCTGGGAATTAAACTACAAAATATGATAAAAAGTGAAGCAAGTAGAAGTAATATCTTTAGATTCTTAACAGGATCTTCAACCCATACTTGGGAGCCTGTCATGACTAGTACTGCTACAAACACTCCAAGTTATTGGTTGAACTGGAGGTTTTTTCTCTGTGCACTATGGGTCTTAGCCTCAATGGTTTTGGCATCATTTCTAATATGGAAATATGAAGGTTTCAACAAGTCCAGACCAGGGAGGAGAGAAAATCAGCAAGAAAAATCAGGAACTTTGTACAAGGATGAATCCTGGAAGACATGTCTTAAAGGAATCCATCCTGCCTGGCTGCTTGTTTACAGAATGATAGCATTGATTGTGCTTTTGGCGTTGCTCATTGCAGATGTTGTTGACGCCGGGGGTGGCATTTTTTTCTTTTACACTCAGTAAGCCATCCTAGTCCCATCTATATATCTTTCATCTATTTACCTGGAAATATATCTACCTAAGGTGCACTTAAAGAAATCTCTTCTAACTTGTATTGTGATTTTAGATGTCACCATTTGATACTCTCCTGCTTTAAGTATCACAATCTGCATTATTCTTCAATTCTTGTGCAACCTGAAGTGGGGGGGGGGGGGGGGGGGGGGGGCGCTAATTTTTCTTTAGCGGGTTATTCGGCATGCTGTAAATAGATAATGGTATACTTTTTCACATTATAGTGGAGCACGGTTTCAATTTACGGATTTTTGAAAACCCCTTGGAGAGAATATATAGTGTACTTTTGTCAATAACAAAGAGCTTATGTTAGATGCTGGAATAGTTCCTTATTATACTTTATATTTTTTTGCTGTGTGAATAATTTCAATGCCTCCATGAACAATTTGAAAAGGAAAAAGAGTTTTTTTTTTTTGTTGGGTGTTGGGGGGTGGGGTGGGGAAGGGATCTTGAGATTGGTTTTTCAATGAGGCAGTATTTCTTTAACTAGATTTCAAGTCTCAAGTTTGATCATGAGTAATAAAAAGAAATGATCACTTTGCTGACTATGTTATTTGTGATTTTGTTTTTTTGGGTGTTGCACAGGTGGACATTTACTTTGGTCACGATCTATTTTGCGGTATACTTTTCAACTCTAAAAACACTCTTGTACAGATCCTTGTTTTTAAATTGTACTAAAGTCTTATAGAGATGAAATTGGAGCATAAACCTCTTTTGTTCTTTGGACTAGTTAAATTATTGTTTATTCTTTTTTATTAATCATCTTGTCTAAAGATGTTTGCTACACTACTTGGCTATTGAGTTCCTACTTGGGAACACATAACAGCTCCTCCTTGGGAACACATAACAGCCATCTGTCTTCAATGTCATTGATTGATTTTGGGAGTATGGTTGCTCCCTGTGTTCAATTTTACTTTACATCATCATTCATAAGTTCTTATGGTTTCAACTTCAACTTGTAGCTTGGATCTTTATTCTCCATTTATGGATTGTTCAAGCACAGTAGAGTTGGAGGCGATGAGGTTGATCATGCAAGTTTAGATGCAGAGCAGGGAACATATATAGCTCCCACAATAGGACAGAGTGCAGATATGGCCAATATGTCCAAGAGTCCAGATACCCATGAAGCACCTCATTCTCGCCAGACTGCGGGTGTATGGGGTTATATCTTTCAAATCATTTTTCAGGTGATTTTTCTTCTAAAATTCAGTAGCTAAATTTTTTTGTATGAATTTAAACTATGTCATTCAAGTTTCTTTCTTGCTTTCAGTGTTTTCTATATTCTCTTCATCTTGTTCCTTTAGTTAAGACTGTAATTTTAATGAGCTGATTCTTTAGGGGAGAAAAAATGTTAAACTTGCTATGGTTTTGTTTTGTACATTCCCTTGATTATTTAGTACTGAGAATGGAATACCTGGCTTGTGTTTATTTATTTATGTATTTATTTTTATCCTACCCTTCCCAGTTGAACAGAGAAGTTTATGAACTTTCTTTTCTTATTCTTTTTTTCCTGAGGAAATTTAAGAATATATATGGTTTACTAATCTTGAGCACTATGCTGTCATTGATTGCTTATCTGTATGAGTTTAACCACATTTGGCAACTACCGTTCTTTTAACTTGCTTTTAATACTCGAGTAAACATATCTTAAGTGATTCTATATCTACTACTTCATTGATAAGAAAAGTCTGTTTCATAAGTGACCTGTAGAAATCTTTTTCATTTTTTTTCTACCTATAGATGTGTGCAGGTGCTGTGACGCTCACCGACTGCGTATTTTGGCTCATTCTTTATCCTTTTCTTATGTCCAACGAGTATAAACTGGATTTTGTAAGTACAGACCTTATCATCACACCGCCTGGTTTGCTTCCTTTAATTTAACTGTTTATGTTTCTGTACATGCAAACCATACCTTGTTCAGACCCCTTTGCCCCTTTTGCTGACTTCAAGGTTGAATTCTAATGCCCTTTTGAAGGAGATGTTTTTACTAGCCAAAAAGGGATATGCTTTAAATATAGAATACTGATAGGACAGATATGGTATCATTTGGAAAGGGTTTAAATCAAGGACTTTGGTTGTTCTTGAAAGAAAAACCTTTTAAGTCAGAATAGGACTCTGACATTTCATTGATCTTGAAGTCTTCTCTACCACTTCCCAAAACCACCAAACCCTGAAAGCAGAAAAATGAGTTTTGTTTTTGAGAAAGATCTTTGGGGTGGTCGGCAGTGGCAAGTTTTGTCTTATTTTGTGGGGCTGAAGGCAGTAAACTCAGTTTCAACTATATTTTCTTGTTTCTGCAATTTAGCAAGTCAGGCCTCAAAACAAGCAGAAAGCAAAGAGTTAGCAGTTTTATGCAAATGTCACATCCATCATGCCTGCCGACACAGGACAAAAACAATTGAAATTCTACAGCAAAATCGAAGGAAGAACGAAAAACCCTAGAAATCAACACCTAGGATTGCTTGGAGTTAGCACCTACAGTTGGCTAGAGACAAACACGAGACAATTGAAAAGAAAAAAAAAATCCAAAAGAAATTTTATTCATCATAAACTTTTCTCCATAGGAGTACAATAACCTGCTTATATAGGCTACTAAAACTAAACCCTTAATCTGACTGATTAGGAAATTCTCAATTGTTGAATAACAAAAATACCCTTAACTCTAGGTAATTGAATAAAATACTAATTACCTAATTACCTAATAAGACATAAAACAAAATCCAATTGACTAATAAAGATAGACTTGAATTTTAAAATTAAACAGGACTAAATTAAAATAAAATTTTCTCTGCACTTCCCCCATCATTTGCTCCCTCCCTCTCGCTCTCTTAGGTAATACAATTTGAGTTTCTCTTTGTATCACTAATAAAGAATCCCTTTCATTTGAGGAATGTGTTGCTGTTTCAATTGCAGTTGCTTGCTAGTATGCACTCATTCAATGCTGTTTTCCTGCTTGGTGAAGCAATGTTCAATTGTTTGGTAAGTTTGGTTCCTCAATGGTTTTATTGTTTTCTACTTATTTTAATCTTCTCAATGATCAGTTGCAAGTTTATAACTATATATCTCTTGTCCCAGCGATTTCCGAAGTTTCGGATTGCATATTTTGTGCTGTGGACAGCTATATTTGTCATTTTCCAATGGGTCATCCATGCATGTATTTCTATATGGTAAAACATTTTTCCCATTTAGTTGTCTATTATTATACTTTTGATAATGTTGTTTTTGTTGTTGCTCATCTTTCTCTCCCTCTCCATTTTTATTCTTATGTTCTTAGTTACTTTTTCATTTTAATTATACATTTTCTTTTTTCTGTTTCTTTTTTTTACAGGTGGCCGTATCCATTTCTTGACTTGTCATCTCCATATGCTCCCTTATGGTATGGTGTCATTATCTATTTAATTATTACTATTGCTAATACTACTATTATTCTTGAACCTCCTTATTCTGTGCAAAAACATGCATTTAACTCTCAACATGAAAAGACAAGTTAGTTTTCCAAAAACATAGAAAAAAAAAAGTTTTGAAGAAATCATATATATTGCCAATTGGCCATCTATGCCTCCAAAATGCAAGAAATTTTCCTCAATAATATCATTCTTCCTTTAGATGGCAGCCAAATATCTCATTGAGTGCATTTCAAATCACTGGAATCATGGTATCAGATAATGATTGTCCGGATGTTATATAGTTTGGTCTTTTTAACTTCTAGATTAAGTACTATATCTGGTAGATTTCAATCATTGCAAGTGCCAATCTGGCAGGTGGGGTCATGTATCTGTGATTTGCTCCCCAAGGGTGGGTCCAAAGGGCCTGCCTTGGTGAGACTCCGTGTCATCAGAAAAAAAAAATAATAATCTATTGCCAATAATATGCCTCCACATTAAAGAAAAAATATATTATGTTGCTTTGTGAGTGAGAGAGACTATCGAAAGGTGGCAGCACCGGTTGTGCGATTTCCAAGGTTCAGTTGGCAACTCTTAAGTAATTGCCACTGTTGTGAAGATGAGACTAATCTCACCAAAATGTATCTACTATTCTATTGCTTCTCATAATCCTACCATTCTGCTGCCATTGTGGATTTTGCAGGTACTTCGCGGTGGGGTTGATGCATCTTCCCTGCTATTTCATCTTTGCTTTAATTATTAGGTTGAAGCGCATATGGTTGTCAAGTTCATTTCCAGATTCATATCAGATTATTAGTTGAGGAAACAGAAGCCTAATGCTGCCCTCGACCATGTTAATTACAAGGGTCTGAGCGTAAAACAAGGGTCCACTCCATTTCATATGAAAGATTAGTTCAGTATTCATCTTCTAAAAGAGTTGCTGCTAGTGTCATTATTTTTTACATCGAGCAGCAATGGAAGGATGTAAAAATTGTTGATAAGCTGGTGATCATTATTTTTCCCAGGATACAAATCAGATATGCATGTTTTTGTGTCCACCAGAGGGGGGTATACGTCCTAAATATTTATGTGCTTGGATAAATTGCCAAACATTGTTAATTGTTTCTCACTTCAATTCTACTTCATTTTTGACCTGCCAAGCACTCATGAATTATTTAATGGGGGATTTTTAAATGAGTTCAACTAAGTTATCATCAGCCATATGGATTGGTTACTTCAGGATTGCTTTATTTGTTATATCTATCTCCATTGCCAAATTCGAAGTCCACAGTATTGGTCTTTAGCTTGTAATGATTCTTCCATTTCCCTGTTTTTTTTTTTTTTTTTTTTTTTCTGAAAGAGACTTTCTTGTTTTCTCTATAAAGTTGTTCCCACTCTTTAATTTTTTTTTATGTATGTTCCCACTCTTTAATACTTTATAACTTTGATAACGCTGATCTTGACTAGTAATGGATTTCAGCAAAGTATTTCCGTAATAACATTTCTTGTCAGATTCACCCCTTTTCTTTGATTTGAAGTAAAGAAACACTAAGTTTACTATTCTTTCATTAACCACCACGCTACTGTTGCCCTTGACATATACGCAGTATACACGCTATGAGTTACAAAATTGTAACTTGGGACTGCCTTTTCTCATGTTATATGTTGTATTTGATAGGCATATAGAAAATGATCCAACGGGGTTTCCCTTGTTGAATATCAACCGAAATGCAACCATTGATGAATTTCGCAATAAATTTGAAGAACATGTCATACAATCAAGTAGATTTGTTCAAGGTCTTAACAATATCCTTAATATACTGAGATGAGAAAAAAGGTAAAACTTGTTACACACGTGTCACGATTTCAATTTATACTGAAATGAGAAAAAGGGTAAAATCTATTACACACATGTCACGATTTCAATTTAAAAAAACACTATAATAAACATCTCCCGAGAGAAATACTCCATTCACAAATGTACTTCCTTTCATATAAAGATTCACAAGTGGTATCCACTTTTTAAGTGATGGAAGTTTAAAGCACTTTGAATAATTTCAATTTTCAACTAAGATAAAACATGTCTCATAATGCTCAAACGAGTGAAATAGTGGATTAGGGCGGTCTTCCTGAGTATTTCCATCTGATTACTATTTACTACTGTTTACTATTTCCATTGAATATAATAGAGTAAATTAGGGGATTAGGGGGAGTATTCCCATCAGATTACTACTGTTTACTATTTCCATAGAATATAATTGCGACAGTCTGTTTCATCAAAAGAACAGTGTGATGTATGGATTCCAGAAATAGGGTTGAATTGGTCCATTACTTAATAATACACATCATTAAACTGGGTTTTGGAAATTGGAACGCAATGTCATGCCAACATTACATTCCAAATTAGGGGATTTGACCTTTGGTATGGTCTAGTCCTAGATTAGTGTGCTGGAGCTGTGATATTCCATATTATCAGAAAATTGATGTAGTGGCCCATGATTCATTAAAATAGAATGAACCACAAACAAGGCAAAGATCAATGAAAGACTATGGATAATGCAAATGAAATCAAAAGTCATGCAGTTGGTCAAAAACCAGTTGGTGAGCTTGGAGGGGCAAAGGCATGATTACTCTAACTACAGTCAATACTCCTAGATTTTTAAATTAAATAAAATAACATATTCAATTGTCTCATTGTCAAATTCACTGACCAGACCACTATCATGCACCCAAATGGATCTCTGCCAACTTTTTTCCTCTCTTTTCTCTCCTTGAAGTTCAAGTGGGAGTCTAAAGCTTCCTAGAGCTTTTCCAAACAGCATGAATGCCCAAGCAAGCTCTAGAGGCAAAAACATCACAGATTCAAGAAATCTAGAGAAAATCCTGCTAGGCCTTTACATGTTCCCTGATGAACTGTTCCACCTGATTTGTCACACCAGTCAAACCAGAAGCTTCTGCAACAGTAACTTTGTTATCACAGTGAGAGAAAGAAAATGCTTCTCCAGGTATCCCAAGTGTGTAGTCATTTGCAATGTCAGCTTCTGAAATTGAACTTCTTGATGCCCTTAATTTGTCACTGTCAAAAGATAGAAAATATGTTAGAAATATGAGTCATAAGCATCATATTATAATTTCATTCAGCTAAGGAATATGAATCCAAATTCAACAACTAAATCTTGAAGGATTATGAATGAAAATCACAATGATCATACTGTAAGCAGAATTTTCTTGAAAGACAATTGGTGTAATGACAAAGATCTCTTCCTTCTATAATTTACTTAGAGCGAATCATGATCAAAAGCAACCACTTGTAAAAATGTCCAATAAGATGCAATTGATCAAGGATGAAACATCGAGAGAATAACTTAATGCATACATGTCATAAGTATTTTGCAAATATATAGAGCACCATCCAGTGAGCTGAGAATGAACGACACACAAAAGATATTGCATTGAACAACCACTTTCGCAGTGACTCAAGGATGACAATCCAAAATACTAATGCAACATTTTCTTACATAATGGAGAGATGTCTCTTCTTCATCTATGAATAATGAAGACCAAATCGTAGCAAATGGTGGCAAAACAAGCAGTTTAATCCCATACACAGCTTGCAAAATGTGAAATAAATGTAATCAACTATGAACAATTTGATATAAAAGAACTTAGAAGCCATACATTTCCTTCTCCATCTGTTTCCTGATAAACTCCTTGGTATGTGCTGTCACTTTGTCTGTTTTGTTGCAGACAATGAGAACTGGAATTTTCTTCTTCACGACACTTGCCTTAGTCAAGATGTCATACAGGTACCTTTTGCAATCAAGTAAGAAATGTTAGTATCCTTGTGTGCAATATATCTCTTTGTCAATTCTAATTTCCATTTGCTCGCTAACTCTGTTGTTTTTTTCTATTTCTTTTTTCTTTTGGGCTAAGATAATTAAGGAGAGGAGGGGAGGATGAGGCCCATAAGAGTAGATCCAATGCCCACCCCAAAAGAAGTACACCGATTCCCATGGTAACCATGTGTTGCTCACACATAAGGATGGAGCTCGGACTCATTGGGGACCCATGACATCCAAGCCATGGTTGCAGGGTGTGGAAAATTAGTAAATGATGGAAAAAGAACAGTAATTTTTAACCACATATTGTGGCTTTGGCCAAAAAAATAAATAACAATCATTTACTCTGAAGCAGCACGGCAGTTTGGTAAGAATTCCAGAGCATCCACCACGAAAACAATTCCTGCTGCTTGGGGCAAGAACTCATCTAGCTTGGGTCGAAGACGAGAATGTCCAGGAACATCAACCAGACGAACAGGCCTTATTTTTCCCTTCTGTCAAATGGAAAGATAGAAAGGTTCAGTTCAATTGACTCTGAGATTCAATAAACAATAAATAAAAAAAAATATAATGACAAGGAGAGAAACTACTAGAATTAATCTTATGTTCACATGACAGTTGAAGGAGTTGGCATGCTTCCTCTCATTATACAGAAGAAGTGTGATTTGAGAAAATCAGTATGCACAGAGACATTTGGCTGTGCTTGTTTGCTCAGGCCTTGGTTTTACAAAAAGAAGTTAAAATATGATACCTTTGTTGTTTCAGAATGAAGCACAAACAGGCCCTCATTTGGTTCCATTGATGTAACAGTACCCTGATGGGAAGAGCCATCCCGAAGCTGGACCAAGCATAAAACCATGCATAAAAGGTAAGATTGACATCTGTAAGGCATAAACTATGTCATGTAATAAATTAATTAGTAGCAATATGAGGAGTATATGGGTTTTGCTAAATAAAAGCTTCTTAGGAGAAAAAAGGGAAGCCCCTAGTAAACATGATGCAAATAACAGGAAAGTCAGCCTATAAAATTAAAATTAAAAACAGAGCATAGAAGAATCACTATTGAAAGGACCAAGAGCCCGAGATATTAAAAAATAAAATAAAAATTGAAGAAACACCATCTAATCTTGTGGATAAAAGGTTCAATCACCTTGAATGCTCAACCACTGTGCTATTGCAAAGGCACTAAGTCAAGCATAACATCACCACCTTATAAACAACACTACACTTTAATTCCTAAGTTCCTAACTGCCACTCTCCGACACTCCAAAAGCTTCAGAACAAATTGGACAATAATAATAAATAAATAAATAACCAAATTATGCAAAGACCAAGGAACAGAACTTCCAGGTTGCTGAACAGCACAAAATAATGTTCTCTAGTCTTTCATTAAGCATTCCACCATATAATTTAACTAGTCGCTAACGTGTGTGATGCACAGGAAAGCTATTGAACATGAGATTTTAAAAAATATTTGAGCAACAGCAAACATCATAGGAACACAACAATAATGAAATTAAAATTCAAAGCTCACTTAATATTATATATTACAAAGCCCTCCAACACAAGTGATTATAATATTTGAATCATTTCCATTTTCTTTCTTTTTTTCTAGTGCAGGTTAGGAAAACTATTGCATTCTTTAGAAACAAACTTCTAAACACTCCATGAACTAAGTAATCTTGTTCTGCTTAGGGGGAAAAAGGACTCATTTACTGAAGATAAGCGCACTGAAAATACTTCTCTTCAAAGGCCATCCAAGTTATTTTACCTCTAATGCCATGGCATGATGATAAATGAAATGATAAGGGTTTTGACTAACCACAAGTATGGGCTATCTATAGAATAACACTAATATTTGAATTAAAGAAAATAAATTATGCCATAAAGTATGAAGCTTGAACTGTACAAGTTACTAAACAACCAATATTCAAAAGACTGCTCATTCAGCTGTCACAAAAATATACTATTCCTTGCTAAATTATTTAGCTAAGAATAATAACAAAACTCGACAAGACTCTCCCCACCAATTCTTCCCCAATATCATTGAATATAAGAAAACCGAAAAATTAAATAAAACTTATTCTTCACCATGACACCAAACTCCCCAGCCCCAACCATAGTATGTAATTCTCGTTGTCCATGACAAAGTGTCTCCATTACTCATGCACCCAATTTGGTGTGTCCATATTCTCTTTTAAGTAATAACTTACAGCTACTCCATGCTGCCTTAACAGGTGAACTTTAAAGTTAAGGAAAAGATAACTTCAACATGTGGCATTTTGCAAGGCCACATATTTATTTAGCTGCTGTTATTAACCAATACAAAGGCAGGGAAATTACCAATTTTATGGTACAAACAGCTTTGCAACAGAACCTGAGTCCTCAAACAAAGCCTGAAGCCTCTTGGCCGTGAATTTCCAACAATATGGTGCCTCAACAGGCATAACAGAAATATAACTCCTACATAACTGAACAACTATTACTCAACTAAGCCATATTTCTAATTGCAGTTTGGGTTCATAGATGCAAAGATTACATTTATGAAGTTTTATCAGCCCAACAGGTTGGATATTGTTTGCCTACCAAGTTTAATGTCAAAGGTAACTTTTAAAGGGGATCTCACTTGGGGCAATCAAAGTAAAATTTAGTTCATTAGATGCCCCAATCAGATTCAAAGCATATAACTAACAGAGCAAAGATCCTAAAAATAATAGTTGGGGCACTATGAAATACTTTTCAAGCCAATGAGCTGTAGCTCAAACAGCACTTCCTTCTCCCATTACAATGGTATAAAGGGTGAAGTATTAAATTCAAAACCTTTTCGTGTGTATAAAAAAAAATGAAAATGAAAATGAAAATTTACAGCTTACATCATGACAATTATTTCTTCCATCTCACAATGTATTCCTAATCCATGGGTTTTGAAAAATTATAGATTAAGAATGCTTTCTCTATTCTTTCCAATGAATCACTATCCAAGACACTTAATCTACATTATTTAACTATTGGTGTTCACATGGAGTGTCAGATTCTAGATAGTTCCTTGTGCCCCTAGGCGAAAATGTAAACCTTCTTCTAACAAAAAATGCAATATAACATAATGAATCACATCAAGACATAATACTACATGATTGGCCAATATAATAGTCTAAAAGGCATGCTCGAGATATGTAAGGTTTGTTGCAGAAATGAAAGGAGACATTACTCCTAATTAAAAGCAACAAATATTTGATAGACATTATAATGAGTAGAAACTGCACTTAATGAGGCTCACTGCATAAGTAACAACCCATTAATGCCCATGAGTTGAGACTGCTTAATCTTGGATCAACAGTGGGACATCCAAATTTATAATACAAATAGATAAATTTCCCGATTCAATCAAATTGAAAAAAAAAATAAGAATACAATAGTTGAGTAATTGAGTTTACATTAACACTACACACTGTACACATACATGTGTTATTTGACAAAACTTTCCTACCCTACTAGTTTGCCCAAATAGATTGGTGCCGTGTACCCCAAAAATTAAGTCATGAGAGCAAAAAAAAAGAGGAGTATGCAGAAAACATTCGTTGCAGTGGACCTAAAAGTCCTTCATGCGAACCATTTGTTGCCTCAGCCAATTTAGTATCAATGTTTATTATGAATTATCAAATTCTTCACAAAGTAACACATTTCAAGAACACAAAGCAAACAATGGCAGTGCTTACTTGATAGAATAGAACAGTTTTCCCACTCCCACTAAGCCCAGTTAGCACAATCGTATCCGATTTCGCACGCTTGAACAACCGAACTGCCACACAAAAGCAAAACATTAGTAATCTTTGATTCCACATGCAAGATTTGAAAACTGTGGGTTTCAAAGAATGTGAGAGAGAGAGAGAGAAATACTGAAAAGGAAGAAGAGGGTTGTGAATAACAAAACAGCGAGAGCAGCGTAGAGCTGGGTTGGTGGAATCTGATGACTATATTCAATCCCTTGGTTCAACCATTGCGTCGCTTGAAGCTTCCACGGCTCCAATTGATTCTTCCACTGCTCCAATTGATTCTTCCACTGCTCTGTTCCTTCCATTTTTTTTTTTTTTTTTTTCTCTTCAACACTAACACACAAAACTGAACAAGACACAAATTAATGTTAAAAAACACACAAACACTCACAGACACAGGAAATGGAACTCGATTAAGGTCGAAATTACTAACGTAAATAGAGGTCTCACCAGAAACTATTTGCAGAGAAACAAATTGAAACTTAAAGCCCTAGAATATAATGATCCTTTTCTTTCAGATCTCTCTCACACTCTTGACTACTGTTTTTTTTTTTTTTTTTTTTTTTTTTGCTAAAATGCAAAACCACCTCTAAGTTTCATCATTTTTCATTTCAGTCATTTTAATTTCAAAATTTTTCAATTCAGTCCTCTGTTAAAGTTCCTTCTAGTGCTGCCGTTAATGTTTTTAAAAAAAAAAATAATAATACCCAAACGGTGTCGTTGCTTATCTGAAGAACACAAAAAACAAACCCCACTCCCCAAAATTTAAATATTAAAATCAGGCCTAAACGTAATTGGACGGCACTTTGACGGAAGATTGAATCGAGTAATTTTGAAATTTAGAATATTGAAATGAAAAATGATGGAATTTAAGAGTTTATTTTTCATTTAAGTTTTTTTTCTTATCTTAAAATTTCACTTTAAGAAAGGTAACAGTCTTTTACTATGAAACTGCGGTTTAATAAGGTTATGTTTGATAACCCTTTTTATTTTCTATTTTCAAAATTTTGTTTTTAAAAATATAAAGAAAAAATAATTTTCTTATATTTTTAAAATCAAAAACATGTTTGTATAATTGAAATTAAAAAAATAATAAAAATTAAAAAAAAAAATACTAAAATCTGTTGTTATTAGGATTTGAACTTTAATGTTAACTTATTAAATGAGACAGATTTATTAAATTAAATGCATATTTTCATTAACTTTTGAAAATTAGAAACTAAAAACAACATTTTGCATGTATTTAGTTTCCTTTACAAATTGAGTTTTAAGAACATTTTTTGTTTTCTATCCATTTTGAGTTGCCAAACAAGTTTTTTAGTTTTAAAAATAAAAAATTGTTTTTGAAAACAGAAAATAAGAAGAAAAAACAGTTACCAAACATACCCAAGTGTCTTCGCTCTAGGTCTTTTTTGCTTATTTGGTTATAGCAATTGCAATTTGCAAACTATGTAAAGGATAGTATAGACTCTCTTTTTATTTGGCTTGAATAATTTCATATATGTTTTTCTGCCTTCTTTGCAAATGGTGTATTACACTTTAAATTTTCTAACTTAAAATTTTTGTTATAAAAAAAAATTTAAGGTTTAATTTGTTAGTTTTAAAGTTTTTGTTAAACTGATTTTTCATTAGAATATTATTTTTGTCCATAAATTTTGTATGGGTTACATTTTCATACCTAAATTTTTTTTGAAAAAAATCATCCTTCAATTATTTAAAAATAAACATTTTTAAGAAGTTTAGAGATGAGAAAAAAAAAACTTTTTTAAAATTTATGAACGAAAAAAAGAAATCCATATAAAGTTTATGTACCAAAACTATATTTTAGCATAACTTTTAATACATTGATAAAATAGAAAAGATTTTCGTAAGACAAAACCACCTTCAGTTACATGCTTGGAGTTACTTGCAGCAAGGCGTGCTGCCATTTTTGTCCACGAAGTAGGTCTCCATGAGTCCATTTTGGAAGGAGACTCGGAAACTGTCATCAAATCCCTTCAGAAAGGTGATATGTTTCAATCTGCTTATGACCATCTCTTTAAAGACACTATGTTTTATGTAAATTCCTTAAGAAGCTGTTATTTTTCTCATACCTATAAGAAGGAAATTCTGTAGCCGATGCTTTGGCAAAGAAAGCTAAATTCAGTTCTAACTTATCCATCTGGATGGAGCATGTTCCACCAGATATCAACTCTTTTGTATTGGCAGATATGCCTCTTTCTTGACTTAATAAGACATTACAGATTGGATTCTCAAAAAAAAAAAAAAGATTTTCTTTCTATTTTTGAATAAAAATTGACATAATAATAATAATATATTTAATAAATTTTATTTATATAAAAGAAGTATATCACCAAGAACTACATAAAATAAACAATATATATATATATATATAAGGCGGAAATACCATTGTCATCCCTACATTTTCACACGATTCTCACTTTGGTCCCTAACTTTTTTTTTCACCGATTTTAATTCTTATTTTGAAAAACGTGTCTCGTTTTTGTCCCTACTGTCAGTGCCCTAACGGTAAAGTCCTAGGTGGCAGACGGAAGTTGACATGGTGCTAAGGTGGCAATTAAAATATTATTAAAAAAATATTATTTGACTTTTTTTAATGCCACGTCAGTATTTTAATTTTTTTTAAAAGTCATGTCAGAAAATTTTAAAAAATAAATTAAATTAAAAAAACCTTAAATTTAATTTAATTAAAAATTTTAATTAAAAAAAATTTCTTAATGTTCTTAGTATTCTTCAATTTGTTCTTCATTTTACAACTTGTTTTTCTTATTCTTCCCAAATCAAACCCAGCATCCAAGAACTCAAACCCATCACAAGATGACAAACCCAGCAGCCCAAGAACTCAAACCTAAATCACTAGGACATAAATGAAAACAAGAAGAAAAAATTAAATTAAATGCCAACGGGAAGAATGAAGAAACCAAGAACTCAAATCTCCAGCAAACCAAGAACTCAAACCCAGCAAATCAAGAACTCCCAAATCAAACCCAGTAACCCAAGAACTCAAACCCAAATATTTAGCAAATCAAAACCACAAACCCCAGTAAACAAATCAATCTCCAACAAACCCATCAACCTATAATCAAACCCAGATCCCAAAACCACCACCCCGTCGATCAAACCCATTTCCCAAAACATCAAACACCATGACTCCGACGAGAGAGAAAGAATCGGAAATGGAAGAAGAAGGAGGGATTTTTTGAGACCCAACAGTTCGAGGTAGCGGCGGAGAATGGGTTTGAGTTGGAGGAGCAGTAGCAGTGGAGGAGTTAGCCACGGAGGAGTCGTCGATGCCGATGTCGATGTCCATGTCGATGTTAATGCTGCCGTGCCGCCGCCGATGATGCAGATTGTAATGGACAGAGAGAGATAAATAGATCACACAGGCGCCCCCATCTCCAATCTCCAATCCCTACAACCCAATTCCAAACACAAAACCAAGTGCACCCAAACCCAAAGATTTACACAAACCCATCCACCACTCCACCACTCGCCGTAAACCCATCGGAACAAATCAGAACAACCACATTACCACACCCAAATCGGAAGAAAAACACATACCCATACCTAAATTGGAACAAATCAAAACAATCACATACCCATACCTCAGACCTCGAACTCCGATCATCGTTGCTGTAGGAACACCACCTTCAGACCTCAAACTCTGATCGAAGATGCTTTAGCTGCTAACAGAAGCATTACTCCAAAGCACGGGTCCAAAGAGCAATGCCTGACCCATCGATTGTAGCATCAGATCCTAATAAAAACACCACCAAACACCTCACCGTCGTTGTAGATGCTGCTGCTTCGCCAAAGATGCCCATGATTCGACCCAAATGATCGATCTATACACCACCCGCCTGACCCAAATGACAACCACAGCCACAAAGTGCAGAGAGAGGAAAGATTCAGAGAGGCACTGAGGGAGAAAGAGAGGAGAGATTTTTTTTTTTTTTTATAAGAGAGAAGAGAGATTTGTCTAGGTGCCTTAGTGGCTATGGAGGTATATGGAGCGAATTGGCTGAATCGAAGAAAGATTGATGTGGCATCAGACACAGGTTTTAATGTTTGTTTTTAATTTATTTTATTTCTGGGTTTGTGTTAGATCTGAGTTTGTGTTAGATCTGCTGGGTTTGTGTTTTTAATTTAAGTTTTGTTTTTTAATTTATTTTCTTTTTTGGTTTAAATTTGCTGACATGGCTTTTTATAAAAAAATAATTAGCTGACGTGACATTAAAAAAAGTCAAATAATATTTTTTAATAATATTTTAATTGCCACGTCGGCACCACGTCAACTAATAGGATATTCCATTTGCCACCTAGGACTTTGCCATTAGGGCACTGACGGTAGGGACAAAAACGAGACACGTTTTTCAGAATAGGGACTAAAATTGGTGAAAAAAAAAAGTTATGGACCAAAGTGGGAATCATGTGAAAATGTAAGGACGAAAATGATATTTTCGCCTATATATAATTAGGGAGATTAAATTCTATAAAGATATGATGTAAAACCTAAGTTTTACATTCTCCAATTTCAACATGCCACATCATCATATCACGTATTAAAGAATAGATACAATTACATCCAATTAATTATAATACTCATTTGAACATCTAACTCAATTGGGAGTTTATTGAGATATTATTAAGTGTGGTAGATGTATTAAGTTTTAAGTAAAATACTAATGTGACAATCTCTTAATGGATGGTATAAAATATAAATTTCACACCTCATCCTTACCAAATTTGAACTTATAATTAGGTAGTGTTTTGGCCCTTTAAGGAGGAGGGAGAAAGTCTTACGTGTGAGCATTTTATTTTTGAGGACACAATGGCCTCCCTCAACCCCCTTACTCCAATCTTGGGTCCAATAAGTACACACCATGTGCTAAATGCTAAATTTTTAACATTTAGCATACCAAATACCAAAAAGCAAGCAACATGAGATATTTTAAAAGCCAAATTTTTTTAGCATTTGTAACCGTACCGTTCTACCATTAGAACAGTACGAACCCAAATGCTAAACATATATATTTTTTTTATTCCACTTCTTTCTCGTCTCTCTATCTCTTTCAAACCAACCTTCAACATCTCGCTACCACCGCCCATCGCCATTTCACCCATCACACCTTTGCATGCTGTCTAGCTGCCTTGCCTTCTTGCTGTCTCGCCTATCACCGATTTGAGTTGTCTAGGTTGTGGGTTGATTTTGGTGATGATTTTGATGTGTTTATGATGTAGGTCATGGTTAATTTTGGTTGCTAGTTGGTGGGTCGTGGGTTGGTTGATTTTTTCCCCCCTCCAATGGTGTTGAGTTTTAGACATGTCGTAATGGTGTTCTGGGTTTTTCTTTTCAAACATAGAATGTGATTGGTTTTGGTGGTGGTGGGTAGTGGGGAGTCGATTTGAGGTCGTGATGGTGTTCAGAAATTTTATTTATTTATTTACTTATTTTTTTAATGGTGGTAGTGAGTTTCAAACATAGAGAAAGAGATATAGAATTTAATGGTGAACTAAGAATTAAGCCAACTCCAAGCTCGTCCATGTTAAGAAGGAAAGAATGGACCTCCTTTATAGAACTGGTTGTCCATGCACTTGAGGGTTGTCCATTCAGAAAACGGTTAGACGACCCCAGACACTTAGGAAATTCCAAGTATGTTTCTCTATAAGAGTTAATGAATTGGATCACACGTTCCTATTCCGAGGCATGAGTGAAAATCGAGGTTCATTGCCACAACTTCTTACTAAATACTTAACTTCCAATAACAGTTATGGAAGATAAGATCAAATAGTCTAACTTCCATAGCGGTTGTGGAAGTTAATCCTGAACCTTTGGACCTCCTCAAAAATAGGGGAAGTTACTAAACAAATAACCGCTTTAGGTGTACACTATATAAACGCTCATTTACATCAAATGAAGGTAAGTTTTTCACGATTCCCAAAAAGTTGGAATTCCAGAATTTAAGAAAGAAACTAACTTAAGCATCGGAGGGTTGTTGGCCAGTGCACCCCAGTCACCTTTGATTGTGTGTTTTCCCTTTCAGGCCTTCCAAAAAGTTGTTAGATCTTTGAAGCCTGGAGCATTCAGCCTACTGATTTTCTTCGCATCATCAATTGGCACCGTCTATGGGAAGAGATTAATTTCGTGTTTTGTAGTTTATCTTTCTCCGACAAAAGGCTGCATGATTCAGACAAGATCAAAGGCCACTAGCCCAAGCCACCAGAAAAGTAGGGATGCTTCTAGTAATCCCCATCGTGATTGTCAGTCAGCGCCTGTCATGCAACCGTCTTCCATCCAACACGTACAGTCCATGGCAGCCGCCATAGCGGAGTTAACCCGCCATAACCAAGAGTTGACTAGGGAGATTAATCTAAGGAGGAAACGTCATGAAGGATAAGCTGAAGGACAAGCCCAGAGTCAAGAAGATAGAGTAGGAAATGCTGAGCCGAGAGCCAGTCAAAGGGTACCACTTCACGAAGGGTGCCACACTTGGAGAAGGAGATGGACCAGATGAGGAAAGTCATGGACGAGATGAGGAAGAACATGAGAAGGGCGAATCCCGTAGATGATTTAGTTCATCGAACAGACTCCCCCTTCACCGCATCAATCAACAGTCACCCCTTACCTCCTAAGTTCAAGATGCCTTTCTTGGATTCGTATGATGGAACGTGCGACCCTTTTCATCATATCACTACTTTCAAGACTACGATGCACCTTCAAGGGGTTCCAGACAAGATTATGTGTAGAGCTTTCCCCTACCACTCTCAAAGGGCCAGCGCAAGTGTGGTACAGCAAGATACCTCCGAATATAGTGAGTTCTTTCGAAGATTTGAGTAAGTTGTTTGTTAATAATTTTATCGGATGACAAAAGGTATAAACGTTCCTCATCCAGCCTGCTAACCATAAAGCAAGGAGAAAATGAAAGCTTACGGTCCTTCATTACTCGTTTCAATAGGGAAGCCTTGATAGTGGACGAGATGGATGACAAGTTGTTATTGGTGATCTTCCATAATGGAGTTAACTCTGATTTATTCATCCACAAGCTTTATGAGCAAGAACCTCAAACCATGGCTGAACTCATCCATTCGGCCCAAAACTTCATGAATGCAGAAGGCACAATTATAGCTAAGAAAAGGAAGAGAGCTGAGAGAATAGAAACAGATCTCCCGTACCATTTTGAGCAAGATCCTCATCTAGAGAAGGGACGGACGAGAGAGAAGAAAGATCGAGACAACAAGAAGGCAAGCTCTTCAACATGGAATCAGCAATACACGCCCTTGAACATGCCACTTGAATAAGTGCTTATGTAAATCAAGGATGATTCTTCCTTGAAGTAGCCCCAAAAAATGAAGGGAGATCCCAACAAGCGCAATAGGAACAAGTATTGCTGCTTCCATAGAGACCATGAGCATGACACGGACGAGTATTTTTATTTAAAGCAGCAGATAGAAAATCTTATCAGGCAAGGGAAATTGAGAAATTTCCTTGGACGAGATCACAAAGACGACAAGTTAAAGGGAAAGCTAGAAGAGTCGTCACGACCTCCATTTGGAAAAATAAGGGTTATTATGGAAGATACTTCAACAGGATAGTCTTCCAAGTCAAGAAAGACATATCTCAAGGTGGTGAAAAACATCCAACTCTCTAGACAATTACCAAGGACGAGGACGGACGAGCCTGCCATCACATTCACAAACGAGGATGCTGAAAGAGTTCACCACCCGCATGATGATGCAATCGTCATCACTTTGCTCATTGCTTATTATACGACTGAAGGGTGTTGGTAGACAATGGAAGTTCAGCAAACATCCTGTATTACCGCCTTCCAGCAATAAGGCTTGGACGAGATCAATTTCGTCCAGTATGTTCACCCTTAGTGGGATTTGGAGGAATGAAAGTGCAACTTGTGGGCACCATTATATTACTTGTGGTGGTAGGATCATACCCGCAGCAAATAACCAAAGAAGTGAACTTCCTCGTAGTAGACTGTTCATCTTCTTATAATACCATCATTGGAAGACTAACTCTAAACAACTGGAAGGCAATGACATCTACCTACCACCTATCAGTCAAATTCCCTACAAAGTACGGGATAGGACAGGTGCAAAGAGATTAGTTAGCAGTGAGAAAGTGTTATTTGGCCAGGTTAGATATGGACGAGCACGTTCAAACCATGACCATTGAGGAAAGGAGAGTTGTTGCAGAGCCCATCGAAATGCTGGAAGACATCCTTTTGGACGAGAACAACCCCGAAAAGTATACAAGGGTTGGAGCGAGTATGGAAAAGAAGACAAAGCAAGACCTTGTCCAGTTCTTAAAGAAGAGCATTAATGTGTTTGCATGGAGTCATGAAGACATGCCAGGTATAGACCCTAGTGTCATCACCCATCGTCTAAACGTACATCCTTCCTCCAAACCCGTACATCAAAAAAAGAGAGTATTCGCTCTTGAATAAGATAATGCCATTAAGGAAAAAGTTCAGAAGTTAGCTACAGCAAAATTTATTTGGGAAGTTTATTACCCGGATTGGTTGGCTAATGTGGTAGGTCAAGAAGGCTAATGGCAAATGGAGGATGTGTGCGGACTTCACCAATCTAAATAAGGCTTGCCCCAAGGATAGCTATCCGTTACCGCATATTGATCAATTGGTGGACTCAACCGCAGGCCATAAGCTACTAAGTTTTATGGATGCCTTCTCAGGTTACAATTAAATAAGAATGGACGAGACGGATCAAGAGAAGACATCCTTTATCACCAGTCAAGGCCTATTTTGCTACAAGGTGATGCCCTTCAGTTTGAAGAACGTGGGAGCAACTTATCAAAGGCTGGTTAATCATATGTTTCGCCCACAGATTGGATAGAATGTAGAAGTTTATGTAGATGATATGCTGGTAAAGAGCTTAGACGAGAAAAAGCATCTGGACGACCTCTAAGAAACCTTTAACCCGCTTAGACGGTACAACATGAAGTTAAATCCGAGCAAATATGCTTTCGGAGTCTCGTCTGGTAAGTTTCTCAGGTTCATGATTTCTCACAGAGGAATTAAAGCGAACCCCGATAAAATCCAAGCAATACTAAATATAAAGCCACTAAGGAACATTAAGAAAGTCTAGTCCCTCACCGGACGAGTTGCTGCCTTTAATAGGTTTGTCTCTAAAGCTACTGACAAATGTTTACTATTTTTTAAGTTTCTTAAGAAGGCATTTGAATGGACGGACGAGTGTCAAAGGGCCTTCCAAGACCTCAAGACTTACCTCACCACAGCTCCTCTACTAAGCCCGTCCGTACCTAGTGAAGAATTATATTTGTATTTAGCGGTGTCCCCGCATACAGTGAGCTAGCGCTGATTAGAGAAGAAGGGAAGATACAGAAGCTTGTATACTATAAAAGCCGAGTGCTGAGAGGGGCGGAAGGATGATATCCCATGATGGAAAAACTAGCTTTTGCTTTGGTTACAGCTTCTAGGAAATTAAAGCATTATTTTCAGGCTCATGTCATTAATGTCTTGATAGATCATCCATTAAAAAAGGTAATGAACAAATTGGATGCCGTAGGACGACTAATCCAATGGGCCATAAAACTTAGTGAGTTCGATGTCAGGTACTAACCAAGAAGCGCAATAAAAGCACAAGTATTGACAGATTTTATTGCAGAGTTCACTTCGAGTCAAGGAGAGCTAGACGAGGTGGACAAAGCTCAAAGATGGGTCATCCATGTGGATGGATTGTTTACACTACATACAGGAGGGATAGGAGTTATTTTACAGCTCCAGAAGAAGATGAGTTGAAGTACAAAGTTCGTTTGCAATATCCAGTAACCAACAATGAAGTGGAATATGAAACCCTTCTTAAGGGGCTAGAATTGGTAAAATCCTTGGGGGCAGAATCAATACTCGTCCAAAGAGACTCTCAGCTGGTTATGGGTCAAGTAAATGGAACGTATGAAACTAAGGAAGAGCGGATGAAGAAATATCTTAATAAGGTAAGACGCCTTGTGAAAAGATTTAAGGAAGCTAGTTTCATTCAAATCCCAAGAGAAGAAAACATGGAAGTAGATGCCTTAGCAAAGGAAGCCTCAGCAAGTGAATCAATGGACGAGTTTGATGAAATCCAATATATGCCAAGCATAGATCTTCCAAAGGTACAACAGATAGAAGGTGAAGAAAATTGGATGACCTTAATAGTAGCTTACCTAAAGGATGGAAGGCTTCCAGAGGGAAAGGACGAGGCCAAAAAGCTAAGAATTAGATCAACCAGGTACGTCCTTATGGATCAGGTGCTATACAAAAGAGGCTTTTCTCAGCCTTATCTAAGGTGCTTAGCTCTAGACAAGGCGAACTATATGCTGCGGGAAGTTCATGAAGGAGCATGTGGAAACCACTCAAGAGCAAGGGCACTGGTCCATAAAGTCGTTTGTGCAGGTTATTACTAGTCAACTATTTAACATTGTATGCAAGTTTGGGGTGCCTAGGGTATTAATATCAAACAATGGACGACAACTTGATAACACACTTTTCAAGGACTTTTACGAACACTTTGGAATTCAGAATCATTATTCCTCACCTACCCATAAGCAAGCAAATAGTCAAGAAAAAGTGGTAAACCAATCCTTGTTGAAAATCATCAAAACTTGGCTTGAGGGGGTAAAGGGAATGTGACTAGAAGAGTTACTAGGAGTTTTATGGGCTTATAGGACGACTGTAAGAACCCCCACAGGGGAAACTCTTTTCAAACTAGCCTATGGAAGTGAAGTAGTGATACTCGCAGAAGTGCATATGGTTAGTCACAAGGTGATGAAGTATCAAGATGAGGATAATGAAGAGCAACTACAGCTTGACCTTGATTTAATAGACGAGGTAAGGATGAATACGAAGCAAAGGACAACAAGGTATAAAAACCTCATGGCCAGACAATATGATGCAATGGTGAAACCTAGGCGTTTCAACATAAGGGACCTCATCCTGAAAAGGGTCTCTTTGGCAACCAGAAACCCAACTTATCGGAAATTGGGACCTAATTGGGAAAGACCCTACAAGGTTATCAATTGCAAAAGACAATGTTAATATTACTTGGAAGCCTTGGACGGGAGAAAGTTGGAGCACTCTTGGAATGTTGAGCACCTAAAAAGGAATTATTAGTAAGATATCAGCCTAGACGAGCATTATCCTAGACGAGCACCCAAGATGTTGTCACTTTAGACGAGCCAAAGGTTGTGTTGCTTTCTGTTACTTGTGTGTTTTTAGCATTATATGTTATGTTTTAACTCCTTAAGGGTGTATTAGTTTTTAAACTAACTATGGACAAAGTCATGAACTTGGATCATATTTGTTTGTATTTATAATTCTCTAAAAGGCACTTGCTCTAAGCATGTGCCATACTTGTGGATGATGTTTATATTGTGAATATGTAGTTTGGATTTCCAATGTATGTGGTATATAAATCTAATCTCCATAATTTCACCTACAAGAAGGCTAAGGCCTAAAGACGAATAAAAATCTCTAGACGCAAGGATGTAACGTCTATAAGCTTTCCTCAAAATAAGGATAAAGCAAAGAAAAACAAGCTCAAAGCATATTTGTCCAAACAATGGACGAAGTAAAGCCTGAAGCATATTAGTCCAGCCCATGGACGAGGAAATACATGCACAAGAATATTCAAAGTCCATGGATAGGTAGCTAGCTAAAACAATCCAATCTCTGGACGAGTAAAAAGCTAAAAATGCCTTACATAAAAATGATTCCTATGGACGGAAAATAGAACCAGGTTCCAAGTCTTAGGACGAGTAAAGCTGGAAAAACTAGTGCCATTCGCAAGATGAGTTATACTTGTAAAACTTTAAGAATGGTAAAGGATGTTAAACATGAGGAAGTTCTTGTCATGGACGAGCCATGCTTGAAACAAATGTAATGGATATAAAAAAATGTTCGTCCATACAACAACATGTTTAATAGTAAATGAAAAAGTAATGAAAATAAAACATTCATTCATAACGTTTAAAAAAGGGTGGACGACCATTGTCCAAAAACCCTTACAAAGTAGAACTTAAGAAACAATTGTTTGAAAGCTCGTCTTAAGTGATATAGACGAGTAAAATGTACTTGAACAATTGCAAATGGTTCTAAACAATGGACCTCATAAAAAAAAAAAAGAGAAACGAGGTAAAGAGAAAATAAGATTAAAATTTTCTTTCACTGTGGAGGGTCATCTTCAACGTCTTGGGTAGGTTGGGTGGTGGCATCGTCCTCGATGTTAATATCTTCTGAGCTTTTCTGGAGGATGGAGCTTGTAGCAGCACCAAGGTTGAGCTTAATGGAGCTAAAGTTAACCTTAGGGAAGTTTTCTATAGCGTCCATTCTAAAATCTTCAAAGCCCACTGCGTAGTTGGTGTCCAGCAAATCAGTGAATTGTTTAGATGCTCTGAACTCCACTACAGCATCTTCTTTTGCCTTGTTAAGAAGGGTACTCAACTCGTCATTCCTCTTTTGGAGGTGATCAAGACGAGTATCCTTCTCAATAGCATCAGTTTTCAACTCCTCAACCAGGTTCTGCAACTCCTTGGCCTCATCTTTGGCCTTAGCTGCCACCTCAGCCCAACGCTTGCAGTCATTCTTGACCTCTTGGATCCTCATCTCAAGCAGGATCCTCGTCTTGTCCATCTCCGTGGCCTGCCTGAACGCAGCTATGAACTTTGCCATGGCCTACACAAGTGATTAAAAATTCTGTTAAAAAATATACATATATACATATTACTATGACAAGACGAGGTACAAGTGATTACCTTGAAAAGATCGTGAACACCAGAGTGCTCAAATTCTTTCAAGGACATTCATAGCACGCTGCCATGTCCTCACTAGTTACAGCCTGCTCAAACCTCTCCCAAGTCAAGTCTTCATTTTCCAAAAGATTCATAGAAGCTCTTTGAGGAGGCTGAGACAAGGCAGGTGTATTGGTTTTGGATGGAAGATCTCTGGCAGGTTCAGTATCCACGTCATGGATTTGGACGGACGACTGCTGAAAGGGAAAAACAGGGAGGCCAGGCTTGACCACCCCAGGCTTGGACAACCTATGTTTGGCTCTCTTCTCCTTACGACAACTTGGAAGATTCTCCAAGTCAATAGCCTTTGACAAATTTTTTCTTTTGTCCCCAACAGCAAGGCGAGGCAAAGACTGAGCTTCAGGCCTTGTTGCCTTGTCCACAACTTCCTTTCCTTTATTTTCCTTCATGGTTGCCATCCCTAAAAGAAAAATATTGAAGTATCAGCTAAGGAATGTATAACAATCAAATAATTTCTAAGTAAAAAGGAAACTCACGTCTACTAACAGTGAGCTTGTGGGCAATAGTTTCAGCAGAGCATTCAGGACCAAGACCCCACGTGGCAAGACGCTGAAGGGTCACCAAAGAGTGAAAGCTCCTATCAACGTATAAACGAGCTCTGTGGACGCGATCATGATGAAACTTACTTAAAAATGATCGTTTAACAGCTGAAACAAAGAAGGGAGAAAAAAAGTTAGATGATTATAAAAAAATAATAATAAATAAATAAATAAAAAGAGCAAGCAAAGCAAACACTACAAACAAAACATACCTTTAGGACGAAGGTTGCCTAATTCTCTAATATACAGGGCAAATGAATCCCTGCCAACCTCAACAGGTTGCCCAGACCAGAAACCAGAGACGAAGAAAAACTTCATCTTCCAGTTTCTATTAGATGTAACCATGGACTTAATTAATCTATAGTCACTACCCTTGGCTGTAAATTGATAAAAGCCCAAGGACTGATTAATCTCTAAATGTTTGTAACAGAAGAGGAATTGGTCTACAGTGAGAGGACAATCCCCTTCAAATACTTCCCTCCATAAAACTTGCATAGAGACGACGAGTCTTCATGCATTAGGGTTAATTGACAAACTCTTAAACCTAACCTAGTAAGTAATTCTCTAGCAAAGGCATTTAGGGGTAACCTAAGCCCCCCTAGAAGGTAAGCCTCATAGATGTCCATCCTAAAACGGGGTTGGCAAGACCACTCCCCACGGACGGCTAACCTAGGGTTAAGGTCGTCTGGGATTTGGTACCAACTCCTAAGGGTAGCTAGTCTCTTCTCATTCGTCTTGGAAGGAATACCTACAGCACAGCTGTATACAGTCTCTACCTCGTCTAAAGGAGTGGATGGAGAAACACTCGTCGAGGTACCAACCTGAGACCCTGAGGCTACCCTCATCCTAAGGTGTTCTTGGAGGACCTCTAGGGGAACCCCAAGATCACCAGATGTGTATTCCTCAGTGGTATTCCCACTACTACTACTACTACTACTACTACTACTACTAGAATTAGTGTAGCTAGTGGAGTCATGATATTCGTCTATAGCCTTTTCTACACTATTGATAAATGAGGAAAGAACAATCTAAGACATTTTGAAATTCTAAGGAAAACCTAAGTAGGATGAAGAGAGTACCTGGCTCTAGACGAAGGAAAACTAAGGATGAGGAAACACTTCTAGATGAGGCGTTAGACGACAAATGTCAAGGAAGAAAATTTCAGAAATGTAAAGCGTAAGAGAGGAATTCTACTATTTATAGGCAGTAGGATTTGGCATTTGAAACGACATGACCAACCAAAGGATGACACGTGGCATACTCCTCAAAAAAGTGAATCGACGCGACTAGTCACCAATGAGGTCATGACATGTGGCACACCTAACAGCTGACATAAGGACACACGTCCAAAAAATAGCATTAGGCTATATAGTACCTTAGACGACCCCTGGACAACAGTGCAACTGATGGTGAACTAAGAATTAAGCCAACTCCAAGCTCGTCCATGAGAGTCGTCCATGTTAAGAAGGCAAGAATGGACCTCCTTTATAGAACTGGTCGTCCATGCACTTGAGGGTTGTCCATTAAGAAAATGATTGGACGACCCCAGACACTTAAGAAATTCCAGGTATGTTTCTTTATAAAAGTTAATTAATTGGATCACACATTCCTATTCTGAGGCATGAGTGAAAATCGAGGTTCGTTGCCACAACTTCTTACTAAATACTTAACTTCCAATAATGGTTATGGAAGATAAGATCAAATAGTCTAACTTCCATAGCGGTTGTGGAAGTTAACCCTGCACCTTTGGACCTCCTCAGAAATAGAGGAAGTTACTAAATAAATAACCACTTCAGGTGTACACTATATAAACGCTCATTTACATCAAATGAAGGTAAGTTTTTCACGATTCCCAAAAAGTTGGAATTCTAGAATTTAAGAAAGAAACTAACTTAAGCATAGGAGGGTTGTTGGCCGATGCACCTCGATCACCTTTGATCGTGTGTTTTCCTTTTCAAGCCTTCCAAAAAGTTGTTAGATCTTTGAAGCTCGGAGCATTCAGCCTACTGATTTTCTTCGCATCATCAGAACTAGTATTAAAATTTTAAGTAATATCCCCTTTAAGTTGAATTTAGATTTAAAAATTATATTAGTCATTTTTTTACATTAATTTTCTAAAATTACCCTTAAATATTCAAATGACATGTTTAATTTAAATTAATCTTTTAAGTTAATAAGCTAATTATTATACACAGATTAATTTTGGATCATTTTTCTATATATTTATTTTTATGAAATAATATATTGTATCAACAACAACTAAACCTCAGTCCAAAAAATTTTAAGTTGGCCATATGCATTCTTTTTCACCATTCAATTCTACCAAGACAAATTTTTAATTATCTTCTTTATTGATATATATATACACACACACTCCTTACGAACATGAAAAGCCTCACAAGCACAAGATGAGTACTCCCACAAATGACAAAACTAATATCATGCTTGTATATAATCCTTCAATTCTTGTCCATAATCTCCTTCATCCTAAGTTACCATGTGAGATTAGCTCAAACTCAGCTTTTTATCATTGTAAAGAGAAGCTTATTGATCTGTCTTTCTCGTTGAGAAATGAATGCATTCAATTCATAGGTGAACTAAGCATTTGCATGGGCACACATAGCTACCAGCTCTTCAAGTGTGGCATTAGCCATCTCCTCTTCATTGGTATGCTTCAACTGTTCACATTTATGTTCAAATCTTTAGGCCTCATCTTCTTCATGATTTCATAGGCCATCCTTATCAATCCTGTGTTGGGGTTTATGCCCTAAAATCTAATTTATTGATGAGACTATTTATGCACTAATGGGACATTATCATAGTCCTTGAGATGCATTATATGTGATTTATGTGATTTAGTCACAGAAGATATAAATTACAAGTTCCTTGTAAACTCAAAATATAGTTTGTAGTCGGTGATGAAATTGGGTGTTTCATCTGCGAAGACTATAACACATCACCTAAGATGATTTGTCTTGATCATGGAAGTGAAGACTTCTAGTTGATGTGTTGATATATTTTAAGAGTTAAGACATATTGAACTGAACCGCTGTGAGATTAATTATTCAATCAACAACTGTCACCTGAATAATTAATCTCACGACTTCTAATTTCATAGACTCTCAATCCTGAGAGGATAGTGGACCCGATCATGAAATGTAGGTTACTTTGATATATCAGGAGTGAGATCTAATATTCACGGTCAAAACCTCAGTATGTTGGGTAACCACACGTAGTGTTGAGGGAACACATATTATCAAGATGGAATCCATAATCTCTTTTTGTAGAGACACGAAATATTCCCTTGAGATAAGTTTAATGGGAACTAGTTATTTAGGGCGCCCACTTTAGTAAGGAGTTACTAAAGCTTATATTTATTGAAATCCAATTTCAATAAATGTGAATAACTAAAAGATTAAACCGGGCAATCAAAGATAAAATAGTTGTTTACAGAGTGACAGTTTATTATGACTTTGTTCACTATGGATATTTCATGGAGGGGTCAAATGATATTATTAGAGTCTTGGGATATAATTTATTAATAAGGCCTAGAGTGCAATTATATTTATATAGTGGTATTAAATATAATTAATGGTAACTTTGGACTTGTCAAGAGTTGACAGAAAAGCCCAAAGCCCATTGGAGTTAGTGTCTTATTGGTCCCTTTTGGTCCCATTCCAAGCCACACACTAAAACCCTATTGGAAAGGCCCAATAGGCCTGCCCAATTAGATAATCAGTTAGTTATAAAGGGAGAAACATACAGAATTTATTTTAAGTGAGTCATCATGGTGAAATGGTGTGTATGTGTGAGTGAAGCCACTCGATTATTCTCTCTTGGAAACTGATTGAGAGACCACACTTCTTGGGCGTAAAGTGGAATTGGAGTGAAGATTAAAAATGTTCCCAAGTACTTCTAATCTTTTGTTTTGAATTTCACCGCACCAAGGTACGCTATCTTGTTCTTAAATTCTGAAATTTACATAGTGCATGTTATCAATCATGAATGAAATAGATCCATATTTGTTGCTTCCGCTATGTTTTTTGTATGAGATACAAAACCAGATTTACCAACATCCTGGATCCTGGATCAGCCATGATCTACAGAGCCAATGTGTGAAAGACCACAGGGGTGCTCTCAAAAAGAGATTTGGGAGCTTAGGACACCTCTCTTTTGGGTAATTGTTTGGAGTCGTTGCTTTTTTTTTTTTAACACAAGAAAATAAGTAAAAAATAAAATACAGTTACATGTCCAAAAATTCCTCAAATGTTATTAATTGATTATGGAAATACAATTACATCATGGAAGAATAACTTTACAAGGCTTTGATCCTAGTTACAGTCTACCAAAAACAAAAGATAAAACATTAGTCTACTATCCAAAAACCTAAGTTCGGGGGCTACGTTACAGAATGAGAAGGTGTTAGGCACCCATTCCACCCAGACAGAGTCTAATCTTCTAGACTCTAATGACCATTATATATCATTTTGTATGACATTGAATGATATGTTGTAATACATGTAACAAACACTTTACCTGACAAAATTAATTCAACAAATTCGTTTGATGAATATGTCCTCTTCTCAAAGAAAAATCAAATCTGTTTTTTTAAAGTTAAGAAAAATGGAATTTGATTAACAAAAATCGGATCTGTTTTGTAAAGGATAAAAAAAAAGGGATTTGATTAATAAAAATTAGATCTGTTTTGTAAAAGATAAAAAATGGGATTTTTGAAAGAGGATTCTTATTCATAATTCAAATATATTATGCATGCATCACATATTTATAATAAAAAAAACTTTAAACTAACTATTAATTCATTCTTTGAAAATTCAAAATCTTTAGTTTTTATTTAAGAAGAAAACTTTTTAGAAAATTTTCAGATCTGTATTTAATAAAAATACAGATCAGTTTTTGCCAAGAAAAATTTTCAAATCTGTATTTAATGAAAATATAGATATGTTTTTTACTCAAAAAAAAATTTCAGATCTGTATTTAGTGAAAATTCATATTTGTTTTCATTTAAAAAAAAAAATTGTTGATTAATTGCAGATTTTGAAATCAAAGAAGGATTAAAACATGTTAAACAATTAAAGAACATTCTAACTAAACATGCAAACATGGCATATATTAATTGCGAACAAGATCATTATAAAATCAAACACATATTAACAAAAATTCATGCAATGAATCAACTCAACATGTTAATTAATAGAAAAGAACCATAAGAATGAAAATACCTACTTGCATGAGCATACATTTCAATGGAAGAATATTTTAGAAATCAAAGAAATTTTCACTTCTTTGAGGTCTAAAATACTCTACTTACAAAAAAGAAGTTCTTAAAGCCAAGGCTTCTAGAACGTCCTTAACGTAAGGGGAGCAGTGAAGTCAAAAAAGAAGGGCCTTGAATTCTGATCTTTTTCCTCTATTTATAGAGGTTAGGATGCTTAAAAAATAAGCTGAATGAGATCAGATATGAATTGGAATGCGTCCTTATCTCTTAAAATTCAAAAAAGATAGGTTTTATCTTAATCAAGAAGTTCTCGGGTCGGGCCATGCATTTGGGCCAATCGGCACTCCAAGAGTGCCGATAGGCCCTCTTGGGTGGCAAGCCCCATTTTCAATTTTGGTTCGACTTGGACTCCTTTTTTGAGAATTTTTGAGTTGGGAATTGCACCTAGACGCATTTTTAATTCATATTCTAAAAATTTATCAATTTTCCTTGATATTCAGGTCTTTAAAGTAATAATTATTTGATAGATATATATTCTAAAAGAGATTAAATTCTATAAGGATAGATTGTAAAACCCATGTTTTACACCATTCAATAAGTGATTGTCACATCAACATTTTACTTAAAATTCAATATATCCTACCATACCTAATTACATCTCGATAAATTTCCAATTTGGTTGGATTTATATATGGGTATTAGAATTGATTAAGTGTGATTGTGTTTATTCTCAAATATGTAATAACATGACGTGGCATGTTGGGATTGGAGGGGTAAACCATGAGTTTTACACCACGTCCTTTTAAAATTTAATCTTATTCTAAAAAGACTTAATTATCCACAATTTCTTTATTATCTGGTTATCCACTTTATTCTCATGCAAGCAAGCTTATTTTTTACACTAACCGACAAATAATCACATAATTATTTAATTAATTTTAATTATTTAACCAATCAGAATCAATTTAAATTAATCATGCGTGGTTGATTTCACCCAAACAAAATGCATGCAAATTGTGAAAACTTGATCATGTGATATCTTTCAATTTGACAATTCGATTTGGGAATCGAGCATATCGTCGCAACTGTAAGAATCTCAAGATCATTTTTATGATATGCAATGAATGAATTAATGCATGTAATGCAACTCTAAATTTTTGGATATACGAATGATCATTCTAGTTATCTTCCAAGATTAAATTATGAGTGCAAAATCGAGTGTCTACACAATGACATAATATATGTATAAAAATTGACCGCTTAACAAAACTATACAAATAAAGTAAAAATAAACAGAAGCACATAACACACCCCCCCCCCCCCCCCCCCCTCCCTCTTTTATTTTTTGAGAAACATATTATCATGATATTTATTCAAGTGGTTGGCAAATCAGCTCGGACAAAATTAACAATGTCTGGAGGAATAGATTCCATCTAAACTAATAAGGTAAGCCTTACTTTCATAGCTAAAGCTTGTGCTATAACATTGTCTTTGCCTATAAGTATGAGAGAAGAAAAAACTTTGAAAAGAGTAAACTATGAGAGAAAGAAAAAACTTTGAAAAGAGTACACTAAGGACAACATATCTTTTAGTAAGTAACCAAAAGTTAAACTTAACAAGTCACCCTTACAGAGAGAATTGATAAATCTCCCTAAAAAAATTGAATGACTGATCCCAATTTCTTGAGCGAACAAAATTGCTCTTCTTGCCGAAACCCCATCAATTTAAACATGCAAAAAAGTACAGACGTGAATGGTAGTTAAAGAGTCCTAATCATGCCCAATATGATTAGATTTCAAATATTTAAGGATAACTTCAAATGAGGTCAACATAAATGGACCGAGTTTTGCCAGATGAAACTAACGCAACAAACAACTATTTATGTTTTCTAAGATACCAAACTCTCTAATTTTAGAATTTCTTCAAATAAAAAATGACAGCTAATCTAATTAACCAAATACGGTTGATAAACTATTCTAAAAAAAAAGGGTTAATAACGTTAGCAAATCTATAATAATAATAATAATAACTAGTCGCTAACCCGTGCGACGCACGGGATAGTTAAATAAAATGACAATTAACCAACATCACGTTAAGGTAAAAGAATTAGTGAGAGACTGATTTGCCTACCAAGAATTTAAAAGAAAAAAAGATTGATATAATAAAATCTAAGAAATTTAGAAATAGAAAATTGGGTTAATAATATGCATATTATAGACATTTTGCTAATTAGCGTTTAAAAAAAAAATGGATCTGTCATAATTAAATAAAATACAATGGAAATAAATATTTAACTTCTATACTTTTCTATAATTTAGAAGTGTTGTCTAACGTAGAATGTTATTGAGTTGTAAGAAAGATTTTTATAAAATGTTAATACCATATATATATGCTTATATTGTCAATGTCTCATTGCAGGTGCATAGTTATTGAAACCTACAAAGTAATTTACAATTCTTAAATTAATAAAGCAAAATTCTCAAAAGTTATATATATACACACACTCAAAACTGATATAAACTACAAAGATAAAAACAAATCTTATTTAGTCGTATTAATAACAATATAAACAATTCAAAACATGGAACATTATCAAATTTATAACACATAATTTCATTATCTTTTACGTTGAATCCAAACAAATAATTAATTGAAATTAATCCAAACAAATAATTAATCAACCAAAAATCAAAGTTTTAAGTAAGAAAACAAAGAATCACATGAACCCAAAATAAAAATTCTCAATAAAGAAAAAACATATAAGGTAAAGAATTAAGATCAACCTACTAAGACACAAATACCAAAAACCCCAAAACTTAAACCTTTCAAATTTTATAGAATCCCCAAATTCTACTTCAAAACCAAACAAAACCCTTCAAATTCAAAAAATTCATATATAATATACCAAATAAAAATTTACCGCACCTTGGATTGGAAGACATAGGTTGCAGTTTTGATTTTTCTCCAAAAAATAGAGATGCTTCATCTGCCGTATATAATATAAAATAATTATTAGAAATTTCAACCAAAAAACCAAACTCACAAAAACACTATAAAAATATAGAGATTAACTCAAATACTTAGAAGAAAATAAATTCTAAACATAACAAAACAATAAGATAGAATGAAAATTTCAGGCAAATATGAAAGCAAATAAAAAAGACAAAACCTACGTTTTTTTTTTTTTTTTTGTAATTGAGTCTCTCTCCTTCTTATTTTTTTAATTTTAAAGTGAAGTTAAGTTTAGGGTTTTGAGATGGTAATTGCTAGGGTGTTAAGGAGAGAAGAGAGAGTCCTACCAAGAGTCTAAATAATATAAACAATTCAAAATATGGAACATTATCAAATTTATAACACCTAATTCCATTATCTTTTACGTTGAATCCAAACAAATAATTAATTGAAATTAATCCAAACAAATAATTAATCAACCAAAAATCAAAGTTTTAATAAAAAAACAAAAAATCACATGAACCCAAATAAAAATTCTCAATAAAATAAGAACATATAAAAATTTATCACACCTTGGGCTGAAAGACATAGGTTACAGTTTTGATTTTTCTCCAAAAAATAGAGATGCTTCATCTGCCATATACAATATAAAATAATTATTAGAATTTCAACCCAAAAACCAAACCCATAAAAACACTATCAAAATATAGAGATTAACCTAAATATTTAAAAGAAAATCAATTCTAAACATAATAAAACAATAAGATAGAATGAAAATTTCAGGCACATATGAAAGCAAATAAAAAAGACAAAACCTACTTTTTTTTTTTTTTTTTTTACATGAGTCTCTCTCCTTCTTTTTTTTTAATCTTAAAGTGAAGTTGAGTTTAGGGTTTTGAGATGGTAATTTCTATGGTTTTAAGGAGAGAAGAGAAAGTCCTACAAGGAGTCTCTCTCTTTTTTTCTTAATCCTAAATTTTTTTTTTTTTTGGTGAGTCCTTTTAAAAAAAAAAAATTCAAACCTAAAGTGAGTCATTTTTTTTAATTCTAACGTGAGGTATCTTAAAAAATTATAATTATTTTTAATCTTCAATTTTATATTGTATATAGATAATAATAATGATGTGATAGGCTAACAAAATATATCTAATAGAGTTTTACTTAAACTAAACTATTGTAACACTAATAAATATAAGATATAAAACCTAGAATAAAAAGAATCTAAAATAAAAAGAAAAAGAAAATAATGGTGACATGAAAAATTGTGGGAGCTTTAAAGGCTTCAGTTTTATAATAATAATAATAATAATAATAATAATAATAATAAATATAGATGATGATTTTTGTGATAAGTTGATGTAGGATAGAATTTACAATTTAATTTTTGTAATTATTTAATTTTGGTATTTTTATGCAAAAAACGTTATTTTAGGTCTAGGTGATTTATTTCCTTATTTTTAGGTTCTTTTAATTTTTTTTTAGGTCAAATTTGGTTCCTATTATGGTTAGGTATTAATTAGGGCTTATTTTAGAATATATTTTCTTGTTCATCAAGTTTTATGGAGCCCTTAAATAGACCTCCAAGTTTGTATACGTTTTTCAATATTATTGATATTAATAAAAATTTAAACTTTTTTCTATTGTTTTTCTGGTGAATTCTATATAAGATATAAAACCTAAAATAAAAAGAATCTAAAAGAAAAAAAAGAAAAAAAAGAAAAAGAAAATAGTGATGATATGGAAAATTGTGAGAGCTTCAAAGGTTTCGGTTTTATATATATATATATATATAGATGATAATAATAATAATAATAATAATAGGTGAAACTGAGAGAAAATTTAATTAGATTTCAATTGAATTCTCAATTTTGCACCACTTATCTTTTTTCTTTTTCTTTTTTTTGGGTCAAGTGAGTTAATTGGATTCTTAATTTTGCGTCATGTGTTCCATCTAAAATTTTAAAATTTTTGTGCCAAAATAAATAATACATTAACACCTAATACAAAAACCAAGAAGACCACAAAAATAACCTAAACAAGAACATGTCACCTGGACACTTCTATGTAGACTTTCAAGCTCCTCTCTCTCTCTCTCTCTCTCTCTCTCTCTCTCTTAAATGTTTCTCTAAATATAATCTCAACCCCTAACCACTTGCTACCATCAGCAAACAGCTCCTAACCACTTGCCATCCCCATTAATCAATAATTGAGCGTCGTACTCTGCTACCAATCCATACATCAATTCATCAATGGATCATTTGTTATGCAAAGGGAATGGGAAATCTGCCCATAATCCATAGATTCGGAATAATTAAATTCCAAAAAAAAAAAGTGCAATTAAGTAAATTCAATTAGTAAAGTCTTTTATTGTTGAATAAAATAACTTGAATTTGATATCTGCCTACACTAAAAACCAATTGATCCCCATTTGGATTGAGGAATGAGGTAAGGAGAGTAGAGGAGGAGTAATTTTTAGATACTCCCGAAGCACAAAAAATAGTGATCCCTCCTCTTACATTCATGGAGGGATCTATTCATTAAATTTGATATTCGTCTATATTAAAAACCAATTGGTCCCCGTTTGGATTGAGGGAGGAGGTAAGGGGAGTAGAGAGAGAGCAATTCAACCCCTAACCACTATCTATCATCGACAAACAACTCTTAACAACACATCGGCAACCCCCCAATGCACAACAAACAAATTTGTAAGTAAACTTGCAGCCCCTTTTCTATTCATATTCTTTGACTTATGAAACATTGTCAATTCCTTTCCTCACATATTTTTTTTTATGGTTAACAACTCTTTTACTTCATAACTAACCATTGAATTTAACAATATCAATATTCAAATGTATAAATGAAACTTAAATCCTTTATAAGGATTAAAATAAGCAACCATACAAATTTGAAAAATATGGCTTTTGGAAACAATACTTCATTATAATGCTATTTGGAGATTTTATTTATTATTAATTTTGTTGTTGTTGTATGCCTTTTTTGTTTTGGGTTGCATCTCAATAATAAACAAAGCTAATAATCCAATTATTTGTGGTAAGAATATAAGGTATGATTGGGCAAGACCAATAGTTCTTTTTCTTCCAAGTCCAATGTACATGACTTGTTTTTTGGAGACTACAAACTTGTAGTTGTACCTTAAGACTGCAATTTCCTTTAAAAAAAAAATATTGTTACATATTTTGAAAATTTAACACTTGTATTACATATTCTTTACATTCTTAATCATTATGGGCATACGCTAAGTTGAAAGTGGTATTTCTTGAAATTTTTCATATTGCATGAGATAAGATCTATAATGAAAAAATATATAGTTGAATTTAATTATACAATTAGTAACAATGACCATACTTTAATACAAGTTTTTATACAATTAGATAGATGAGATTTATCGATTAAAAATTAAAAATATATTTAGTTTCTTAATAGGTAAATATAGAGAGATAGTATTTACTTAGATCTAATATAGGAGATGGCCCTCAAAAACGGTAAACATTCATCAATAGCTAAAATATAGCACTCCATATGAGTGTTGTTACTTATCTATGAAAATATCACATCCAAAAACAAACAAACCAAAAAAACAGGAAAATTATAAATTCAACCCATTTTCTGAGAAATTTGGTTAGTTTACGAGCTTTTATAATAGGTTTTTTTTTTTTTTTTTGCTCTTCAAAGTATATACTTAGTCACGTGTGACTTTTAATGAAGCTAAGCACTGCTAGAAACAATGGTATCATATAGTAGAAAATATAGTGGAACAAATGAAAGCTCTCAATGAAAGCTATTTATTTGTCTTAATTCGTGAGCGAATTTTGGTTTGGAAGATTCACATATGAATGAATCTAGAAATATTTCATATGAGAATCATATAGCATAATATAATAGTGGGTGAATGCCATGGTTGAGAGAGAAGATACTTTAAAGTTTGATTTGTGAGCCAGAGGATTATAGTGGGTGCATGTCATTTGATAATTGTATCTTTGACCTTAAACTTCACAAATCAAATGTACATAACTTAACATTGACTCTTGAGGCATTGTCATCGTCCAACGTCCATAGTTCAAGGCAAGCTCTAAGTTTTAAATTTTTTAAGACAAAACTTTTTCTCCTGAATGTTGTCATTCATGGTTATTTTATGTCATGTTGAACTTGATATCAGAATCATGTATGAAGCATAGCTCCTACATGCACCCATGGAAAGTGGCTTATAGTGTAGCTTATTCGCCTTCTCAAAAAAAGTGAATACTAAGGTCCCTATTCAAGTGGAAGCCAAAGCTTTTTTGTGGGCAGTGGAATTAGCAAGTCAAAAGTGGTTTCAAAATGTGGTAATTGAGGGTATTTCCAAAATTTGAGTAGATGTAGTGACCAATAGCTCCAAATTAGTGCACTAGAGAACTGTTAATTTTGTTGTTAAAGTCAGATTGCTATATGCAAGATTTGACTGACTAGAGTTTAATTGGGTGTATAGGAATGCTAACAAAGCTACACATCTTAGCAAAATGGTCTTTGTCAAACTCTTTTCCAAGTTATTTTGGTAAAGGGATTTGTCCCTTAGGAAATGTTGTCTTGGCTTGACTAATTCTATCTTTACGTTTATTATTCTAAATGTTAATTTCAATTTGTTTTTTAATTCATAATCAATATGCAAACAATTTATATATATATATATATATATATTTATAATTGTGATTGTTTTTAAATGTACCGTGCATATGCACGCGATTACACATTAGTAATAATAATAAGTGAAACCAAATTAGAATTTCAAATTAAAGTTCCAATTTTGCATAATTTGTCCTAAATTATTTATTCTTAAAGAGTTTTATTTCTTAATTTTAGAATCAAATGTGGGACTATATAATAAATATTCATCTAAGTGAGTTATTAAGTACAAAAACCAAAGAATCTAGAATAAATAAATCGTAAAAAAAAAAGTGATTCACAATAATTTAAAAAAATGGATAATTTACATTTTATAGCTAATAATATCCTTAAATTTTTTTTTAAAGAGTTAACAAAATACAACAATGACTATCAATAGTATTTAAATTGATATTAAATTCTATAAGGATATGGTGTAAAACCCATGTTTTACCCCTCTAATCCTACCATGCCACATCATTTTATCATATATTTAAAAATAAACACAATTACACTCAATTAATTCTAATACCCATATATAAATCCAACCAAATTGAGAATTTATTGAGATGTTATTAGGTGTGGTAAGATGTATTGAATTTTAAGTAAAATACTGACGTGGCAATCATTTATTGGATGATATAAAACATGGGTTTTACACCCTATCCTTATAGAATTTAATCTCATTTAAATTATATATATAAGAATTATATTATGCATCTTATTATATATCTTTAAGTGTATCCATGCATATGCATGGGGTTACAAACTAGTTTATTTATATAATAGATTTGAGAGAATAACTGATAAGGATACAGATTATGTAATCAAAATTAGAGGTTGAATAATTTAAGCTAATAATAAGAAATAAACAATGTAGAATTAGAGAATAAATTGAAATCGTGGCAGCAATTTTTAGCTTGACTCATGGGTCTTGCCCAGTAGGAATTGAATTGAAACCAAACATCAACAAGTATAAAAAGTATGAAACATCTTTTATATATATATATATATATATTATAAATAAAAATAAAAAGGAGAAGGCAAGCAAAACGATTACTCAAACAAACCCATATCCAACTCAAAATTTAAATAATAATAATAATAAAACCATTACCCAAAGCTTAAATCTATAATTAATCAAATCCATACATGATAACAAAATTAAAGCAAGATTACCAATCCAAGAGACTATCTTAAAACACAAGAACATGAAATAGATCTAAGAATCTATAAACAAAGAATAAAAGAGACCAAAGAATATTGGTTGGACGTCCCCAGAGAGTGTCCAAAGGGCCCTGGCCTAAATGGTATGACATAAATGTTTAAAGGATCTAAAGAAATTCGCATAATGTTAACAAAGATAAATCTAATAAAAAACACTTTTTCACACATCTTTAAAGGGGAAAAAAAAAAGTAATATCAGTCATATAACAAACCAAAACTTCAATTTCACATAACATTTCAATAAGTTATTGTGAAATTTATGTAAACTTTTAGCAAACCGGCTTTCTTAGCTATTTTAGAAACAATCCAATGCTCATGGGCAACCTTGATGGATCCAGTGGATCAATTAGAGTGAAAATTTTGAGAGAGAAATTTAGTGTTTGTGCGTGCATGTGGATCTTGATGTTTTGCGCTTGATTTTAGTATATACTAGTCGCTAACCCGTGCGATGCACGGGATAGTTAAATAAAATGACAATTAACCAACATCACGTTAAGGTAAAAGAATTAGTGAGAGACTGATTTGCCCACCAAGAATTTAAAAGAAAAAAAGATTGATATAATAAAATCTAAGAAATTTAGAAATAGAAAATTTGGTTAATAATATGCATATTATAGAATCCCTAAATTCTACTTCAAAACCAAACAAAACCCTTCAAATTCAAAAAATTCATATATAATATACCAAATAAAAATTTACCACACCTTGGGTTGGAAAACATAGGTTGCAGTTTTGATTTTTCTCTAAAAAATAGAGATGCTTCATCTGCTGTATACAATATAAAATAATTATTAGAAATTTCAACCCAAAAACACTTTCAAAATATAGAGATTAACCCAAATACTTAGAAGAAAATAAATTCTAAACATAATTGTGGGGCCCTATTGCACTAACCGCGCTGGCCCACCACATGCGGCCCAAGGCCCGCGCCGAGGATAGTGCTGAGGCCGAGGACAATGGGAAAGAACCCAGAACGTCCGAAAGGCCGCGCCGAGGATGACCTGTCCTCGGCGCACCGACATCACTAAAATGGGAAATATCCCACATCCACCGAAAATATCCCACCAACATTCTGACCACTTTAATGATGATGCGACCAACGAACCCAGTTGCCTCGATTACTCCAACTAATAGAAAAGCCTGCAAAGATGGCTGAGAACTCACGTAAAGTCTATAAAAACAGATGATGGGACAATCCCTCATCTAGAGTGACCGAATAAGCAACAAATGGACGACTGAGATTAACTAGAGGAACACTATATAACCAAGAGGACCCCCGCCAAGTAAAGGGGGAGAAAAATTAGAAGAAAAATGGATCCTCGTCCTAGTCCGAGGACCAACAGGCACTTTAGTTACACAGCCAAAGTGGTGATCATTCCCTACAAAAAATACTTGACCAATTTCATTTGATGGGATTCTTATTAATTTCTTGTCATCTATTATCTATCAAAAATACCAAATTAATCGTTGTTCACTTCGGTGATGCCAAGTCCGTGTACCCACTTCTCTACAGATTTTATTGTTTAGGGTCCATTACATTTTGAGCCCTTACAATAATAAAACAATAAAATAGAATGAAAATTTTAGGCACATATGAAAGTAAATAAAAAAGACAAAACCTACGTTTTTTTTTTTTTTTTTTTTTTTAGTTGAGTCTCTCTCCTTTTTATTTTTTTAATTTTAAAGTGAAGTTAAGTTTAGGATTTTGAGATGGTAATTGCTAGGGTTTTAAAGAGAGAAGAGAGAGTCCTACCAAGAGTCTAAATAATATAAACAATTCAAAACATAGAACATTATCAAATTTATAACACCTAATTTCATTATCTTCTACGTTGAATCCAAACAAATAATTAATTGAAATTAATCCAAACAAATAATTAATCAACAAAAATCAAAGTTTTAATAAAAAAACAAAAAATCACATGAACCCAAATAAAAATTCTCAATAAAGTAAGAACATATAAAAATTTACTACACTTTGGGCTAGAAGACATAGATTGCAGCTTTGATTTTTCTCCAGAAAATAGAGATGCTTCATCTGCCATATACAATATAAAATAATTATTAGAATTTCAACCCAAAAACCAAACCCATAAAAACACTATCAAAATATAGAGATTAACCCAAATACTTATAAGAAAATCAATTCTAAACACAATAAAACAATAAGATAGAATGAAAATTTCAGGCACATATGAAAGCAAATAAAAAATTTGAGATGGTAATTGTTAGGGTTTTAAGGAGAGAAGAGATTTTGGTATTTTTATTCAAAAAACGTTATTTTAGGTCTAGGTGATTTATTTCCTTGTTTTTAGGCTCTTTTAATGTTTTTTTAGGTCAAATTTGGTTCCTATTATGGTTAGGTATTAATTAGGGCTTATTTTAGAATATATTTTCTTGTCCATCAAGTTTTATGGAGCTCTTAAATAGGCCTCCAAGTTTGTATACGTTTTTCAATAATATTGTTATAAGATATAAAACCTAAAATAAAAAGAATCAAAAATAAAAAGAAAAAGAAAGTAGTGATAATGTAGAAAATTGTGAGAGCTTCAAAATCTTCGATTTTATATATATATATAGACTAGTCGCTAACCCGTGCGATGCACGAGATTGTTAAATAAAATGACAATTAACCAACATCACGTTAAGGTAAAAGAATTAGTGAGAGACTGATTTGCCCACCAAGAATTTAAAAGAAAAAAAGATTGATATAATAAAATCTAAGAAATTTAGAAATAGAAATTGGGTTAATAATATGCATATTATAGACATTTTGCTAGTTAGCGTTTAAAAAAAAATGGATTAGTCATAATTAAATAAAATACAATGGGAATAAATATTTAACTTCTATGATTTTCATTAGTTTAGAAATGTTGTCTAACGTAGAATGTTATTGGGTTGTAAGAAAGATTTTTATAAAATGTTAATACCATATATATATGCTTATATTGTCAATGTCTCACTGCAGGTACATAGTTACTGAAACCTACAAAGTAATTTACAATTCTTAAATTAATAAAGCAAAATTTCCAAAAGTTATATATATACACACACTCAAAACTGATATAAACTACAAAGATAAAAACAAATCTTATTTAGTCGTATTAATAACAATATAAACAATTCAAAACATGGAACATTATCAAATTTATAACATATAATTCCATTATCTTTTACGTTGAATCCAAACAAATAATTAATTGAAATTAATCCAAATAAATAATTAATCAACCAAAAATCAAAACTTTAATTAAGAAAACAAAAAATCACATGAACCCAAAATAAAAATTCTCAATAAAGAAAAAACATATAATGTAAAGAATTAAGATCAACCTACTAAGACGCAAATACCAAAAACCCCAAAATTTAAACCTTCCAAATTTTATAGAATCTCCAAATTCTATTTCAAAACCAAACAAAACCCTTCAAATTCAAAAAATTCATATATAATATACCAAATAAAAATTTACCACACCTTGGGTTGGAAGACATAGGTTGCAGCTTTGATTTTTCTCCAAAAAATAGAGATGTTTCATCTGCTGTATACAATATAAAATAATTATTAGAAATTTCAACCCAAAAACCAAACCCATAAAAACACTATCAAAATATAGAGATTAACCCAAATACTTAGAAGAGAATAAATTCTAAACATAACAAAACGATAAGATAGAATAAAAATTTCAGGCACATATGAAAGCAAATAAAAAAGACAAAACCTACGTTTTTTTTTTTTTTTTTAGTTGAGTTTCTCTCCTTCTTATTTTTTTTAATTTTAAAGTGAAGTTAAGTTTAGGATTTTGAGATGGTAATTGCTAGGGTTTTAAGGAGAGAAGAGAGAGTCCTACCAGGAGTCTAAATAATATAAACAATTCAAAACATGGAACATTATCAAATTTATAACACCTAATTCCATTATCTTTTACGTTGAATCCAAACAAATAATTAATTGAAATTAATCCAAACAAATAATTAATCAACCAAAAATCAAAACTTTAATAAAAAAACAAAAAATCACATGAACCCAAATAAAAATTCTCAATAAAGCAAGAACATATAAAAATTTACCACACCTTGGGCTGGAAGATATAGGTTGCAGTTTTGATTTTTCTCCAAAAAATAGAGATGCTTCATCTGCCATATACAATATAAAATAATTATTAGAATTTCAACCCAAAAACCAAACCCATAAAAACACTATCAAAATATAGAGATTAACCCAAATACTTATAAGAAAATCAATTCTAAACATAATAAAACAATAAGATAGAATGAAAATTTCAGGCACATATGAAAGCAAATAAAAAAAGACAAAATCTACGTTTTTTTTTTTTTTTTTTTTACGTGAGTCTCTCTCCTTCTTATTTTTTTAATCTTAAAGTGAAATTGAGTTTAGGGTTTTGAGATGGTAATTGCTAGGGTTTTAAGGAGAGAAGAGATTTTGGTATTTTTATGCAAAAAACGTTATTTTAGGTCTAGGTGATTTATTTCATTGTTTTTAGGCTCTTTTAATGTTTTTTTAGGTCAAATTTGATTCCTATTATGGTTAGGTATTAATTAGGGCTTATTTTAGAATATATTTTCTTGTCCATCAAGTTTTATGGAGCCCTTAAATAGGCCTCCAAATTTATATACGTTTTTCAATATTATTGTTATAAGATATAAAACTTAAAATAAAAAGAATCAAAAATAAAAAGAAAAAGAAAATAGTGATGATGTGGAAAATTGTGAGAGCTTGAAAAGCTTCGGTTTTATATATATATATAGATAAGGGAATGAAAAAGAAGTAAGGAAGTGCCTAAAAAACCAAGAAATCACTTTTGAAGGAAAAAATCTTAAACCAAATATCAAATCTATTAAAAATCCCAAATATGACACACATAAAACCAAACAAAAACTCTACAATTAGATATACCCCAAATCTTACAATTGAGATTTGAAAAAAACAAATCAGAGATAATTCAATAAGAAAAAAATTCAGCTAGAAGAAGAAAATAAAGATAGTGAGAAAAGAGTACGGTGATAGCAATGGAGGTAGAAATATCACTGCATGTTGACTTGAATTCACAAGTCCTGAATTCCTACCTAATCTTGCCTCTCTTTTCCCATAAAATATTTTGCTCTTTAGATTTTTAAAACACGAAGCACAAATAAAAAAATTTATATGGACACACAATTTGCCACACAAATTATTACAACTTGTATATGTGTCAAATGATGATTAGATTGTTTTTCACTAAGTACTAGCGGTAATCCCATATGTAAGTGCTCTTGCTTCAAGTTTCTTATTTTATAAAATAAAAAAAAATAAAAAAAATGTAGGGATCAAATGGATTGTGACTACATCATATATGGATCAATATGGTATTTTCAAATTAGTTAAAAATAAAAATACCAAATTAATTGCTACCAAAATGTATGAACTAAATTGATAATAACAAAATATATATATATATATATATATAAATCAAGATTGTTTTAAAAAAAAAAAAAAAAAAAAAAAAAACGTGCTTTAAAAGAGCAAAAATGTAATCTAGGAAAATATGCAAAAAGACAAACAAAAAAAAAAACCCCACCCAAAAATCAACCAATACACCTTTCGGGGCTAGTATCAAAGTTCAGAACACTATTGTAAGTTTGTCACGTGCTCAACAATACAAAATGCTTGACAAAGACACTGCACAGAGCCGGATTAGCTCGTCTGTTTTTTTTTGGGTGAAAGCTCATCTGTTCTTCTCACGTGATTAATGAGGGAAAAAAAAAAAAAATCGTATATTCGTCCACACTGCCCACGTCAGACCGTTATCATATACCAAAATTGTTCAATAAAAAAATTATGAGCTATGAGCTATGAGTATGATCCATGTATCTCTATCATCTCATAGTCTCAACGGTGCCCTTGATGCTTCCATTGAATAACTTTAAGAAGTTTAGAACTTAGCCAAAAAAAAATTTAGAATTTTGGCTAAGATGTAAAACTCATCTTCTAAATTTATTTAGAATTCATTTTAGTCATATAACTCTGTTTTTGTTCAGTTTCAAAAAAAAAAAAATTTTGTTTTTGTTCATTTCAACTTTCCAAATTTCAGATTTATTCAATTAAAACCTTTTTCCGTCAACTTTTGTTAAAATTTTTGAAAAAAAATTGAAAAATATTTTTCAATAATTAATTATTTTTTTTTTAATTTAAAAAACTTAAAGAAAAATTTAAAAAATTGGAAAATTAATCACAACATATAACAAAAATCAATGAAAAAGCCTTAATTGAATAACTTTGAAATTTAAAAAACATAAATGAACAAAAACAAAGTTAAAGGACTTAAATAAATTTTGGTGAAACATATAAAGTGAATTTTGAATTTTAACCATTAGAACAAATAAAATAAATAAACTGTACTGCTACGCATTTTCCCAACTTTTCTACAACCACACGAAGAAGGGAAAAATTATGAAAAGGAGAATTACGCAATCTTCCAAAAACAAAGAAGAAAAAAATTATGTCAACCAGCGTATTCATATTTTGTACGCATCAAAGTCAATATTCAGCTGCAGCACTATCTGCCCGTGAAGCCCAAAATTCCAATTTACACACCCGCAAGCCAAAGACTTAAAAAATGTCCCAAGTTTTACGCAGTCTAAAGATTTCCATATTTCTTTCTTTATTAGTGCTTGGTTTCTGCTGGTTCACAATGTGTACCAAATTTTTAAAAAAAGGTTAGGTCGTGTCGTCCATTCTGGTTTACCCAAAAAGGAGGTAAAGATCCACATTAGCATTATTGAGTTGCAATGAATTTGACAAAAGACTTTATGCTGCATGAGTTTTTGTCTCAAATTATGTTTAATTTTTGGAAAAAATTATTGAATACTCTTGGTTCTGAGTATCATAAATGCATACTTCCTCTCTCTTAGTTTTATATGAATTGTGGATCATACCATGAATATAATTTATAGAACCTACTATTATATAAGAAGAGAAAATATACATTTATAATAATCCGAGTATTTTATAATTACTCAATTTTTAGAGTCTATAGTCTACTAGTAAATTGTGCCAAGTCATAATCTAAGGAGGAAAAACAAAGGATAAAAACATTGAAAGTTTGCTAGGACTAGGAGTATATTTGAAGTCATGGCTGAAATGTTAAGTTGTTTACTCTTTCACGGTCTCCATGGAAATTAGAGAGAGTATCGTATTGTTGTTGAGTATGAATCTATATTATTACTTGCAATTAGCAAAACCAAGTCAATGATAGAGAGCAGCTGTACAGTGTTGACCAAAGGGTTTTGTGGTGTGTCAACTCATTTGGTTGACTGTGGTTGGTAAGGGTGAAGCAACACTTGTGAAATTCCTTTATTTATTTATTGTGGCTGAGTGCCTTTTGAATTCCCATTAACATCCAAATCCAATGTTTGACTCTTTTACAGTGGCTCAGAATTTTACACGAAATTGAAAGCATTGTCTAGAGGTTGAAGAAGGAGTTTGCGGTTCAATATATTATAGGACCTTGGTGAGCAAAGCAATCTTAAATGAGGGGTTGAAATTCCAAGCTAGCTATATATGAATAAGATTAATAAATTAGAAACTTATAAGTACGCACTACAATTTTGAGTTTTGTTAATAGAACTCTAAGTTGGGATATTAGCTTTCAAATGATGACAAATTAATATATTTTCTTTTTGGGTATGTAACTGATTGATATTTTCTAGCTTTCTGGCAAAATACGAAAGCAATAGATTGATATTTTCAAACCTTACCAATTATTTTTTTTTGAAACCAAACCATACCAATTATTAAATTGTCAAAATGAATAATTGAATGCACTGTTAATAGTTTTTCATTGATAAAATATGTGGAGATTGACAACTTGTTCAACAATGACTTTAATGGCATTCAAAAATATTATGCGGTAAGCTTATTAGTAAAATCATTTTCATGAATAGCGCTAATGTCAAAACAACAATTTTAATATAAGTAGCCATAATAGTTTAGTGCCAACTTAGATTTGATTAATAAAAAGAAGTAGCAAAATCATGTTCAAATTTGGACAATCTTGCCATTCATCAAATAGTTGGTTATGCTTGATGAAAAAGAGTAAATAATGTATACAATGGGAAATTATTGGATAGTCTCGGAGCATTATTCCAAGGCTACCTAATAATTTGCCATATACAACATGTATAATTAATAATGTATTGATTACTTAGAGAAAAACAAGAAAAAAAGCCTCTAAAGGGTTTGGGCTTTGTTCCACATCCTTAAAGAAGGGAGTTTTATATTTGTTTTGTAACTATCTCAGCTATCTTGTAAGAGAATTGGGTGAGCTTGGCGCTTATATTTGAGAAAGTCTATGGACACAAATTTTGTGCCACAATAAAAGAAGTGATTACTTATAAGGGTTTCATTTGCTATTCTCTTTCTCCATCATTACTTAGCCAAATAAAAGATGTATTGACGTTACTCTGCTACATTTGCTACATTTGAGAATATGTGGCCTAAACTCATCTACTGTGAAGTTCTTGGTTGTGCAGATATTTTTGACAAACAAGTGTGGACAACATACCGGTCGGGAAAATAGTTTATCATGGCTGCCCTCCTTTTTTTTGTATCAAGCTTTTCTTAGGGATCTTTTGGGATGTACAAAATAGAGACTAACATTCTCTCAATTTGTAAATTAACCCTGAAGGGGGGTTTGCTTAGTAAATTTAGAGTTTGATAAATAAAAAAAATAAAAAATAAAAAATAAAAGAGAAAATCTAGAACCACACCTATATTTAGAACAACTTTGTCATAACTGTGATGTGATAGACTATGTGGAGAAAAAATGAAGGTCTATGTGAGAATATGGCAGGTTGAAGGTAGGAAGAAAAGTTGTAAACCCTTTATCCAATAGCACACAATCACGTGAAAATATATATATATATATATATATATAAACACACATGTAGACAGGTTGGATGGGTAATTTAACACCCAAAACTTCCCTTCATAAAAGACTCATGGGTCTCTTATCAAAAAAAAAAAAAAAAAGACTCATGGGTCTCAAGGATCTATAATTGAGTTAATAATGAGTAACTCCAATAAATGTTCATTAAAGTGATAATTTATTTTTTTGTAATTGATAATTTATTGTAACATAGAAAATATCTAATCTATAATGATATTGAATTGTAAAGTCATCTTGCTACTGGCACCAAAAAAATAAAATAAAAAATAAAACACCAAATGGTGACAAGAGTAAAACAACACCCAAGTCCATATCATAAATTTTAATTTTGGGTCCCAAAGATGTAAATAACCAAAGTGTCATACCAAACACATTTTTTTTTTAAGAATTTATTTTTGTTTTGTGAGGAAAAGGGATTTATTGGAAGGGACCACTAGCGAAAAGTTTGGGCTATATGACTATTTTAAATTTTAAATTTCAATTTTGGAAGGGGTTAGATCTGAAGTTTTTCTTTAACCAAAAATTTCAAATAGTAATTAGTAATTACTAATATATACTTTTTTTTTAATACAAAAATCCCCATTGGTGTCTTTCTAATAGGGTTGTTCACGACTCGATTAGGGTCAAGTTTGGTGTTAAGTTGTTAACTCGCCACCTGGCCCCGGAATGTTAGGTTTGAGATCATGAAATCCATCGCCAATGGCAAGGAATTTAGGTCATTGACTACCAGGGATCTATAACTGAGTTAAGAATGAGTAACTCCAATAAATGTTCATTAAAGTGATAATTTATTTTTTGTAATTGAGAATTTATTGTAACATAGAAAATATCTAATCCATAATGATGTTGAATTGTAAAGTCATCTTGCTAATGGCACCAAAAATAAAATAAAATAAAACAGCAAACGGTAACTAGAGTAAAACAACACCTGAGTCCCTATCATAAATTTTAATTTTGGGTCCTAAAAATGTAAATAACGAAAGTGTCATACCAGTCACATTTTTTTATTATTAAAGAATTTATTTTTGTTTTCTGAGGAAAAGGGATTTCTTGGAAAGGACGACCAACTAAAAGTTTGGGTTATATGACTATTTTAAATTTTAAATTTCAATCTGGAAAGGGCTAGATTTGATTTTTTTTAACCAAAAGTTTCAAATAGTAATTAGTAATTACTAATATATACTTGTGGCGGGCAAAAAGTAAATAGAGAAGTTGACAGATTTTATCTTGTTACTTTTGCTCACACAATTAATTTTTAAGAGGTGGGAAGCTCAATCAACCCTAAATACCTTTAACAAGAGGGATAACTTAAGTAGAATTGATTCCAAACGAGGACAAAGTATATTTAATTTAGAACAATCTTGGAATGGTAATATTGATGTCCTCGGGTTTAGTCAGAGATAGGGGCTACAAGTAATTTCTCCGTCTCCCCAAAAAAATTCCTCCTTCGATCTAAGGGCTTCTTTACTTTATATAATCAGCCAAGATGCATTTGAACCCTACATTTGGAGGGCTAGGATCGAATTTTCCTAATACTTGTCCCATCAGGGCCTTGTTAGAAGGTTTTTACATTGAGGTATAAGCTGTGTAGATATTGTTCATAAGTCTTTTCCTCATTAATGCGGTCAGCTAAGTGATTGCAGTGCATTTAATGCGGAGGGGATAATTGCTTTTACCCTTCCTCTTTCCTTTCTTCTTTGCTCAGCGCTAAGTAACCCTTTTCACCTTTGATTCGCACCCAACTTCCTTTAGTTTTGGTTCTCGGCTTGTTGAGGGTAAGTTGGCGTTCTTAGAGTCCTCGTCCACTATAGTCTTTCTACCTTTGCACAAGGTCACTAGTATTTTTCTGAGTACATTCTGCTAATGTTTTCCGAGGTTCGCTTTCTTTATGCTATCCTTAATCACTTTATTTGTATTCTTGGATCCTCGTCCCTTCACAATACCTTTTTTTTTTTTTTTTTTTTTACAAAAGTCCCCCTTGGTGTCTTTTTAATAGAGTTGTTCACGGTCAGCCAAGTTCAAGTTTGGTATTAATTTATTAACTTGCCACTTGGCCTAAGAATGCTAGGTTTGAGATCATGACCCATAGCCAATTGCAAGGAAAATAGGTCACTGATTACCAAGGGTTGATTCTTCTTGTGGTTAGATTGGTTGAGACCATGAGTGATGGCGACTTTTCAAAGTCTTGTGCAGACTCACTGAATCTGAGCGTTATCTCCCAATATTTGGCCACAATCTCCCTAGATTTGATGGAAATCTTGCCAAATTTGAAAAACGGCATCATAGACATAGGAAAATGTCGACGTTGAAGTGGCTTAGGTGGTTTCAAAAGGATTGGTTAGAGTAAGGTTGCCGAAGACTAGAATCAGCACCTAATCCAATATTGGGTTTCAAAGTTGGAGACCCGGGATCGATCAATCGATCGATCAAATTAGTTTGGTGTCGAGTTGGTTCACCTCAAGTTCGACGGTCTAGTCAAGTCCGGTTCTTGGATGGACAACCCATTCCAAACCCTCCAAGCTATTTTTGGTAGATAAATAAACTTCATTCATTGTTGCTTGATCTTGCCAAAACGCTTGAACTCGAACCACATGCCCGGATGGAACTAACTACCAAAACAGAATCGTACATTTTAGTTAAAGGAAACTCCAAGAACGCAGTAAGTATTACTATTCCAAATATCCACCCAATTGTCTTTAATTGACCAAAATACCAACAACTGTCTGGTTCCTAGGTTCCCACTATTAGACCATAGCGACCACTCCACAACCTCAAAATTAAAAAGTATTTCCAACTCGCGTTGATGCCCCCACCTCATCATCCAATCTATCCCCGCGACGCACCAAATCACCCCCCATAGTATTGTTGAAGTGTTGGTCCAAGGCGGTAGGTGCCACATGTGTGTACTACTCACTACTCAGTTCCCGCTACACCAAAGTCTGAACCCAACCAAACCCAATTCTAAAATTAGTATTTAAAAAAAAATTCAGGTGGCAAGTTGGCAATTATAAATAGACCAAGCCATAGACTCAAAGATTTCAAAGTTCTCTGTCTCTAAATTTATCACAAACTTCATATTAGAGAGCTTCCTCCTGCTTCTCTTTCAACGGTAATCTAAATTTTTTTTTTTTTTTTTTTTTTTTTGGTTTCTCTTTCTATTCTTCATTATATTTCATTTTCCCTAATTTTGTGTTCCGAATAAATTTGATTTTTTTGCCAGATCTGCGTGAATCATGATCTAGATCTGGGGAATTGTTTTTTTTTTTTTTTTGGATATAAACTGACGGCTGAGATTTCATTTTTCACAGGTTAGAGAGAAATCAGAAGGAAATGGCACGCAAGAAGATCAGAGAGTACGATTCCAAGAGATTGTTGAAAGAGCACTTCAAGAGGCTCTCTGGCCGTGAACTACCCATTAAATCAGCCCAAGTAAGTTGTGCCAAAAATTCATAATTTCTGGATGTTTGAAAACATGTCTATTTTTTTTTTAGCTTAAATTAGATTATTATATGTTTATATACGGAATACTAATTCAAATCTTTTTGAAAAAAATGTTGCGAAAGTTCTGAAATCTTAGAGATTAGGAATGATATATTAGTGTTAATCAGCGACTTTGTTGTAACATAGATCTACATTGATTTTATCTCCTGAACTAGATCGTTGTTATTTGATAAATTAGTGATTGTCCCAAAAGTTTAAGGAACCTGACCTTTTGCTCAAATACCCTAAAAAGCAGGGATACTTTATTTGGAGTGTCATACCAGTCATTTTATATTATATTTTTTCAGAAATTGTTTGTTTGTCTCATTGTGTCGCACCTGTATTTGTACTCGTATACGTATCCATCTTCTTGCTTTTTAGCATATATTATGATAAATTACTGAGTATTCAAAAAGCTTAAGCTGATAGGAAATAATGAATTTAATCATTTATGCTAACAATTTTATATAAATGTAGATTTGAATTGGGATATTTTCTGAGATTTGATCTTCCATGATATGTTTTTTGAAATTTAGAAAAGCTTATTTTCTTTTGTCTTCATTAATTTTAGCTTTATGATTAGGATAGATATTGGAATTTAATGTTTTTTTTTGGTGTGTACTTTTTGCTTGCATCAGGTCACAGAATCAACAGATTTCAATGAGTTAGCCCAAAATGAACCTTGGCTTTCGTCCATGAAGTTGGTTGTGAAACCTGATATGTTGTTTGGGAAGCGTGGGAAGAGCGGTTTAGTTGCCTTGAATCTCGATTTGGCTCAAGTTGCTACATTCGTTAAGGAGCGTCTTGGCAAAGAAGTACCTACCTTTTCTTTTTTCTTTTTTTTTCACTCTTACACTGTATGATTTTGTTGCTTTATACTGTAGTTCATTGCTTTGAGCATCTTTTTTTGCATGAATTTTATCGGTGTTGGTTTATAGGTTGAGATGGGTGGATGTAAAGGACCTATTACGACATTCATTGTAGAACCTTTCATCCCACACAATGAAGAGTTCTATCTTAATATCGTCTCAGACCGAATTGGGAATAGCATAAGCTTTTCAGAATGTGGAGGAATTGAAATTGAAGAGAACTGGGATAAGGTACTCTTTGATACGAAATCATTACTTCTTTTAAGTCATTATTTCTAAGAACTTTGTACTTCCAAATTGTAATGTCTCTTGCCTTTGTAAATTATTTCACCTTAGAGCTCTGTAATTTACCAAAGAAATATGTACTTTTTGCAGGTTAAGACTATATTTATCCCAACAGGAGTGTCTCTTACGTCAGAATTATGTGCTCCACTTGTTGCGACGCTTCCTTTGGAGGTAATTTTTCCTTTATTGATAATCTTCGACCCTTTTGTTTTCTTCTTCTTGGTGATATATCAGCTTGACTGGAATTGATAAATCATCCTTCTTGCATTATTCTTCTCTTCCTTGACTTCAATACATAGTTTATAGGAGATTGGGGGGGGGGGGGGGGGATAGGGGCAGGGTGGAGGAAAATAAAATTTATTCAGTGAATGATTCAGCTTAATGCATAGGTATAAAAAATTGTTATAAATTCAATGCTCATGCTATGTGAAATCTCACACTTACTGTTTGTGGACACTAGTATTAGCTTGAATTTGAAATCTTGACAAAAAAATTTTGTTCATTCAGATCAAAGTAGAGATTGAGGAGTTTATCAAAACAGTTTTTACACTATTTCAAGGTATGTTATAGATATTTGCCAAATCAATTCTATTACATATCTGAAGACAAAATTTTATTAACAGATCAGATCTTATGTTAACATTTAATCTTTATGTGCCAGACCTGGACTTCACTTTCCTAGAGATGAATCCTTTTGCTTTGGTTGATGGAAAGCCTTATCCTTTGGATATGAGAGGAGAGTTGGATGATACTGCTGCTTTCAAGAACTTTAAGAAGTATGTCCTGTTTTCGTTGTTCATTTTTACCATTCTCTCTCTTTATTTTGAACTAAACAAATTTTGTAATTAATACTTGGCAAAAATGCAAAACTGGCCCTCTAACTTTCAACATTTTTCATTTTAGTCCTCTAACTTTCAGTTTTGTCATTTCAGTTCTTTAACTTTTAATTGTTGTCAATTCGGTATTTTGTTAACCATCTGTTAAGTGTCTCCGTAAAATGAGCAAAACGACGCCATTTTGGGTTTTATTTTTATTTTTTTTTATTTATTTAATTTTTTTTTTTTTGGTAATCGAAAGAAATTAAAAAAACTGTTATTAAAAAAAAAAAATAAAATGAACGAAGTTGAAGAATCTGTCTGCGTAGAACAGAGCAAAGAGAACATGAAGAAAGGAAAACAACCCACGTGCTTGATCGATTTCTGGATGCAAGAGACTATGAAGAAGTTAACAGCTTTATCTGAATCCGGCGAAACCACGGCGGCGGCTGCGACAAACACCAGCAACGTTGAAATCGGAAGCTACCTCTTCGCTGCGCAGGATGCTTCCACTTTATCGCTCCTCTGGGCCGTGACTCTCCTCGACTCGCATCCGGAGGTTTTGGCGAAAGTGCAAATGTTCACGCACACAGTGGCGCGTGAGATTCTGAGGTACAGAGCTCCGGCGACTATATAGCGCAAATGAAGTACACGCACGCTGTTAACTCCTTCACAGTCTCTTGCATCCAGAAATCGATCAAGCACGTGGGTTCTTTTCCTTTCTTCATGTTCTCTTTGCTTTGTTCTACCCAGACAGACAGAGTTTTCCTTTCTTCAACTTCGTTTTTTTTTTTTTTTTTTTTTTTTTTTAATAACAGTTTTTTTAATTTCTTTTAATTATGAAAAAAAAAAAGCCAAAACGGCGTCGTTTTACTCATTTAACGGAGATACTTAACAGACGGTTAACAAAATACCGAATTGACAACAATTGAAAGTTAGAGGACTGAAATGACAAAACTGAAAGTTAAAGGACTGAAATGAAAAAGGCTGAAAGTTAGAGGGTTAGTTTTGCATTTTTTCCTTAATACTTTTACTGCATGGCTTCAACTTTGATCTCATCTTACGTGATTTTATCTTGCAGGTGGGGCAGTATTGAATTTCCAATGCCATTTGGAAGAGTTATGAGTCCTTCAGAGAGCTTTATTCATGGACTAGATGAAAAGGTAAAATTGATGCCTTAACACCCTGAATCTGAAATCTGTTTCCACTCGCAAAATCATATTGTCCTTGAAAATTTCAAGCAATATTAAATTTTCTTTTATTCCTCACAAGCAAACATCCTTTTGTCTCTCTATTTCTTGATGAATTTTGTGATTGCCATCTATTGTTAAAATTATGTATATGGCTATTGCTACAACTTTTGGTTTAAAAGAATGTTTGTAAGAATATTTATATATCAGTGTTCAGAAATCCCCTAAGTTCTTATCAAGGCATTTCAAATCATCTCTGGCTTTTGAATCTTCACTATAAATTAAGATTCTTGTATTCTCTTTATGATATATTCATATTGTTTAAGTTTAATGAAATCTTAGTGAATCACATTGCTAGCTTCCTTTATGAGAATCTTATTAAGTCTATTAATTAATCTTTTTTTTTTTCCACCTGCTTGCAGACAAGTGCTTCTTTGAAATTCACAGTTTTGAACCCTAAGGGACGAATTTGGACCATGGTAGCTGGAGGAGGTGCAAGTGTTATCTATGCAGATACGGTGTGGTTCTCTTTTATTTTTAACAGTAGTGCAACTATTGTTAAGTTTAACTTTTGTTCACCTTAGCATAAATTTCATGTGTTCTGATCATTATTGCTTAATCAGGTTGGGGATCTTGGTTACGCTTCTGAACTTGGAAACTATGCAGAATACAGTGGAGCTCCCAATGAAGACGAAGTGTTGCAATATGCCAGAGTTGTACTTGATGTAAGGACATACCGTACACTCTATAGTGTTGTGTTATAATGTTGCCCGAACAAATAAACACTAGTTTTGTGCTTGTCCAGCTTGTGTTGTCCTTAATTTCTACTAAAGATAGCATGAGGACCATGTTCTAGTTATGCTCACCATTAGAATTTTATTATATTTGGAAAATTCTTAGGTATTTCTAGAGCACAGAGAAATGATGCTTCTTCTTCTCACATTCGTAGTGGACTCTACCATGAATTTAATGAGTGGATTCTACCATGAATGTGAGAGGAGGGAGCATTATTCTTCAAACTCTTGGAGTATCTAAGAATTACTTATTATATCTTCCCTGCTAGCTCTTAAAATAATCTCATTGCTCCTGTACAGTGTGTAACTGCTGATCCTGATGGCCGTAAGAGAGCCCTTGTAATTGGAGGAGGAATAGCTAACTTTACTGATGTTGCTGCTACATTTAATGGTATAATTCGTGCCCTGAAGGAGAAGGTGAGCATAACCTGAATAAACTTAACTTAATTTCACAGTGTTCCTTTGCTTATTGTAAGCTTAACTGATTACAAAATGTTAATAAATCAGGAATCAAAACTTAAAGCAGCAAGGGTACACATTTACGTGAGGAGAGGAGGTCCTAACTACCAGAAAGGCCTGGCAAAAATGCGTGGACTTGGAGAGGAAATTGGCATCCCAATTGAGGTATTAATATAGCGAAACACTCCAGACCTTTTTGCTGATATATGAAACTGCAACAAATCTGATACAGAACACCTTAATATTGATATTAGCATTAAAATGAGCATCTCCGAAGTGTCTTATTTTCAATTTCTCTTATAGGTTTATGGGCCTGAAGCAACAATGACCGGAATATGCAAACAGGCAATCGAGTGTATCACTGCAGCTGCATAATCAACTGCTGAAGATTTGTCTCTGTTGTACTTCTATTTTCATTTTCATGGCAAGTTTCAGGTGTCTATTAAATCCTAGTACTTTCTTGGTACCAGAAACATCAGCAAAGTGTAATTCTATTTTTTAATGGGCCAAAAATAATGGTGTCCGAAGATCTAGATATAATCTGCCCGATGTTATTGTGTTACAATAATAATGAGCTTATATTCCCATAAAAAAAATAATAATAATGAGCTTATATTGTTGCATCTTTTTCATGTCGATACATATGTATTGAGAATGATACCATCACACTTATTCCTCATGTAATGCTAGAGACAAAATCTTACGACTTTTGCCTCAACTCTTTACGTGGTGAGTTGTGAGTAATGAAAGTGTGGACTCACGATTTGACCTCCATTATTCACAACTTATCGTATGGCAAGTTATGACAAAAGTTGTGGTACTTTTTGTATTCCTAGCATTTTCCTTATTCCTCTCCACCCCTCCTCATGGTTATACTATTTAATATGTTGATAAAATCAGAGCCTAATTTATTCTCTAGCATAAGAACAACTTTCTTTTTAGATTTTTTTTTGCATTTTCCTCAATCCCTAGCATAAGAACAACAATCTACTTTTGGAGATGAAACAAGAGCCTAATTTATGCACATGTGCTTGTTAGCCATAACTTTTTAAATATTAGCCTTATTTTTTAGCCAACTTATTTTTTAAAACCAATAAAAATAAGCTCTCCTTTTTAATTGTTCGTAGGTCTATTGGGGGCAAGATTATAAGTAGACATTCATGGTGCTAGTCCAAGCCTAACTGGTCTAGCCTTACGAATTAGGAATTTAGTTTTGTCACCCATTTCCATCCTGAGAGAAACATTATATACATATACATATATATATATATATATTCCTGGAGTAATTGTATAACTTTAAACAATATTATACCACTTAATATTTTTTAATTGGATACGAATTTTGACAAATTTACTGTTAAATAAAAGATGAGTTTATGGATCGAATGGTAAATAACATCCAATAAATATGAAAATTGGCATGAGTGTTAAGAACATATAGAATATGTAATTTAACGGTGAGCTTTTCAAAATGTGAATTCTATAACAAATTATTGGGTGGTAATGAAGCCAAAAATGTTTGTCAGTCGATAGCCTCATCAGAGCTTATGAAAAGGTTACATTCCTTGCAAAGATGAGAGAGAAAGACACTAAAATGGCGTTAGCTAACGGTTTTTTGATGATTAAGTCAGTAGAGTTCTCAATATATCTCAGTGATTAAGAATGTACTTCTGTGTGTTTAAAATTGTATAGCTTTCTTCTAGTGCTTGGTGGCTTAATTATAGCTTTGATATAGCCGTTGGGAGTCTCATTATGAGTGTAACAGTCGTTGGCCTTTTCATGGCTCTCTTGGCTATCTTGAGAAACGTCTATCTGAGATCTAATGAAGGTTTGACTAACTCATAACTGGTCTTTCTGACCGTTGGAGCTCGTCGGTTACAAAGCCATTAATGGCTTTCGCCATTAATGCCATACAGTCGTCTTCTCATACGAAAACCTGGTGGATTGTATGCTTATCATCTCTATGGACAAGCTTATGGATTTAAGGTTCTTCGGCTATATGACAAGCCCGTAATTTTAGTACTCGTTAGTTGCCCCCTATTCCTTCATTGTATTTTTGGACAACGGTAGAAATATTCCCGGTTTGCATTTCACGTGACAAGGATTTTTTGATGCCATTCACATCGCATTAAATGAGTTTTATGTCACACGTCTAGCCATGGCCATGTGACTCTTTTTGATAGGTTGGACATGTGAATGAGGTTTCTCGGTTTTCCCGCACTAACTTCATGTTTTTTTTTTCTTAAAAACCTTTTGTCTTCCTTCCATCTTCTTTTGTCTTCTTCAAGCTTCTGAGTTCGTTCTTCTCTTCTACATTTCTCTGGTTAGTCTTCCTCCTTTTTTTCTTTTTGAGTTTATGGTTGATTATTTAGTTATTAGGCATGACTCCCCTTCCATTTCCTTTTTCTTTGCGAGACTAGGCATTTTTCTCGAGTCCTCTCGCGGTTGACACCTTTCAGTAGGTTTGTTTGTGACTCGGGATTGTGCTCTTATACCTGTGTTGCTCTATTTTTACCCGTTGATATGCCAATCTTTGACTTGGTATTACTTGAACAATGAAATGGCTGCGAGGGAGATAGATGTCAAATCGAGTGAGCTAGGTACATGGTTTTCGTCTAGTGATGACCTTATGGGTATAGAGGAGGACGTGATGACTTCTAGACCATCTACCTCATCTTTGTCTAAGCCTTGATCGAGGAATGTGTCTTGGAGGGGAAACACCTGAAAAATTTTAAAAAGCGTTTTCAATTCCCTATTGAGACGAAGATATGCCTCCCTCGTCTAGGAGAAAAGGCTTGCGCCTTTGCCCACGTCCATGTGTGTTTCTATGTGGCCAATTTTCTTTGTGGTCTTTGTTTTCCCATCCATCCATTTATTCACAAGTTGCTAGTTTATTTCAAGATTACCCCTGGTTAACTCGTCACAAATGCATGGTGGACGGTTAGGAGTGTTATGTCAATCTGGATGTCCATCCATGAGGGTAGCATGGTCAGTCTTGATTAGTTTATGTACCTTTACTACTTGAAGCCTTGATCCACTATGGGTATTTTGAATTTCATCTTTGGGATAGGAATTCTAGGGTCATCTATGGCCTTCCTTCTTCCTTTTGCTACTAGAAGTCTAGGTACTTCTTCATCCATGGGAAAGGATGGGAAACCACTTCAGAAGAAGTTTTGGGGTGAGGTGCCTCCATTGTCGCATACGTGGGAGGTTCCCACACTTGGTGCATTTTCCTTTCTTTCGATTTTCTTTGTCATTTGAGAATTTGCTCATCCTAACCCTCTTCTTTTTGCAGCGAAAGCTCGTCTAAACTTGAAGAGACGATATCAAGAAAGGGTTCAAACTGCTTTGGATTTTTATCTTGGCATTGAGGATTTTGACAAGTTTGTGGATCCTTGGTCATTATACGACCACTGTTTGGAACTTGAACCTTCAGCCTATGCGTAGAGGTTACTCCTTAAGGCGGAGAGCAGTAAGGTCCTAGCTTTATAACCTTACTTTGTCATTTTGTTTTGTAGGTATGGCCACTCGTTTTAGTTAGGATAGGTACGCTCGTGCCAAGGAGAAGAAGAATCATCCTTTGTTGAAGATCTCTTCACCTCCTTCAAAGAAGCAAAAGGCTGTGGGTAATAGGGGAGTCATCATTGCCAGCCTTTTTCATACCCCTTTACTGTCCTCTCCCACAGTGTCAATTAAAGAGTTTCCTTCTCCTTTTAGGACCCGAAAAGGAAACGAGAAGAAGGGGAGTGTTTGGACGGACCCTGCCACAGCCTTCTAACAAGCTCGCAATGTCATCTCTAATGACGAGCTTAAAACTTTATCTTCTATTCCTTCTCACAAGCTCATCAATCATCATGTCCATAGCCTGTGCAAGTGAGTCTTTTAAATGGTTTCTTCTCTTGCATTCATAGTGGTTTATCCTTACACGCACATATTTTTTCTTCAGGTCCTTGGGGAATTGTTGTGCCTGACCACGGACTATCTTATGAGGGAGGGAAGGGCTGTGACGGCCAATTCAAGGGCAGAGGCCACTAAGCCCAAGAATTCGAGGTTGAGGAAAGACATGATTGAGGTAATGGATCAGGCAAGTGAGGCCAAAGCCCAGTTGAAGTAAGTCTCCGACCAACTGAAGATTGAAAGAATGCTCATCATTAAAAAAGATGAGGAAATCCAATCAGCAATGTTGAAGATTGGCAACGAGCATAAGAAGGCTGTGGCGGAATTTCAAGCATTAGAGGCCTTTGGCATCATCATCTTTGGTGAGTTCTTCAAGGGCTTCGAGCTTTTACGGCAGTGGACAATGAAGCACCACTTGGCAGCCATTGACTACTCTAATCTAGACTTCGAGGCCATTGACAAAGAGATGATGGCTGATGAAAGAGTTAGGGTCAATGAGCAAGCTAAGGCAGAAGGAAGGGATGAAGGAGAAGGCCCTGTAGATGCACTAGTTGATCCTCTTATTGATCCTGCTGTAGGTCCTACTGCTGATCTTGTTGTTGAACCTGCTTTTTAAGCTTTATTTTTATTTAACTTTATTTTGGTTTGCCCTTGTTTTTCGACTGGTTCTCGTTCTCGTTTTGACGAGTTTGTTTAAGAAAATTTCCCTTTTATTTCTATCTTTGTGAACAATTTGGAGCTTTGCATGCGCGTAATTTAGGAAGTACTTTTTAATTTACTAACATTTTTTATTGCATGCTTTCTTGACAGCTCCTTTGAGAATCTCGTCGAGGTTATTATGCTCGTTGGTTTTTATACTTGCAAGTCTAATCATGTGTCTCACCTTTGCTGGGTTAGATAGTCAAACATGATTTTACTCCCTGGTTTTAATCTCATGAGCTTTGATCACATATCATTTGCTCTTGTGATAAGAGTTTGACAATCGGCCTGAGTTAATCTGTCAGTTTTTATCAAAATGACTTATCCTTGTTGATGAAGCGTATGTTCGTCAGTAGAGTTCGTCAGATGGAGGCAATACTCTGCCTTCAAGGATGGTCACCGGTGTGGTGCCTGCCACAACGCCTCCGATGCCAAAATTAGTATAAGAAACTTTCTCGAGAATAAACAATGTAATTGAACAGAATGAAAGAGATCTCTTAGTGTCTAGGTGTGTATGTACCTTGTTCTTGGCAATGTGTGGGCTTTATATATGTTTTTATGGCTCCTAGCCGTTGGAGTAGTTATGGAGGTCTTAATACTTCTCTTGGTAACGTCTGGTGCTGTATAATGTGGCTTTAATGTGCTCCAATGGTTCATACAGTTGGCTGTATAACCATTCTGGGTTTAATTGATTGCATTGAATTGCCTGGATGTCTTCGTCAGTAGCGTGGTCTCTTACTCCGTCTGGCCTGAGGGTGTACTCGTCTATGTTGATGGGATCGTCCATGTAAGATGGATTTATCAGTCTCGTCAGCTGCCCCCCGATTCTGTATTCGTTGTTTAATGATGATCATAGAATGTGAAGGGTTACAAGTTGTAAATGACTCTTGGGGTTTTGCTCCGTATTAGGTGCGAAATGGCGGCGCTCCACAGATTGTGGCCTACGTGGGACGTGCTAATTGGTAGAGTTAATGCTCCAACTAGTGGGACTATTGAGTTTCCCGCCGGTCTTTCCATTTTTCGAGCCTTTACTTTTAAACTCTTTCACTCCTCATTTTTCTTTTTCACATTTCGAAAATCTTCAATCATTACTTTTCTTCTGTTAGCCTTTTTTTGCTATTCTTCTTTGAGTTGGTGTGCTTGTTTGGTAGTGCTTCCTCGGTCTGCCATTTTAAGGTATGTTTATCTCTCTTTTCTCGCTTTTCCTTTCTTCGCTTTGCTGTGGTAGTGTTTCTAATTTCCTTTTTTCTTTCTTTCCTTCTTCTTTTTGCTTTCAATTTATCTGGGGTTCAGTTGTATTGTTTTTCTTTTCTGTGCTTCTTTTGGGTTTTCATGGTTGGCAACTTTGAGGTTAGAGTTGCTTGCCCCTCGATTTCTTTTCTTTTCGCACGCTTAGGGGAGTCTTTAGGCACTTTTCCAGGTCTTGAAAGTTTTGTTTTTGAGGGTAGTGGTCTAAGTGTGGTATTGACTGAATTGTTGCCTTTGATTAGGCAATCAATTGACTGGTTCGAGGGTCAGGTGAGAAAGGAGAAAATAATGTCTGAAGTCAAATCTAGTGATCTCGAGACTGGGTTGTCGTCTAGCGGCAATCCAGTGAAGGGGGATACAGCCGCCTCTACTCCTCGCATCCTTAGGGCTTTTCATGCCCTTGAAGAGGTTTGTGGGCTGGATGCTGAGACGGTGAGTAGGTTCAAGGATAGGTTCCAATTTTCGGAGAGGGTTCGCGTTCGTCAGCCCAGTGACGAGGATAGAGCTTATCACTTCTTCCTTGGTCAGGTGTGCTTCTATGAGGCTGCCTTCACTTGTGGACTTAGATTCCCCGTCCACCTTTTCTTGATGGAACTTTTGAATCATTTTGAGATCGCTTCTGGGTAGCTAATGCCCAATTCGTGGAGGATAGTAGTCAACTGTATGGAAATATGGTTAGTTGCTAACGGGGATATGATTAAGGTAGGCGAGCTCGTCTACCTATATCATTTGAAGGAATCCAAGGAGTATGAATATTACGAGTTGGTACCTTGGGAGAGGAGGACCAGGCTTGTTAGAGGGATGCCTTCATCCTTCAGGTACTGGAAATCAAGATTTTTCTTTGTGTCCGGGGATGACTTTGAGACTCCCTCCAGTCAGGAATGGGGTGACATTCCGAGGTTGCTTCGTCAGTGGGGAACCCCGACTTTAGGTGCGTCAGTTTTTCTCCTTGTCGCTTTAGCTTGGCTGTATTCATTTGTCATTGTCATTAACATCTTTTCCATTTTTCTTTTGCAGTGAAGAGACGACCTAAACTCAAAAGTAGGGATAAGGAAAGGGTTGAGCAGGCAATTGAGTACGCCCAGACGATTGAGAGCTGGGACAACTTGGTAAACCTGAGGACCCTTGCTTTTTATCATCTCGGCTCGGACCCGTCTTCTTTTGTTTTGCACAATGTTGAGATTGAAGGGAAAAGGAGTAAGTGTTAAACTTGTCAGTACGATTTTTTTTTTTTTTTTTTCACATTGTTCTCTTCTGGCAGAAATGATGACAAAATTTAACAAAGACCTTTACGCAAAGATGAGGTCAAAGAAAGACGAGCCTCTGTCCAACCTTGGCAAGAAGACAGTGCGCGTTACTGGGAGAGGTACCCCCGTTGCTCCACCAGCCTCCATCAATCCAATCGTTTCCGTGGGTGAGACGATGAGGACGGCTTCCCCTACGGCGTCCGTGGAAGAAATAGGTGGCACTCCTATTTCAAAAAGGCCATGTTTGTCTGAGAAGGAGAAGGCTGATTCTCGTCCATCCACCATTTGGAATGACGAGAAGATGGCTGTGGACTGGGCCCATGAGGTAATAACAGCTGCGGATATAAGGGCCTTATCTGGCGTCCTTTTTAGTGGGGTTGCTGCTCGTCATGTCCATAAGATCGTCCAGGTATATTTGCTTTAGGCAATCCTGACTCTTTTTTTTTTTTTTTTTTTGGCTTTTGTTGACGCCTCTAACATTCTCTTCAAGTGCTGGGGGAGAGTCTTCATCTTTCTTCTGAGTATTTTACTCAAGAGGCAAAGGCGGCGTCTCTAACTTCTAGGGTGGAGGCTTTGGAGGCGGAGAACTCCATTCTAAAGAAGGACCTTATTGATTCCATGGGCACGACGAATACTTTGAAGAAGCAGGTCAAGAAACTTAGTGACGACCTCAGGGTGGAGCGTCAATTGACAATCGAGAAGGATGAGCAGCTTCTCGGAGCCAAAGAGAGTCTCAAGAACTTCGCTGCTAGATCCATCGAAGCCTTTCAAACCACTGACGAGTACAACACCGTGCTCCTTAGTTGGTATTTTAAGGGTTTTGAGCTCCTGAGGAGATACCTCGTCAAGCACCCTTCTGGAGTGAATATGGAGATGCTGGACCTGGAGGAGGTGGATCAAGAGATGGCTGCAGACGAGGCTACTCAATCTTCTGCTACTGAGCCTGACGCTCCTGTTAATGCTCCTACTAATGATGCTCCCCCTGAGGATGCTCCTGCTGACGATGGTGTTGGACGAACCTGATACTTAACAAAAATTTCTTTGTTTTTGGGATGCCCTTTATGTTTTGGATAGTTATGTAAATCTATTTTTTGAACAATTTTATTTTCTATCTATTTTGGGAACAATATTTTTAGCCCAGTGTTTATAGGCTTTTAGTTGTAAAGACAATAGTGACTTGCTAGTCCGTTTCAGGCTTTAGTTTAATTTAACTTACTTCCCTGCACTTACTTACATTTGTGATTGCACGTTCTTTAGTTTGAGATATGCTTGTCGTATCTCCCTTAACTGGAACCTCGGCAGTACTTTATATTCGTTTAGGAGTCTTTTAGTCGTCAGTAACTTACATCCGTCAAGGCGGAATTTTGTTACTTAGCCATTTTTGGCTTTTCACCCTTTTAGGGATATTACCCCCATTAGTAACGTACATCCGTCAAGGCGGAATCTTGTTACTTAGCCATTTTTGGCTTTTTGTGACTCACACCCTTTTAGGGATATTGCCTTCATCAATAACGTACATCCGTCAAGGCGGAATTTTGTTATTTAGCCATTTTTGGCTTTTTACCCTTTTAGGGATATTGACCTCGTCAGTAACGTACATTCGTCGAGGCGGAATCTTGTTATTTAGCCATTTTTGGCTTTTTGTGACTTATACCCTTTTAGGGATATTTACCTCGTCAGTAACATACATCAGTCAAAACGGAATGTTGTTACTTAGCCATTTTTGGCTTTTTCTGACTTATACCCTTTTAGGGGTATTTACCTCGTCAGTAACATACATCTGTCAAGGCAGAATCTTGTTCCTTAGCCATTTTTGGCTTCTTGTGACTTACACCCTTCTAGGGATCTTTTCTTCGTCAGTAACTTACAATCAAATAGACCTGTTCGCAGAGAAACATTAGCTAAATGACTCCTTTATTGATTTCAATAATGAATACATTTAAGTGTTACGTCTATTGATGGTATTTCTTCAAGTGTTCAATGTTCCATGGCCTCGGGAGTCTTTTTTCGTCCAGGGTCTCCAGGTGGTAGCTACCCTGTCTGGAGTAATGAACGACTTGGTACGGTCCTTCCCATGTGGGGCTAGGTTTTCCTTGAGTAGGATCTCTGGTCGCCTGGGTTACTTTGCACAGGACAAGGTCCCCTATGTTGAGTCGCCTGAGTTTCACCCTTCTGTTGTAATAGTCCATCATTTTTTTTTGGTATTCCGTCATTCTGCTGCAGGTATCGTCTCTTACTTCATCTAGGCAGTCCAGGTTCACTCGAAGAAGATTGTCATTGTTTTCTCCATTGAATACTTCTCGTCTGGTGCTAGTTATCCCTACCTTGATCGAGATCACTGCCTCGATACCATAGGTAAGTCTGAAGGGGGTTTCTCCCGTTGGGATTCTTGCTATGGTTCGGTAAGCCCATAAGACGTTGGGCAACTCTTCTGGCCAGGTCCCCTTAACATCGTCCAGCTTCGTGTTGATGATCTTGAGTAATGTCTGATTCGTCACCTCCGTCTGTCCATTTGCCTGTGGATGCCCTGGGGATGAGAACTGATTCTTAATGCCTAGCCCTGAGCAGAAGTCCCTGAAACTTTGGCTGTGGTATCCCGAACCTGCAAATTATACTCTTCCACACAAAGTTCTGGATTCTTGCTTCGGTGATGGTCGCCAGTGCCTCTGCTTCAACCCATTTAGTAAAGTAATCAATAGTGACTAGTAGAAACCTTACCTGACCTTTGCCTTGAGGCAGTGGGCCGACGATGTCAATTCCCCATTGTGCAAACGGCCACGGGGACGTAATGGTCGTCAGTCTTTCTGATGGAAGTCATTGAACACTCTCGAACCTTTGACACTTGTCACATTTCTTGACATATTCTGTTGCATCAACCTGCATTGTTGGCCAGAAATAGCCCGTTCGAACGATCTTGCTTACCAAGGACCTTGGACCAGCGTGATCCTCGTAGACTCCTGCATGAATCTCCTTCAGGATGTACTTGGCTTCGTCCTCGTCCACACACTTCAAGTAAGGCATGGAGAAACCTTTCTTGTATAAGGTGTCGTTGAGGATTGTAAATCTGGCCGCCCTCTTTTTGATCTTCCTAGCCTCGTTCACATTGGGAAGGAGGTGCTCATCCTGAAGGAAAGATAAGATGGGCGTCATCCAGCTGTTTGTGCTCTGAGCTGCGAATGTTGAAATTTCTTCAATGCTGGGATTTTTCTGGACTTCCAGCATCAGGTCTGTGTTTGTTCCCCCTTCTTTAAACAAGGCTATCTTAGAGATTTCGTCAGCTGCTAGATTCTGGCTTCTGGGGATCTGGATGAATTCTACTTCTTTGAACTCCTGAGTCAAGTGCTTTGCTAGCCTGAGGTATCTCTGCATTCTTTTTTCCTTTGCTTCATACCCTCCCTTGATTTGCCTAATTACTAGTTTTGAGTCGTTTTGGACCAGCAGGTTCCTGGCCCCCAACTCCTTCCCGAGCCTCAGACCCGTCAGAATTCCTTCGTATTCGGCCTCGTTGTTGGTAGCCGGGAACTTTAGCTGAACTCCATACTTTAATGTTTCTCCATCGGGGGTGATTATGACGACCCCTAGCCCCCTTTTTTTTTGGGCTGACGAACCGTCGGTCTGTATCATCCACGGTTTGTCTTTGCTGGCGAGGTTGTTTCCATCTAGAAGGGTAAACTCAGCGATGAAGTCTGCCAGAGCTTGTGCTTTAATGGCTGTCCTGGGGTGGTACTCAATATCGAATTGGCTGAGTTTAATTGCCCCTTGGACCATTCTTCCAACGGCCTCGGGTTTGTTCATGGACTTCTTGATAGGTTGGTCCGTCATCACCAATATTGGATTCACTTGGAAGTACTGCCTAAGTTTGCGTGAGGCTACTATCAATGCAAATGTGATTTTTTTAATGTTCGGATACTTGGACTCAGCTCCTTGGAAGGCTTGGTTGACGTAATAAATTAGAAGCTGTTTCTTGTCTTCTTCTCGGATCAGGGCAGCACTGACGGCTGTAGCTAATACTGCTAAGTATAAATACAAGTTCTCACCTTCTTTGGACGGGCTTAGAAGTGGTGGATTGCTCAAGTAGCATTTGAGCTTTTGGAAGGCCGCTTCACATTCGTCGGTCCATTCGAAAGCCTGTTTCAAGGTCTTGAAGAAGGGTAGGCATTTGTCCGTCGCTCTAGAGACGAACCTATTGAGGGCTGCAATCCGACTTGTGAGTTTCTGGACCTCCTTGATGGTCTTGGGTGATGCCATGTTAATTATGGCTTGCACCTTCTCCAGATTTGCTTCTATTCCTCTCTAGGACACCATGAATCTCAGGAATTTTCCTGAGGCAACACCAAAAACACACTTACTAGGATTCAGCTTTATTTGATATTATTTGAGGGTAGCAAATGTCTCCTTAAGGTCGTCCAGATGGGCAAGCTTTTCCTTACTCTTGACAAGCATATCATCAACGTACACCTCCATATTCCTGCCTATTTGCTTGTCGAACATTTTGTTTACCAACCTCTAATAAGTTGCTCCTACATTTTTCAGTCCGTACGGCATTACCTTATAGCAATAGAGCCCTTGATTGGTGATGAAGGCCGTTTTCTCTTGATCCTCATCAGCCATTTTTATCTGGTTATATCCTAAGAAAGCATCCATGAATGTCAATAGCTTGTGTCCGGCTATAGAGTCTACGAGCTAGTTTATTCTTGGAAGAGGGAAACTGTCCCTTGGGCAGGCCTTGTTCAGGTCCGTGAAGTCCACGCACATTCTCCATTTCCCATTTTTTCTTTACCAAAACGACGTTTACAAGCTAGTCTGGATAGTATACTTCTCGGATGAAGCCTGCAGTCAAGAGTTTGTTCACTTCGTCAGTGATTGCTAGGTCTCTTTCAGGTGCGAAGGCTCTTCGTCTCTGCTTGACGGGCTTTCTCTCCGTGTTTACATTTAACTTGTGTTGGATGACTTCTGGAGATATGCCTGGCATGTCGTCGTGGCTCCAGGCAAAGACATCTAGGTTTTCCTTAAGAAATTGGACAAGCTTTGTTCTTATCTCAGAGCTTAGAGTCGTCCCTATCCTAGTTGTTTTTGTTGCTTCTCCTTCTGCCAGCTCCACTGTTTCCAAGGCTTCCACCTTCTCCCCCTCTTTTTCTTCGATTATCCATGTATGTTTCTCCTTTGCTGCCAAGACGGCCTGGTAGCATTCCCGAGCTAGAACTTGGTTTCCTTTAACTTCGCCAGCACCATTCTCTATTGGGAATTTTACCTTCAGGCAGTAGGTGGATGTGGACGCCTTCCAGTTGTTGAGTGCTGGCCTTCTAATGATGACATTGTAGGATGAAGGGCAATCTACCACCAAGAAGTCCAGCTGACGGGTCAACTGCTTTGGGTGTGTCCCCATGGTTACTGTCAACGTCATTATCCCCTTGGGATATACCCTGTCACCGCTGAAACTGATAATGGGGGAATCAAATGGACATAGTCTTCTTGGATCCAGCTTCAATTGCTGGAATGCAGGGAAGTAGATAATATCAGCAGAGCTACCATTGTCCACGAGGATCCTTTTGGTGTTGAACCCTTCTATGGTAAGCATTATGACCAAGGGGTCGTTATGAGGCTGCTTCACTCCTCTAGCATCACTCTCGTTGAAAGTCATATCCTGATCAGTTCATCTGTGTTTCGACGGGGACATCATGTGGACGCTGTTCACCTGTCGTTGATGTACTTTTTTAAGCGACTTGAATGAGCCTCCTGTGATGGGCCCCCCTGAGATCGTCTGTATCTCCCTGATCACATTTTGAGGAGGTTGGGATTGACGGTCGTCGCCCCTAGACGAGGACTCATGCTGGCCTTTGTTCACGTCCCGAAATTTATTGTACTCTCCCTTCTTCATAAACTTCTGCAACTTCCCTTTTCGTATCAATTCTTCTATTTGCTTTTTGAGGTCCTGACAATCTTCGGTGTAATGGCCATGATCTTTGTGAAACCAGCAGTACTTATTCCTGTTGCGGACGTTAGGAGATGAGTGCAATGGTTTCGACCATTTAAGGTAGTGCTCGTCCCTAATCTGCGTTAGAATTTTATCAACAGGCATAACAAGAGGAGTAAACTTTACCGTTCGCGAATTTTTATCATCTTTCCTTTTGACTCCGTCATTGGTTCGACGATCCGGGCGGTCACGCTTTTGCCCTTTACGGTCGTCTTCTTTTCTTCCTTTGTCCCCTGGTCTCTCTTTGTCCCTAATGGCAGCCAATGCGTCTTCAGCGTTCATGTACTTCTACCCTTTAAGGAGCATATTGGCCATCGTCTTTGGGGGGTTCTTCGCGAGTGATGTAACGAGCTCTCTGGATCTCAACCCCACCTTGAAGGTCGTCAGCTGCACCTTATCGTCAGCCTCGTCTACCTCCATTGTCTCCCGGGTGAAGCGTTTCACATATGACCTCAAAGTTTCATTCTCTCCCTGCCTGAAGGTGAGCAAGTGGTCCGTGGTCCTCTTTGGTCGTTGTCCTCTAATGAAGTGACGTAGGAAGGCGTTGCTCAACTGCTCGAAGGTGTCGATGGACGATGTTGGCAACTTTGTGAACCACTCCCGTGCAGCTCCCTTAAGTGTGGTTGGGAAGGAATGACACAATATTTCGTCTGGGGGCTGCTGGAGTCCTAGGGTCGTCTTGAAAGTGTTTAGATGATCCTGAGCATATTTTAGCCCATCGAAAGGTTCAAGTTAAGGTCGCCAAAATTTTGACGGCACTGGACAGTCGAGGACTGTTGTGGTGAACGGTGAATTTGTTGCCCTAACCATTCGATCCACATTCCGTTTTGTTTTCTCCTTGATGGCGTTCCTAAGTTCGTCCATCTCCTTCCTCATCTCCCTGATCAGGTCCAATTTCTGCTCGATTGGAATGGTGGGCCTTCGATGGTCACTTCTTCTATGGCTATCTCCCTCGTCATCTTGATTTCCCTTAGACCGATTCTCCTCCTGCTAAAGCCGCAACTTCATTTCCTGGTTTTGCCTAGTCAGTTCTTCGATAGTGGCTGCAAGAGCCTAAACTTGCTGAGCTAGGGCTGTGGAATCTTGATTGGATTCCATCTAAGAGAAGTAGTTGATTGGAAACTACCTTTTTGAGATTGAACACGAAAATGTTGTTCCCCACAAGCAGCGCCAAACTGATGAAGCATATGTTCGTCAGTAGAGTTCGTCAGATGGAGGCAATACTCTGCCTTCAAGGATGGTCACCGGTGTGGTGCCTGCCATAACGCCTTCGATGCCAAAATTAGTATAAGAAACTTTCTCGAGAATAAACAATGTAATTGAACAGAATGAAAGAGATCTCTCAGTGTCTAGGTGTGTATGTACCTTGTTCTTGGCAATGTGTGGGCTTTATATATGTTTTTATGGCTCCTAGCCGTTGGAGAATTTATGGAGGTCTTAATGCTCCTCTTGGTAACGTTTGGTGCTGTATAATGTGGCTTCAATGTGCTCCAACGGTTCATACAGTTGGCTGTATTACCGTTCTGGGTTTAATTGATTGCATTGAATTGCCTGGATGTCTTCGTTAGTAGCGTGGTCTCTTACTCCGTCTGGCCTGAGGGTGTACTCGTCTATGTTGATGGGATCGTCCATGTAAGATGGATTTATCAATCTCGTCACTTGTGTTAGGATTTTGATTGTCATTATGATTATACTCGCCTGTTTTTAACTGTACGAAATTAATCCTATGACTTGCTCTTGCATTGAGAGTTCGGTCATCATGATGACCGTACTTGTTGGTTTTTAACTTATGTCATTAATCACATGACTTACTCTTGTTTTAAGAGTTTGATCGTCATAATGATTGTATTCGTTAGTTTTTGACCTCATGAATTTAGTCATATGACTTATTCTTGCTTTAAGAATTTAATTGGCATAATGACTGTATTTGTCAGTTTTTAACCTTATGAATTTAGCTGTATGACTCGCTCTTGCTTTAAGAGTTTGATCGTCATGATGACTATACTCGTTGGTTTTTAACCTTATAAATATAATCATATGACTTACTCTTACTTTAAGAGTTTGATCATCATAATGATTGTACTTGTTGGTTTTTAACCTTGTGAATTTAATCATGTGACTTACTCTTGATTTAAGAGTTTGACCGTTATATATATATGGAATTTTGCTCGAATGGTAATGCAAATATGTCAAATTTACTCTTTAGTTTCTCATTTAATTTTGAGGGATAAAATCTAAAAAAATAATGAAATGTTATTATTTTAACAAAAAAAAACCTTATGGTAACATATGTTTTAATAAATGGTGATAACATATGTTTCAATAAATATGATCTCAACATTCACCTTGCTCGTACAAGAAGGGGTGCCATTTAAGCTAGATCTCTAGAACAACAATAATATGACTACACAGTAAAATTGTGAGATTTGTTTTGTAGTGTGGATTATCTACCGTAAAAATCACTTTTCAAAACAATCTTTCAATATTCAAATTTAAGACAAATGAAAAAAAGATCAAATGAATAAATGAAGTAGTCTGGTTTTAGAAAATTGTGTCATTTAATTTGAAAGACAAAGACATATACAAATACATTAACACAAGTAAATGCTTTATCAACTTTACTATTCATTGAATCCTCGGTGAATAGGTGCGATAAAGCATTTGAAGGCTTCAAGCAACTAAGAACCAGCCAAGCCACAAATGCTGTAGGCACTGACACTTTAGGAAACAGGCGCACGCAGGTCAACTAAGAATGTGTTCATGATCATTTCTTGAGCCCCTTGAATAAAAACTCGTCTTAAACATGTTTCTACCCATCTTAAGGCACAAGGTAATCCTGATGTCTTAACCTTAAGGAGAAGGTGAGCTTAGCCTGAATAAACTCAACTTAACATCATTGTGTTCCTTAACTTTGTCTACGTTGTACTTTATTTTCATTTTCATGGCAAGTTTCATGTGTCTATCAAATCTTAGTTCCGCTTTCTTGGTACCAGAGACATCAGCAAAGTATAATTCTATTCGTTAATGGGCCAAAAATAATGGTGTAAAAGACCTAAATGAAATCTGGCTGATTTTATTTTATTGTGTTACGATACCATCACACTTATTCTCCTCCGCCCCTCAAGAATATCAGTTTTTCAGTATTCAATATGTTGAAAGCATAACATAAGAACAGAATGAACAGCTATTTTTTTCAGATTGGAAATGAAACCAATAAAAGCTCTACTATTAAATTGTTCGTAGGCCCAATAGGCAACAGGACAAGATTATGAGTCAATATTAGTGGATTAATTTTAAATTTTCCCTCTTTTTTTTTTTGCTGAATAATTATTACTTTTAATTTTTCTCATACCATGAATAATTAAATAATAATTGTTCAAATCGTTAAGGATACATAGAAAAGTTGAACATATTAAACACCAAAGAAATAATTATCTGAGGAGCATAATTTACATGAAAAGATAATAACAAAATGATAATCAGCTTGGCCCGATATTCATCAAATTTCGGCCAAGCCCAGCTCATCCTAGCAGGCCTACGCCCTTTTCCTAAGTTCTCAATAAACAAGCCTTTTTATTGGGCTTTGGGTTAAGGCGCAGATAGCCAAGACAGAAGCCCAACTATTTGGATTGCAAACAGGCCCATAGTACGTTAGCATTGTTGTGCAGTCAAATTGGGAAGAGTTTTTGCCCCACCCATGACCTATAGTCGTTCTCCCATGCATCATATCAAAAAAATTTTGAATTGTTTTGCTGAAATCTATAATTCCAAACCTTTTTTTTTTCTTGCAGCTACAATAATATGAATTCATAGGTTCAATGAATCACAGGTGCTATATATATATATATATATAGACAAAATGCATTTTATTCCCTATAACTTTGATCAATTGTCATTTTAGTTCATTAACTTTGATAATGTGGCCACTTTAGTCCTTCCATTCATTATCGTTAAAATGTTTCAGTTAATATTTCCCTTAAGACAACATCGCTTCACACTTTTAATAATAAAAAAATATTTTATTAATTTATTTAATGGATTAAAATGACAATTTTTTGAACTTAATGGACTAAAATGATGATTGTGCAAAGCTAATAGACTAAAACGAAAAATTTTAAAATTCGTATTTAAAATGACAATTTATCAAAATTAATGGACTAAAATAATAATTTTAAATTAATGTACTAAAAAGACAATCAATCAAAGTTACCGGACGTAAAGTATATTTTTGCTAACAAAATATTACTAATTCTTTTGCCTTCTTTCATAACCCTAATAATAATAGTAGAAGTAGTAGGGACTAGAATAGCCTTAAAAATAAAATTACTAACAAAATATTACTCTCCCTGATCCTCACACTAAATCATAACCCTAATAATAATAACAGTAGCAGTATTATTTAGAATAATAAGAATAAAAATAATGAACCCTATATCCACTTTTTTACAGTACATGAGGCTGGTAATTTGTAACTTGTAAGACTAGTCGTCAAAAATCTAGCATAAAAATACAATCATATATGATTAGACAAATTAAAATTGAAAATTTCATGGATAACAATTTAAATGATTATTTTTCATTTGTTTCAAATAAATTTATATTTATTTTATTTGATTATTTTATATTTTCAAATATACAAACATTATATATATATATATATATTATATACAAATTTGGTAAAATTTTAATACGCATTTAGTTATGTTTACTTATAAATGTATCAAATGTATATGCATAAGATTGCAAGTTTGTTCTTCCTCAAAAAAAAAAAAAAAAAAGATTACAAGTTTGTTTTCTTAATATAAGAAAATTAACTATCTAAAAATTAATAAAATATGAAACTGAAACTTAAGTTTCATTTAAATTTTAACCCCAAAAAAAAAATTAAAAAACATCAAGACATCTAAAGAATGACATGTGGTTTAGAATCATTTTTCTACCTCAAAGAATCTAAGATTTTTTTTTAATTATTATTTTTTGAAAAATGTGCTACCAACACCAATAATCCAATGCGTAAGACGTCTGTTAGTTTGTTTTTTTACATCTAAAGGTTTGCTTGGCAGAGTTGTGAAAAAATTGGCTGATAGAATTTTTTTTTTATTTAATTAAGGTGAAAAATGAAATAATAGAAAATGTATTTATATAAATTTATTCCTATGCCCCTAGTACTAAGAAAAAAATTAACAGTATATAAGAAAAGAAAAAAAAAATGAACGTAATATAAGGTGACAAATAAAATAAAAAAGAAAAAGAAAAAGAAAAGGAAAGCAATGTTGAATAGAGGAGAGTGGAAAGATGAGTAATTTTTCATCAAACTCACTCCGTCTCTCCCATTGTCCCCCCAAATTAGGGAGAAAACCATTTGACCTTAAATGGTGGGCATGGAGAGTAAACTCATGTGCCCCACCAGTTTTACTTCCCCTCCCCTTCCTATCTAAACACACTTATCTCTCATATTTTTTCTTCTCTTTACTTTTTTCTCCAACCAAATTGACCCTAAAGAACAACAAGAAGCATTTTGAAGAATATTTTATAGGTTTGGCTTACCTCTAATACTTTTTTAATTGGATATGTTCTTTTGTTTTAAATATATAATGATAAGTGGTAATGAGTTTTAATCTTCATATTTTATTTAGTTAGTGGATAACGTGACAGTTTCTCATTAAAAGAAAAGGAGATTTCAGTTAAAAAAGTACTGAAAGTAAGCCAAATCTATATTTTATAATACACTAGATTTCAAATTTCAATTCTAGGCATTTATACTTTGTACACGTCCAAGGGACCAAATTCTACTTTTGATTGATCTTGATACTCGATACCGTAATTTGAATTTATTTTTAAAAAAGACTTTATTATTTACTCAAGAAAGATTACGTTACAACTTAGATGACTAAAAATTGACTGCATTGCTTATAACCCAGATCTTAATGTTTCCTTTATAATCTCGCTTAATGGTTCGTAATATAAATTTTCGATCTTTCATCTCAAAAAAAAAAAAAAAAAAAAATTGTCATAATTGACGTTCCCTGCTACTTGTGAATTTTAACTTGGAATTTCCACATCATTAATAATGTTTTTTTTTACCATCTACAACTTTTTCTCGTATTTCATCCCTATAATACTAGTAATTTTATAATGATACTAACACAAGGTATATATTAGTATTAATTCCATCTTATGTGGAAGGTATTATATTATTCATACTTCATACAATCTCTCTTCTGTTTTTTTTTTGAGAATCAACTTCATAAAGCCTTTTTATCATTGTTTGCTGAGATATCCTGCGTCATGTGGTTCTTATTTTATTTTCTTTATATATATATATATATATATTTCTCGATATATATATATATATATATACGCTATAGCCTCCTGGATGTGATATACTTTCCCATCATTTTCATGCTAGCTACATTTTAGAAATTCTAGTTCCTTTAGTTTTAATTTGGGTGAAGTGACTAAAATTATACTTCGTATTTTATGTGACTAAATTACACATGAATAATTATTTGAACCATCATGTAATGGGTTTGAGGAATTTTCCACCAATACAATTTCGATATAAACTTTGTCCGTCTTTAATTTGTTAACTTCTTAGTTTAAAGAGTAATGATTATTATACATTTTTTATAACATACTAACTGTTCATAAACTGTGTATATGTTAACTAAAATTAAGTCTGATATAATTATAAACAAAATAAAATAAAATCAGTTTTATTTTTGGTTCAGCTTGTATTAAAACTAAACCAGCTTTTGTGATTTGTCAAACATCCCAAGAATTTGTAAAGATGAACTGTTTATGTTTTCAATTTTTTCTTTATCGCATTGTTAATGAGTGTCAACCTGAAATGCAACAAATCTAGCCAATTGAGCTATTGTGAGTTTGTGACCAGGGAATGTCTGAAAGAATATTTATATATCAGTGTTCAGAAATCCTCTAAGTTCTTATAAACGCATTTCAAGTCATCTCTGGCTTTTCAATCTTCACTATAAATTAAGATTCTTGTATTTGAATGTTTCTCTTTATGATATATTCATATTGTTTAATTTTTATGAAATCTTAGTGAATCGCATATATTGCTAGCTTCCTTTATGAGAATCTTATTAAGTTTATTAATTAATCTATATATTTTTTTCCATCTGCTTACAGACAAGTGCTTCTTTGGACTATGGTAGCTAGAGGAGGTGCAAGTGTTATCTATGCAGATACGGTGTGGTTCTCTTTTTGTTTAGACCTAGAACTCTTTTAACAGTAGTGCAACTATTGTTAAGTTTAACTTTTATTTCACCTTAGCATAAATTCCTTGTGCTCTGATCATTATTGCCTTAATAAGGTTGGGGATCTTGGCAACGCTTCTGAGCTTGGAAACTATGCAGAATATAGTGGAGCTCCCAATGAAGATGAAGTTTTGCAGTATGCCAGTGTTGTACTTGATGTAAGAACATACTGTCTACACTCTCTATAGCGTTGTGTTATAAATTTATGTCACATGAACAAATAAACCCAGTTTTGTGCTTGTCCAGCTTGTGTTGTCCTCAATTTCTACTAAAGATAGCATGAGGACCACATTCTAATTATGCTCACCTTGATAATTTAATTATATCTTCCCTGTTGGCTCTTCAAATAAATTCATTGTTCCTGTTCATGTAGTGTGTAACAACTGATCCAGGTGGCTGTAAGAGAGCCTTGTAATTGGAGGAGGAATAGCTAACTTTATTGATGTTGTGGCTACATTTAATGGTATAATCTATGAAGCACGGGTGCATTTCAAGACTTGGGTATGGATGCGGGTGTGGGTGCGGGACTTAACAATTTTTGAAAAAGGTGGGTGCGGGTGCAGCGAGACTCGGTGATTAAAAAATTATTAAAAGTATTTTTATTTATATATTTTATATATTGCTAAGCATGCTTTTTTATATAATAATAATAGAAAACTCATATAATAATAATAATAATAATAATGTACAAAATAAAGCCTCTCTAACCAAAGGCATAGTGGCTCGTGTACCAAAGGCTTACTGGTTCAGATGTTCAGTGGCTCAATGTAAAAATAAAAATAAAAATAAAAATAAAAATAAAAAATAAAAAAAGGTGGGGGAAATGTGGCTCACGTGAGAGGCACAAAAAACAAAATAAGCCTCTGACCAAAGCATTTAACAATCCTTTTCCAAAAAAAAAAAAAAAAAAAAAAACTTATTATAAAAAAAGAAACAAAACAGAACGGCAAAAAAGAGGAAGAAGAAGCCGAAGAAGCAGAAAAGAAGAAGATGAAGAAGCAGAAAAGAAGAAGAAGAAGAAAGGGGTTAAGCCGGTGAAGACGGCGACAACGGCGTATCAAATCCACTGGTATTCTCGGTTTTAAGTTTTTTTTTTTTTTTTTCCTTACCTGCCGATTTCCTTTTCCGGCCAAAACACACCAATATTCGGCCAATATGATCCGATTCGGCCCGGTTTGGCGCGAATCGGCCCAAGTCTGAGCCACGTCAATGCGAGTTGGGGAAAAAAAAAAAAAAAACACGTGGCAGGACCCGACACAGATGAGTGGTTAGCAGCGTTAGACACGGGTGTGGCTCCTCTGGCGCCGCGTCCGTGCATCCTAGGGTATAATTCGTAAGCATAAAATAATTGCTTATCACTTTTTTTTTTAGACTTTCCAAAACTATATCTGACCGATTAAGCTGACAATAATTATTCAATTCTCAGTCATAAAATTGCCAGTTTATTCATGAAATGCATGCCCAAAAACTTTCCTATTTGTTTACCATAGAGCTAAATAACAAATACATTATTACTCAAGTAAAGTATTCTTTAAAAAACATATCTTGCCAATATTCATTGAAACATATGTTACTACAAGGTTTTTTATTTTGGTAAAATAATAACATTTCATAAGTTTTTTTTTAGTCCTCTAAATTAAATGAGAAACTATATAGTAAATTTGACATTTTTACATTAATGTTGCATTTTCTCCTAAGGAAAAAAATAATATAATGAGAGATGGGCTATGCTGGGCTGTTATCCAAAATAAAATTGCCTCTAACAACAGTTAAGTTTAATTTTAAACCTGCTAAATCCTTTAATTCCTTCCCAATAAGAGTTCTAAATGGAACCTTACTAGTTATCACTCAAAAAATCTTCAGTATAACTTTTTTTTTTTTTTTTTTTTTTTTATCTGGTATATTTTAGAATAGTGCCAAATATCAATTTTATGGCCGATGAGAAATATATCACTAATATGACCAATATCTGTACTGTGGGGCCCTGAATGTCAACATGCATGGCCCACTCCACGGCCGGCCCAAGGCCCGCGCCGAGGAGAGTACAGGGTCTGAAAACAGGAAGGATGGGCCCAGACCCTCAAAAGGGCCTGTCCGAAGACGCCCAGGGCCTCGGCAAACTAACATTAGTAAAAGGAAAAAATCCCTCACCATTAAAAGTGTTCTACCAACATCCTGGCCATCTTAATGACGAAATGACTAACAAACCCAGATACCTCAGTCACTTCAACTTAAAAAGTCTGCTAATACGGCTGAGAACTAACATAAAACCTGCAAAAGCAGATGATGGGACAGTCCTTACGCAGAAAGTTCAAATAATCAACAAATGGACGGTTAAGATTAACGAGAAGGAGGCTATATGAACGAGAGTATTCCCATTAATTAGTGGAGGGGAGTTTGAGGGAAGGGCGTCCTCGGACTGAGCCGAAGACGAGAAAATCCTCATAGACAGCTAAGACTCTCACCGGTGCTTTATCAAAATCATGGGGGAGACCCTGAAAAAGGCTGGTCTTTTGTTAATACTCCTAAGAATTTTAATAGCATCCTTCTGATTGCTTTCTTAGTGCTTAGCATTTTTACCCATGCTCTACAAATTCTATTGTTCGGGGTCCATTACGAAATTTGGCCCTACAATTGGCGCCGTCTGTGGGAAAGGGATTTGTGCACTAACAAGTGCGGTGATCGGCGTAAAGAAATCAAAAGCAACGCTTTCAAAAACAAAACGCCAAAACAGTACAGTCAACAGCAACAGCATTCGCTCAAAAATCAACAATAGCAAGAACAAAAGTATACAGAAAGTAAAAAAAAAAAAAAAAATACAAAACAAGTCTACTTCTTTATTAATATATGAAGAAAAGTTACATCTCTTACAAGCGATGTCCGTGGGGCTTGTTCTAAAGCTAACTACGAGATCCAGACGGCTAAGGAAGTTGGCAGAGGAACAAAAGATAGAAAAAGAAGGCTGGGGGTGAAGGAAGAGAAGAGGAAATAGAAGAGATAAGAGGGAAAAGGGGGAAGAAGAGCTACACTAGAGGCGGAAGAGGCCGCGGCACAGGATGGTTCCATTTCTGGGTTCCCCTTGGTTTCCCTCCCACCCTCATCGTAGCTAGCTTGGAGGGTCAGAAACCCAAACCCAAGGGAGGGAGGTTACGTTCTTTATGGATCTTCCTCCAGACAGCGAGGAAGGCTCCGTCTCCGATTAGGTTGAAAAGAAGGAGAATCTTCGAATCTCCCCTACCCCAACTAGAAAATTCTTATGGTAACTAACATTTGTTTTAATAAATGATGATAACATATGTTTCAATAAATATGATCTCAACATTCACCTTATTTGTACAAGGAGAATGTGTCATTTAAGCTAGAGTTTTGAAACAATAATGATATGACGACACAGTAAAATTGTGAGATTTGTTTTGTAGTGTGGATTGTCAACTATAAAAATCGATTTCAAAACAATCTTTTAATATTCATTTAATTTAAGATAAATGAAAAAAAGATCAAATGAATAAATAGAGCAGTTGGATCTCTAAATCAAAAATCTTCGGGGTCGGGAGAGGGAGGGGGGGGGGGGTTACTTCTCCTCTTGGTGTCCTTTTGAAAACGACGGCTACATGGTGAGACCGGCAATGGCATGGCGAGACTTGGTGAGAATAACTAACAGATTGAGGTTGATTTTGGAGCAATGACTTTAGGGTTTTACCATTTATAGTCATTAGTCCTTTTCGAAAAGTAAATAAATAAATTTCATAACTTTCCATTTACTTTATTTAAACAATCAATACTCTTCTTTCACTAGAGTTTAAATTAATGAGAGTGATTTTAGAAACTTGTGTCATTTAATTTGAAAGACAAAGACATATACAAATACATTAACATAAGTAAGTGTTTTATCAACTTTACCATCCATTAAATCCATGGTATCGGCAATGATACAATCACATTTTTTTTTTTTTTTAAATGTAGAGTTTCAACCTATATCCCCACGCTTATGATGATTGTGCTATTTATCATCAAACCAAAACATCAATCAGTTTAGTGTAGACAGGGGATTGAATCTCAGATCTTTTATTCAACCATCAGGGATTTTATCAGTTAAGTTAACTAGAAGCCACAATATCATCACACTTATTCCCCTCTACCCCTCAAGATTTTGATTTTATCACTGTTCAATATCTCGAAAGCATAGTATAAAAACAAGTATCTTTTCAAATCAGAGATGAAACCAATAAAAATAAACTCTATTGTTGAATTGTTCTTAGGCCCAATAAGGCAAGATTATAAGTCAATATTCATGGTGCTGGCCTAGGGCCAACTGATCCAACTTTCGAATTAGGAATTTAGTTTTGTCACCCATTTCCAATCTCGAGACACACTTTATATAGGTCTGGGCCCAGCTTTCTAATGAATCTAACTAAGGTGGTTAATACCATACTGGTATCGCCGTATCGACCAATATATACAGTACCGGTACATATACCGATATAGAAACGTCAACGTTTCGTACTGGTTTAAATACTGGTAATACCGGCTGATTTTAGGCAATACTGGCCAGTACCAAAAAAAAAAAAAAAAAAAAAAAGCTTTTTTTTTTTGTTTTGTAATTTTTGAATTTTTGTAAGGGTAGAATGGTAACTTACTTGTATTAACTTATTAATATTATTTATTTTCTTAGTATGCAATGAACAATTAAGCTTTCTATTTTTTCATTCTAAAAAAAAAGCTTTCTATTTTTTATATTGTGTTTTTTTTTTCTTTTAATTGATGCTAAAGTCTAAAATCATAAATAATTTGTTCTAAATTGAGTTAATGTTTTATGGTAAACTTTTATATTTATTATAATATATATATATATATATATATATTTATAAATATAAAAAATAACGGTAAACCCGAAACAGTATACCGATATTGACCGGTATCAAAATATATCGTTCCATTAGTCAAACTGGTATAGCCTCAAGTACGAGATTGACTCCTTTGAATCTAATCCATTATATTCGCTTTAAATGATTTATTTTTAAATTTCCCTTTTTTTGGCTGAATAATTATTACTTTTAATTTTTCTCTTACTTTGAATAATAATTAAATAATAATTTTTCAAAACATTAAGGATACATACAAAATTTAAACATGTTAAACACCAAAGAAATGAAATAATTATTTGAGGAGTATAATTTACATGAAAATATAATTAACAAAAGCAAGACTAGGCTTGGCCCGATATTTATCAAATTTTTGCCAAGCCTAAAGTTGAGCCCAGCTCATCCTCGTAGTCCTACTCCCTTTGCCAGTGTTCTCAATAAACGACCCATTTTATTGGGCTTTGGGTTGAGGCACATATAGCCGAGACAGAAGCCCAACTATTTCGACTGCAAACAACTTAGGCCTGTAGTACGTTAGCATCGTTGTGTAGTCAAATGGGGAAGAGCTTTGCCCCCACCCACGACCCATAGTCGTCCTCCCATGCATCAACTCAATTTTTTGAATTGTTTTGCTGAAATTTATAATTCCAAAACAATTTTTTCTTTTCTTTTTTGCAGCTACAATAATTTGCATTTCAATGAATCACAAGTGCTTAATCTGAGAAGAAGGAAAAAGAAAGCATTTTACTCTTTATAACTGTCGTCTATTATCATTTTAGTTCATTAACTTTGGTAACATGATAATTTTAGTCTTTCTATTTGTTGTTATTATTATTATACAAGTAGTGGTTGGACAAACTAAATTGAAAATTTCATGGATAAAAGTTTAAATGATTTTTTTATTTGTTTCAAATAAAATTATAATTATTTTATTAGAAACTATTTTATAATTTCCAATATACATACATTATATATATATTATATATAAACTTGTTAAAATTTTAATACGCATTTAGTTATGCTTATTTGTAGATATATCACATGAGGAGACAAACTAACTCTCTTAATATAAGGGAATTAACTATCTAAAAATTAATAAAATATGAAACTTAAAATTAAGTTTCACTTAAATTTTAACCTAAAAAAAATATTAACATCAAAATATCTAAAGAATGACATGTGGTTTAGTTTTTGTAGGGTCCAAGTTTGATGGGCCAAGCACAAACTCTGTAGGCTAAGCCCAATGAACCCCGAACAATAAATTTGTAGAGAATGGGTTAAATAGCTGGGCTGGATATGGATTTAGTAACGATTCAAATAGGCAAATAAGAATAAGATGATGTTCAGACTAGTATTCAATGAGAATCCTCTTGAATCCGAAGAGGATTAATATTTACAAACCAAAATAATACAGTTTTTCCTCCACCCTCTTCTCAGAGGCCTATTCCCTTTATATATACTTCTTCCTCCTCATCTTCACCGTACACTTGTTCTTCATCCAAGCATTCACTTGAGTACTTGTCACATCAGATGCTTGCTTTAGTCTGTCGTGAGTGGTAGTAGCTGAGGTTGCACTGTTCAGGTGTCTTCTCCACATAAATGCGGCCAGAAAAGTTGCTGCAGTGCATTAAATGCAGTGGTGGTAGCTTTTCCTTTAAGATATTTTATGTTATTCTTGTCCCTAGGCGTGCCCAGAGTTCACTCTTTAACGTGGAATCAGCTGGGAAGGTCGCTCAGGTTTTCAGTATATTTGCTTGATCAAGTTCTCTAATGATCCGATGAGGAGAACCTCTTCAGACCAATAGGATTGTCTTCGGATTCACTCATCATTCCTTGTCAAGTGCATTTCCACCAAACGGACTCAGCCTTGATCCCTTTTACCTCTTCGGACAAACAGTGACACTCAAATTGGGCCCTAGGCCCAATACGTAGCGTTGAGCTCTCATCCCCACAGTTTCATTTTTCTACCTTGAAGTATCTTAAATTTTTTTTTTAATTATTATTTTTTGAAAAATGTGCTACCAGCACCAATAATTTTGGTCCTAGGCAGACAAAAGTCACATAACAAAGTTTTTCCACATTTTAAATGATTGCTACAAGATTAAAGTACACAAGAAATGAAAAAAAAAAAAAAAAAATTTGAACGTAATATAGGGTGAAAAATAAAATAAAAAAGAAAAAGAAAGCAATGTTGAATAAAGAGGATCTGACAAAGAAGTAATTTCTTATCAAAACCACTCATCCTCTCCTATTTTCTATCCAAATTGAGAAAAAAATCATTTCACCTCAAATGGTGGGCCTAGAGAGAAAACTTGTGTACCCCACCAATTTTACTCTCACCTCTCTCCCCATCCAAATACATATTTTTTGTTTTTCCCCTATTTTCTCTTCTCCTTATTTTCTCTTCAACCAAACCGAACCTAAAAGAATAATGAGAGGCATCTTGAAGACTATTTTATAATACATTGGATTTCAAATTTCAATTCTAGGCATTGGTACTTTGTAGGTGACCAAATTCTACTTTTGATTGGTCTTTATAGTCAATACATCCCAATAGGATAATTTGACTTTATTTTTAAAAAGCTATAAAAAGGACTTTCTTATTTACTCAAGAAAGATTATGTTATAATTCAGATGACTACAAATTGATCTAACATCATCATCATCTTCTTCTTCTTCTTCCCTTTTTTTTTTTTTTTTTTTTGCCACAAGAGGGGATGGCCTGGTGGTTGGGATCCATGAATCAACTTTGAGGTCCCTCGTTCGAGTTTGGGTGAATACTTGGGGAGGAATGTGGGTATCCCTGCTGAAAAGCCCTTGATTACTAGCTCTCTCGAAGTGCTAGGGTAAGGTCTGTGGTTATTCCAGATCACAGTAGTTATGACTTAATTTAACATTCTCTAATGGGGGTGCCCCTATGATCACGCCTAGGGGGTGAGTCCCCCCCCCCCCCCCCCTCTTTTTTGAACAATTGATAATATCATCTTATAAATTACACCCTAAACTAGTAAAGGTAACAAAAGAGATAGGAAATGTGTCATCTATTGAAATGAGAACTTCTATTTATACTTAAGATTTTGACGATTAATTACAATAGCTTATGCCATGCATATCATTTTTTAATTTTTTTGGACATTTGTTAATTGTGTTATTATCTTTCAATCCAAGTGCTAACTCATTCTTTTAAATCTTAAAGTTGTCATATTTGTCTTTAATCCGTTAACTTTTTAATTTTAAGAGTAATAATCATCATACATTTTTTATTACATGCTCACCATACATATATTACGCACATACTAACTAAAAAAAAATTGATTATAATAAACAAATTAAATAACTTTGTATTAAAACTAAACTTACTTCGTTATTTGCCAAACATCGCAAGAATTTGTAAAGATGAATTTTTCATGTTTTCAACCTTTTCGTTATCGCATTGTTAATGTGTCAACCTGATATGCAACATATCTGGCCAATTGAGCTGTTGTGACTTTGAGACCAGTGATTAAGATTGATATGAGCAGGATGGGGTCACTGGCTCACAGCCACGGGTTTTCATCAAAGTTCAAGGTATCAAATAGTTAGATAAACACATTAATATTGGATCTTGTTCTTATCTTTGTTTTTTCTGGTCAAATTTTTTTCTTATCTGAATCCTTATGGGTATGTTTTTTCATTTTTAGTATTTCTTATCCTCATTCCTGATCAAATAAAACGTGGGCCTCTGTATGCTCAAAAATAAAAAATAAAAAAACGTGGGCCTGGTTTTTATACATTGTGACCACATGACACAATGCTTGTGGGAACAGAACTGGACTATACTTTAATATTGGGCCACTCAATTTTTATCCTTATTAAATTATAAATGCTTGACGTTAACCGAAATAATCGTTAAAATATGATAAGAGCTATCATGTGCTTTATTTTATGATACTTGCCTCCCTTTTGGTTTTGCTTTATAAGGCATTTATCTCATTTATGATTTGTTTTACGAGGCATTTTTACAAATTTTAACAGAATTTGATAATGTGAACCTCATTGAGAATTTCTTTTTAAAGAAAATGGTTTTTTTACATAAAAATGTACTCCTGATAAACAAACATAAACCCAAATGAGTGAAGGAGAATGTTAGAGAGAGAACTAGAAATGTGATGATATAATAATCTTTTCTGCAATTATTTCTATATATGTATTGTTGATACTTATCACATTATCAAATTTCGTTAAAGTTACTGGAAGCTTTTCATAAAGCAAATCATAAGAGATGTATGCTTTAAACCATCTGTCTGATACTTTGATTTTTATGACCAAATCAATTTCATCCTTGAACTAGAGACTTATAAAATGTCAACAAAAAAGATTGAAAACCATAAACTTTATGGTTTGCCATTTTTTATTTCAAAGAGTATATTTCCCATTCACTTGATAATTTAGATATTGTATAAGAACTCTTTTTTTTTTTTTTTTTGAAAACTATAAGAACTCATATTTATAATAACATAGTTAGCATTTAAGATGAAAGTGTAACATTTTATCAAAGTTTAAGGGAAAAATGTAACATTTTCAATGGTACAGGAAGAAGGAAAAAAAAAAATTTATGTTAAAGTATATGAACATAAATACAAACTTCATGCAAAACAATATTTTAGCCTTTATTTTGAATTTCAATATCAAAATCAGAGAGTTCTCTCAATCTCATAATTCATTAATTTGCCCCAACTAATCAACATTTTCATATAATCTAGTATATAAAATGCCAACCAAACTTTTCAACATTCTCCTCAAGACATGCATAAAGCTTTTAATATAGTGTGAAATTTTCAAAATTTGAATTTAAAACTTAAAAATTCTTTCAACAATTCTTTATTCTCAGAGAGTCTGAGTTTCTCAATCCAAACCATCAAACTCCGTCTGTTAAGGATCTTGTTGAACATTCTCTCTATTACTAAGAAACAGAGACCAAAATACTTACAATTTCTAAAGACCGATTTTCTACAAATTATGTAGTCAAGGCCTCCAATTATTAGAATTTCTAATTTTGTTAAGTTATTGCATTGTTCATACAACCTTCTTATCATTGTCTGCTGAAATATCCGTCATATTGTTCTTGTTTTATGTGTGTATATATATATATATATATATTACTTTGACACCAACGTCTCTATAGTCTATAGACTATAGCCTCTGGATGTGATATACTTTCCCATCATTTTCATGCTAGCTACATTTCAGAAATTCTAGCTCCTTTAGTTTTAATTTGGATAGAGTGGCTAAAATTACAGGTCATATCTTATGTGACTAAATTATACATGAATAATTATTTGAACCATCATGTAATGAGTTTGAGGAATTTTTTACCAATTTAATTTCGATGTGAACTTTGTCCATCTTTAATTTGTTAACTTCTTAATTTAAAGAGTAATGATTATCTTGCGCACTAACCATTCATAAACTGTGCACATGTAAACTAAAATTAAATCCAATATAATTATAAACAAATTAGCTAGATGAAATCAAATCAGTTTTATTTTTGGTTCAGCTTGTATTAAAACTAAACTAACTTTTGTTATTTGTCAAACATCCCAAGAATTTGTAAAGATGAACTGTTCATGCTTTCAATTTTCTCTTTATCGCATTGTTAAAGAGTGTCAGCCTGAAATGCAACAAATCTAGCCAATTGAAATATTGAGAGTTTGTGACCAGTGAATGTTTGTAAGAATATTTATATATCGGGGTTCAGAAATCCTCTAAGTTCTTATCAAGGCATTTCAAGTTATCTCTGGCTTTTCGATCTTCACTATAAATTAAGATTCTTGTATTTGAATGTTTCTCTTTATGATATATTCGCATTGTTTAATTTTTATGAAATCATAGTGAATCACATATATTGCTAGCTTCCTTTATGAGAATCTTATTAAGTTTATTAATTAATCTATTTTTTTTTCCATCTGCTTGCAGACAAGTGTTTCTTTGGACTATGGTAGCCGGAGGAGGTGCCAGTGTTATCTATGCAGATACGGTGTGGTTCTCTTTTGTTTAGACCTAGAACTCTTTTAACAGTAGTGCAACTATTGTTAAGTTTAACTTTTGTTTCACCTTAGCATAAATTCCTTGTGTTCTGATCATTATTGCTTAACAAGGTTGGGGATCTTGGCTACGCTTCTGAGCTTGAAATCTATGCAGAATATAGTGGAGCTCCCAATGAAGACGAAGTTTTGCAGTATGCCAGTGTTGTACTTGATGTAAGAACAATATGTCCACACTCTCTATAGTGTTGTGTTATAAATTTATGTCACATGAACAAATAAACCCTAGTTTTGTGCTTGTCCAGCTTGTGTTGTCCTTAATTTCTACTAAAGATAGCATGAGGACCACATTCTAATTATGCTCACCATGATAATTTAATTATATATATCTTCTCTGTTGGCTCTTCAAATAAATTCATTGTTCCTATTCATGCAGTGTGTAACTACTGATCCAGATGGTTGTAAGAGAGCCCCTGTAATTGGCGGAGGAATAGCTAACTTTATTGATGTTGCTACTACATTTAATGGTATAATTCGTAAGCATAAAATAATTGTTTATCTCCAATTTTTTTAGACTTCCGAAACTATATCTAACCGATTAAGCTGACAACAATTATTCAATTCTTAGTCATAAAATTGCCAGTTCATTCATGAAATGCATGCCCAAAAACTATCCTATTTGTTTGCCACATAGCTAAATGACAAATACATTATTACTCAAGTAAAGTATTTTTTTTTAAAACATATGTTGCCAATATTCATTGAATTATATGTTACCACCATTTATTGAAACATATGTTACTATAAGGTTTTTTATTTTGGTAAAATAATAACATTTCATAAGTTTTTTTTAAGTCCTCTAAATTAAATGAGAAACTAAATAGTAAATTTGACATTTTTACATTCTCCTAAGGAAAAAAATAATATAATGAGAACTGGGCTAAGCAAGGCTGTTATCCAAAATAAAATTGCCTCTAACAACAGTTAAGTTTAATTTTAAACTGCTAAATCCTTTAATTCCTTCCCAATAAGAGTTCTAAATGGAACCTTATCAGTTATCACTCAAAAATTCTTTAGCATAACTTTTTTTTTTTTTATCTGGTTTATTTTAGAAGAATGCCAAATATCAATTTTATGGCCGCTGATAAATATATCACTAATATGACCAATATCTGTTAAATATTAACTTTCTTGTCTCTACCTCGTTAATGTCAAAGCGGTCCAATAATGACCGAAGATTGAAAGATATCCATTAAATTTCATTGGAAATCACGATAGCTTATATTAGGTAGAATTCTATGCTATCCTAGTTGCATTGGCTGTCTCTAGGTTCGGGGGTTATCGATCATTATGCAAACACACAATTGAATTCTACCACCTACTTGATTGAATCTATTGTAAGCATTGAAGCTACTCTTGCAACTGATGCTCGATTCGGAATCACAAGGGTGAGGTAATCAAAGCTTTGTTAAGATATGTTCGCTTGGCTCCAAACTCATAGCTAAAGTTTCAACAATTCTTTAGTTGTCACTGAGCATTTGGAATTATTTTATCCTAGAAGGGGACTCTAAATTTTGTGTAGAAGCACTCACCTCCAGTTTAAGAGATACAAATTGATCCATCCCTATTTTGATAGATAATATCCTAAGTCTTGTTTATTCTTTCGCTGGTTGTTCATTTAGTTAGGTTAAGAAAACTTGTAATGGTGTGTGTAATATATATATATATATATATATATAATCAAAGCTGAAATAAAATCTAATTATATCTCAAATTGGAATATAATTTTATGTCATGTTTCTCATCCAATTTTCTTAATTTTAGTGTAGCTATTCACTATACTACAAAAATCAAAGTGTACAATCCAATTATTATTATTATTATTATTATTATACAAGTAGTGGTTGGACAAACTAAAATTGAAAATTTCATGGATAACAATTTAAAAGATTTTTTTTATTTTTTTTATTTTTTTTTTGTTTCAAATAAAATTATAATTATTTTATTAGAAACTATTTTATATTTTCAAATATACAAACATTATATATATATTATATATAAACTTGTTAAAATTTTAATGCGCTTTTAGTTATGCTTATTTGTAAATATATCACATAAATATGCATGAGGAAACAAACTAGTTCTCTTAATATAAGAAAATTAACTATCTAAAAATTAATAAAATATGAAACTTAAAATTAAGTTTCACTTAAATTTTAACCTAGCTAAAAAAAATTAACATAAAAATATCTAAAGAATGACATGTGGTTTAGGGTCCGTTTGGATATCGCTGAAAACTGAAAACTGAAAATTGAAAACTGAAAACACTATAGCAAAATAATATTTAAATGTGTGAATAATACCGTGGGACCTATTTTTAATAAAAAAAGTTATTAAAAAGTGAAAATTGTGGGTTCGTGAATAGTAAAAGTTGTGTGAAAAAGGCACATGCGGCTACTATTCAATGAACAGTAATCGCAATAATATTGCTACAGTAACACTTTGTCTCTGAAAAGCTGGGGACGCGTGAAAAAAAAAAAAAAAAAAAAAAAGAGCTGAAAACGTAAACGCGAAACGCTAACGCACCAGCCAAACGCCCACTTAGTTTCATTTTTCTACCTTGAAGTATCTTAGATTTTTTTTAATTATTATTTTTGGAAAAACGTGCTACCAGCGCCAATAATTTTGGTCCTAGGCAGACAGAAGTCACAGAACAATGATTGCTACACCATTGAAGTACACAACAAATGAAAAGAAAAAATTTTGAACTTGTGCGCCTCACCAATTTAATTTACTCCCACCTCCCTCCACATCCAAACACATATTTTTTGTTTTTCCCTTATCCTTCTCTTCTCTTTATTTTCTGTCCAACCAAACCAAACCTAAAAAATAATGAGAGGCATCTTGAAGACTATTTTATAATACATTGGACCAAATTCTACTTTTGATTGGTCGTTATAGTCAACACATCCCAATAGGATAATTTGGCTTTCTTTTTAAAAAGCTATAAAAAAGACTTTCTTATTTACTCAAGAAAGATTATGTTATAATTCAAATGACTACAAATGGATAACATCATTTTTTTTTCTGAACAATTGATAACATCATCTTATAAATTACACCCTAAACTAGTGAAGGTAACAAAAGAGTTAGGAAATGTGTCATCTCTTGAAATGAGAATTTCTATTTATACTTGAGATTTTGACGATAAATTACAATAGCTTATGCCATGCATATCATTTTTTAATCTTTTTGGACATTTGTTAATTGTGTTATTATCTTTCAATCCAGGTGTTAACTCGCTCTTTTAAATCTTAAAGTTGTCATATTTGACGTTTCCCACACCATTATTAATGTTAATTTTTTTTTTTTTTTACTATTTACAACTTTTACTCGTATTTTAGAGGGAAAAATGCCACCACACCCCCTAAACTTTAGAATAGTGGTCATTACACCCCTTAAACTTTTATTTTGGCCAATTTGCTCCTTGAACTTTACTCATGTGCCAAATCACTACTTCCATTAGTTTGCTGTTAAAATTATAACAGAATATGCATGTGAGACACATGATATTTAAAATACCAAATCTGAAATCTAAACTCAGTGGAAGAAGAGAGAAACGTTTTGAGTGAGAGAGATGATCGGTCAAAACCACCGTAACATCCCTCCCTCCGCCGCCAGAAATCCATCTTCCCATTTGTGGTCTCGCAGTGCCATTCAACATTATATATGGATCCGCACCACAAACCCAAAAAAAAAAGTCTCGAATTTCTAAAACCAGTTAGTTTCAATTTTAAGAAGGTTAATGGATCTGGACAGGGGAATTACGCCTCTGAAGCTCCTAGACTTTGATCTCCAAGAACCTTAAATAAAACAAAGTTTTTTTTTTTTTTTTCAATTTAGTTTTTGATTAAAGGAATTTATATGTAACTCTTTTTACAAAAAAAGAAAAAAGAAAAAGGGTTTTGATGAATTCGGTGTGCGTTTTTGGGTTTTGGAATTGGATTGGTGGGTTTTGGTTAGTTTTCTTTGTTGGGTTGGTAAAGATTGTGGGGGACTCGGGCTATTTGGGTTACTGGATTTGGTCTGGTTGTTGATTGCAGCTTCCAAGGAATTCATCGTCAAACATCAGTGAAGACATCCAGCCTTCTAAATCAGAGTTCATTGTAAGATAATAAAGTCTCAAAATTGATGCATCTTGGAAAATATTTGGAATGCAAATGTCAGTAACATGGTGGCTATCGAACAAGAGGTGGATATGCAGTTGAACACGTGACGGGACCATGGACGGTGGAACAAAATTTCCGGCGCAGAGGGAGGGATGCTACAGTGGTTCTAACTTCTAATCATCGTCTCTCTCTCACTTTAGAACGTTTCTCTTCTTCTCAGATTTCAGATTTGGTATGTTAAACATCAAGTGTGTCTCACATGCATATTCTGTTAAAAATTTTAACAGAGACTAACTGAGGCAGTGATTTGGCATATATGTGAAGTTTAAGGTGTGAATTGGCCAAAATAAAAGTTCAGGGGGTGTAATGGCCACTGCTTTAAAGTTGAGGGGGTGTATGAGCATTTTTCCCTATTTTAGATTTGTTTGGAATCCACTTATTTTGCTGAAACTAAAAATTTTTCGCTGAAAATAGTAATATAAATAAAGGTAAAAGTTAATTGACATAGTACCATGTGATTCATGAATAATATCAAAAAGTACAGTAAGACCCATAAATAGTAGCAAAAATAAACTGAATAGTAAAATAAATTGGTAAAAATAATTTTTACCAAACACATACTTCTTTCCTGTGGTACTTGTAATTTTATAATGATACCAACATAAGGTATAAGTACTAATTCCTTCTCATGTTGAAGGTATTACATTATTCATACAACCTTCTTATTATTGTTTGCTGAAATATCCTGCGTCATGTGGTTCTTGTTTTATTTTATTTTTATATAAATACTTTATTTTATTATATGTACATGATCTTTGTAATTAATTCACCCATCCAACCGAATTTAAACTTAAAAGCCTTATGTCACTTTGACACCAACATCTCTATAGGCTGTCCTCATGGATGTGATATACTTTCCCATCATTTAGCCCTTTCGTTTTGATTTGGTTAGTGACTAAAATCGTTAGTCATATTTCATGCGACTAAAATTATATATAAATAATTTTTTGAATCGGTATGTAATAAATTTGAGAAACTTTTTTTCAATTTGATTTAGACGTTTGTCTTTAATCCGTTAACTTTTTAGTTTTAAGAGTAATAATCATCATACATTTTTTATTACATGCTCACCATACATATATTACGCACATACTAACTAAAAAAAAATTGATTATAATAAACAAATTAAATAACTTTGTATTAAAACTAAACTTACTTCGTTATTTGCCAAACATCACAAGAATTTGTAAAGATGAATTTTTCATGTCTTCAACCTTTTCGTTATCGCATTGTTAATGTGTGTCAACCTGATATGCAACATATCTAGCCAATTGAGCAGTTGTGACTTTGAGACCAGTGATTAAGATTGATATGAGCAGGATAGGGTCACTGGCTCACAGCCACGGGTTTTCATCAAAGTTCAAGGTATAAATAGTTAGATAAACACATTAATATTGGATCTTGTTCTTATCTTTGTTTTTTCTGGTCAAATTTTGTTCTTATCTGAATCCTTATGGGTATGTTTTTTCATTTTTAGTATTTCTTATCCTCATTCCTGATCAAATAAAACGTGGGCCTCTGTATGCTCAAAAATAAAAAATAAAAAAACGTGGGCCTGGTTTTTATACATTGTGACCAAATGACACAATGCTTGTGGGAACAAAACTGGACTATACTTTAATATTGGGCCACTCAATTTTTATCTGTATTAAATTATTAATGCATGACGGTAACCGAAATAATCGTTAAAATATGATGAGAGCTATCATGTGCTTTATTTTATGATACTTGCCTCCCTGTCGGTTTTGCTTTATAAGGCATTTATCTCATTTGTGATTGTGTTACGAGGTATTTTTACTAATTTTGACGGAATTTGATAATGTGAACCTCATTGAGAATTTCTTTTTTTAAAGAAAATGATTATTTTACATAAAAACTTACTCCTAATAAACAAAATAAACCCAAATGAGTGAGAGAGAATGTTAGAGAGAGAACTAGAAATGTGATGATATAATAATCTTTTCTTCAATTATTGCTTTATATATATATTGTTGGTACTTATCACATTATCAAATTTCGTTAAAGTTACTGGTAGTTTCTCATAAAGCAAATCACCAGAGATGTATGCTTCATACAAACCACAAGATAGATAAGCATCATTAAAAAATAAAAAATAAATAAATAACAACAACAACAGAGTTTAAACCATCAGATTAGTCCCTTGATTTTTATGATCAAATCAATTTCATCCTTGAACTAGAGACTTATAAAATGTCAACAAAAAAGATTGAAAACCATAAACTTTATGGTTCTCCATTTTTTTATTTCAAAGAATATATTTCCAAAGAATTCATTTCCCATTCACTTGATAATTTAGATATTTTATAAGAACTCATATTTATAATAACATAGTTATTGTGGGGTCAAATTTTGATGGGCCAAGTATGGACTTTGTAGACTTAGCCCAAAGAAACCCCGAACAATAAATTTATAGAGAGTGGGCTGAACAATTGGGCTGGAAATGGATTTAGCAACGATTCAAACAAGCAAACAAGGAATAAAATCGTGCTCAGACTAGCATTCAGTAGGAATCCTCTTGAATCCGAAGAGGTTAAAAGTTTACAGACTTAAATGAATCCCTCACTATTCCTGTGAGACCTATTCCCTTTATATATACATCTTCCCCCTCATCTTCACCGTACACTTGTTCTTTATCTAAGCATCCACTTGAGTACCAGTCACATCAGAAGTTTGCTTTAGTCTGCCGTGAGTGGTAGTGGTTGAGATTGCACTGTTCAGGTGTCTTCTCCACATAAATGCGGCTAGGAAAGTTGCTGCAATGCATTAAATGCGATAGTAGCAGCTTTTTCTCTAAGATATTTCATGATCTTCTCACCCATAGGCGTGCCCAGAGATCATTCCTTACCGTGGAATCTGTTGGGAGGATTGCTGGGGTCTTCAGTATATTTACTTGATCAAGTTCCCCAGCTATTCGATGAGTGGAACCTCTTCGGACCAACCAAGTCGTCTTCGGACGCACATTCATCCCTTCTCGTGTTTTTTCACCAGATGGACTCAGCGTTGATCCTCTTTATCTCTTCGGACAGACAGTGATACCCAAATTGAGCCCCAGGCCCAATACGTGGCATTGGGCTTTCTCACCCACAGTTATCATTTAAGATGAAAGTGTAACATTTTATCAAAGTTTAGGGGGAAAATGTAACATTTTCAATAATATCGGAAGAAGGATAAAAAATTAAGTTAAAGTATATGAACATAAATAAGAACTTCATGCAAAACAATATTTTAGCCTTTATTTTGAATTTCAATATCAAGATTAGAGAATTCTCTCAATCTCATAATTCATTAATTTGCTCCAACTAATCAATATTTTCATATACTCTAGTATATAAAATGCCAACCAAACTTTTCAACATTTTCCTCAAGACATGCAGAAAGCTTTTAATATAGTGTGAAATTTTCAAAATTTGAATACAAAATTTAAAAATTCTTTCAACAATTCTTTATTCTCAGAGAGTCTATGTCTCTCGGTCCAAACCATCAAACTCCGTCTGTTAAGGATCTTGATGAACATTCTCTCTATTACTAAGAAACAGCGACCAAAATAAACCCACAATTTCTAAAGTCCGATTTTCTACGAATAATGTAGTCAAGGCCTCCAATTATTAGAATTTCTAATTTTGTTATAAGTCAAACTGTCATCAAAGTGCTCTTCCACAATAAGAATCACAGTTTAATAATAATTCTAATTTTTTAAAATGAGTAATGCTATATAAAAATAACTTTCTCAATATTCTTCACAATAATTGAGTAACTAATTTCAATAGGTTCTCATCTAGGTCGATTATCATCATCTTTTTGTGACTCTTGACTTATTGTTGATAGATTGTAAAGAGACCTAATGAAAAAAAAAACTATTTATTTATGTGACACAAGTTATTTTATAATATTTTTATAAACTATTGATATGACAAATCCTTATTAGTTTTTTTCTGGACTCACTACTAACATTATTTTTTCACTTACCAATAATCATTCACTGAATTAGAAGTTTGTAAAAAAGTTTGTGGCTTTAATTTTTATTTTTTATTATTATTATTATTTTTTTTTTTGAGCTGAATAAGTAATGATTAATTGCAAAGACGGAAGTTGATCCTGCCCATCTGCCATTTGTGCCTCCAAAACATGTATAGGAAGGTTGGAGATGGGAAATTAAGAATCAAAGGACCCCAGACAGCTCTATTTACTTATTTAGTAGGTATGCTTCAGAATTTAGACTTTAGAGGTTTGTGGGAGTTGTTTTTCCCCTTTTTTTTTTTTTTTTTTTGGTAACATGAAAGTCTATTATGATGTGAGTTTGTTAATTAGTTTAGGAGTCACTTTGAGAATTTATATCCATTTTATGATTGCATATTGGTTGGTGAGCAGACTTTGGTTGATAATTTTGTTGTACTTTCCTACTTGTCTTCAACTGCAACGAATAATTTATAGCTCAGAAAAGGATTCACAAGTCTGTGAACTTCGTGCTGGTAGGTTAACTGTTAATTAATCCTCCAAAGTCTTCCCAGGAAGGACCTGACCAATTACCACATTAAAGGTTACCTTTCAAAGCTCACCCAGCCAAGTGGGTCCGTTTTTTCTAAAAAAAAAAATTTTATCGTAATTAGTTGAATGACTTCATCTTGTAATATTTATTATCTTTTCAATTTTCTGACTCTCAGAATTCAATGTACGATGATTTCTCATGGAAATGGCAGATATGGCTGTGGAATTCTAGTTCTACCTACCTTGAATGTCCCTTATCCAAGGTAGAGTTCATTGTTTGTTAATTGTTAAGTTATTGTTGCTTTTTTGTTCGCCAAACAAAATAATGTACTTATCAAAAAAATAAATAAATAAATAAATAAATAATGTACACTTTTTTCACTACAAAAAATGTGACCAACTCGTAGGTTATATAGTTAGTTCAACTAGTAAAATTTCTGATGGTTAAATAAGAGATTTGGAATCTAATCTCCGCATACATCAAAAATTTATTAGTGTTTTAGTTGGATGATAAAAAACAAAATTTGCAAAAACGGATACCATAAGTTAAAACTCTATTAAAAAAAAATATGACCAACTTTCCTTCAAAAGAAAAAATGTGACCAACTTGTTTGAGCATTTTTTATAATCTAAGAATTGGTTGATCCCAAATTAACAAAAATTATACAAAGACGAATATGGATCCATGTAAGTTTAAAGCATCAAGCGCATACATTGAGCAATGACATCGTGCTGACATAGTTCATACCGAAAGAAAGAAAAAAGAGAATCTTTTAAATTGCTGTAAGTCAGAAAAGTCTGAATGTGAATTATTTCATCTACATGGTGAATTAAATCATCTACAATTCAAGTATTTTGAACTTTATGGTTCAAATATTCTAAAAAAAAGCTGTGAAAATTGTTGTGTTTATGTAGCATTATTGTTTATATTGCCCACCACATAGCAGATATAGATCACATTCAAACTTTTATGGCTTGAAATTTGTGTACATTTAGCCGGAACCAGTTTTGCTTTGATGTTCCTTTTGTTCATGATATTTAGTACAATAATTTTTGATTCAGCAAAATATATACATCCAAATTTCCCATGTGATCTGACGTACGTATAATCTCTATGTTAGGTAGAGACGTAAAGTCATTGGATTGGATAAGACATATAGAATCATATAGACTATGCAAGGTTTTAAGACCCGAACCAGATCGTACAGTCCAATCTGGTTAACCGTGAATCCCTCATTATTTCAGTTCTCTTAGAACTAAGAATTTCTTTACGTGAAAAATGCATGAAACCGCTCAAACCATAGTCAAATTGTACAATTCTAAGAACCGTGGCAGGTTTTAGAGGTTTGCATGGTTCCTTTTTTTTTACTATATGTGGCCGGAAAACAGATCTCAGTCTATAAAGAATTTGAATATAAAAAATTAAAAAACAAATTGCGAGAGAGGAAAAGAAAACAAAGTGCCAAGTTGGTGAGGTTGCTAACATCACTGTTAATTTTCTGGTAGTATATCTTTCCGATCATCCCCACCTCCTATTTTCTTCTTCTCCTTCTTGGCAACACTTCGCCCAGCAGGCAGCAGCTAGAAACTCATCTCCTCATATTGGTTCTTGTAACCTTGTTTCTTGTTTTTGACTGAGTAGTGCACTAATAACTTGTATAGCTATATTCTTGTTTTTGTTAAGTGTACCCACTGTTTTGCCTGACAAAACCACTACCACATGACCTCATGAAGCTCGGTAGACTAATAGTGACATTTAACTATTCAATTGTTTTTAACTTTTGTCATCCGCCAATATTGAGGTCCTTTTAGACAATAGGTGGTCCTTTTTTTTTCTTTTTCTTTTTTTAATGTTATTTAAGGTAAGCGTCCTTCTAAAGTTATTATTATTGTTATTATTATTATTATTATTATCACAAGTTTAACTAAGCAACATAAAAATAAGAAAATAAATATTACATATATTTTTCTTTTCTTTTCTTTTTTTTAGTTTTTTTTTTTAAATTTTTTTATTATATATAAATAAAAAGGATAAGAAAGTGTATCAATTGTTGGGATTTGACCTAATCACAACTTTAATAGTTTCAACCCACCGATGAATCAATACTTGAAGAACATAAGACGAATATGTAAGGATAAAATTCAAGTAGGAGATATGTAGACATAACCTCAAATGAAATAAGTCATAACTTAACTTCAACCACTCAGGATACTGTAGTTAAAATGATGGATAACAACAATCCCGAGTTGAAATAACATTATGCCATCACTAGTTCTTTTGGATTCGAACTTAAAAGCCTACCGCACACAAAAAATTTTAATCACTGAGTTACTATCTAGGTAGGTATTCTCTTCTTTTTATTTAAGATACTTATAATATATGTTCCAACCATTTTTTTCTAGACCTTCAAATACTTTGTGAATGAGAATGTTTTTATTAAACTACAAGACTCTTATCACTTAGGTGATTATTCTTAGATCTCACTTGCATGTACATTTTTATGATATCCATAAAATTTATTTTTACAGTACTGTAACGTCATTATTAACAACAAATTAAGCTTCAACTTCCGTTGAATGTAGGGTAAAGCATGAAAGAAAAAAAGAGAGGAAAGAAAAAAGAGAGGCACATGATGTTTATTGATATGCCTAATAGGTAAGGTGCAAGTTACAACTACAATTTCAAACAAAATATAATGCTTTCATTGAAATTAATCATAAATGTTTCGTCCACGCAATTCATCACCTGAAAAAGATGCAACAGACTTATGCATTGCCTCTTTTATCATTCAAATTGCATTTACTTAAAAGTCGTTACTGGGGTTGTTGAGCTACAATGCTACATGATTATGACTGAATTTCGATTTTGAAACTTCTGTATATGTTTTATTATCCCCTCAAAACTTCAAATATCAACGTGACCAAAGACCCTAACGCTTTTGATAAGGTTTCTGATGAATTCAATAAAAATTTCTTCATTGGCTGCTATTTACTTTTGCGTAATCAGAATTTGACGATATCCTTCAATTTGTCTCAAAAGAGAAAAATAAGAAAACAACATTTACGTTGTCAACTTTGTGGACTCCATATAAAATACCAAGAATTGGTTTGGGCCAATGAGCGTATGATTGAACTTTTGAGTCAGTCAGTCAGTCAATAATATATATATATATATATATACACAGAAACTGAAAAACAGAAAGAAGAGTCATGTTTAACAATTCGGTTGGTGAAGGTCACGTCTAGAAGAACAAAGATCCTTAACATATTGTCGACTGAAATAGGCAGTCCACAATGGCGGCAACTTGCCAATTTGTCGTATATATAAATGAGAAGTTTCAACTTATTTGAGTTTTAACTTCTTTTGGATATTATTCATAGATATTATTCAACTAACTTTTTAGTTTTCTTTTTACAGTACTTTTGCTTAAAACTTTTTGATGAAAGAGTGCCAAAGTATATTTGTACTTAAAAAATTTGAAAAAGTGAAAAAATATGAGAAAAAGTAAGATTTTAAAAGGCTATATATAAAAGTTATAAAAAAAAAAAACTAAAAACTGAGTTTATAGACTCATATCAAACACACTCTAAGGCTGTGTTTGACATTGACTTAAAAAGTTAACTTTTTATTACTATTTAGTTTATTTTTGCTACTATTTATGAGTTTTATTGCACTTTTTGGTATTATTCATGGGTCTCATTGTATTATTTCAACCATTTTTTAATTTTATGGGATAATTACACTTTACCTACCTGTCGTTTTCCTCTAATTCTATGTGCCTACCCGTGGTTTCAATTTTGACACTTTACCCACCTGAGGTTCAGTCCATTATTGCTCCGTAACCTACCTCCCTGTCTACCGTTACTCTAACACGTAAACTCATAAAAAAAAGAACCTAAAACAGATCAAACATTAAAGAACGAAGAACACATCAAATTACTGAAGAACGACAGTACTCAAATATTTTCTTTTCCAAAATTTCTCATACACATAAATTCAACTAAATACAAAAAATTTCATCCCAAACATCTCCCAATCTAGTAAATCAAAACCTAACCAAATCAATAATAAAACATCTAAATCAACTAAATACAAAAGCAATCAATAAGCGTGCAACGTACAAAAAACAATTCAAACAATTCATTTTTTTTTCATCTGGGTTCTCACGCTCATTTTTTCTATGCATTAAGCTTTTCTACTAGGTTCGGTTCTTTCATTTTCTACTGGGTTCGGTTCTTTCGTTCTTTCATTTTCTACTGGGTTCGGTTCTTTCATTTTCTATTGGGTTCTCTTCGATGGGTTTCATTTTCTACAACATTCTCTCTCTCATCTCATGGGTTTCATTTGATTTCCTTCATTCTCACATCCATCTCGGTCTCAGCCTCCGTCTCGGCGATTTGGAGCAAATCCAAGAAAAGGGTCGGTAGTGGTTTAGAGAGAATGGAGCTTGATCTCAGCCTCCGTCTCGGCCAAAATGGAGCTCGATCTCGGCCTCCGCCCGGTCCGTTAATGATTGCGAAATCCCTCTTCCTCTCTTTTTTTTAATCAACGATGGTGGTAGTGGGTTTGTTGACTGATCGGTGGGTTTGGTGACTGGTTTGATGGGTTTGGTGACTGATTGGTGGGGTGAATCTTTTGTTTGGTCGGCGGGGTGGTGGTGGTTTGATTGTGTTGGTTAGTGGTGGTGGGATCTGGGTTTGATTGTGTTTTCTGGGTTTGATCTGGGCATGATTAGTTATACATTTTTCATTTTTGCCTCAATGTTGTTGTTGTGTTTTGCCTCAAGGAATGCTGTGAACCTTTGCATAAAAGAATAATACAGAGAATGCTAGAGAAGTTGCCAAGTTCTGAATTCTTGGAATCTTCTTGCAAATTTATGCTCCAAACTTATGTTTGAAAACCAATTTTCCTTGCTATTGTTAGTGGCTCTTGAAAACAATTCAAAGATGAAATCATTGCATTATTTACCAAACATCAGAATACAAAATTTAATAAAAATACAAAATCTGTTGGGTCAAGCACCAAATTTTTGGAGTAGCTCACTTAGTACTGGTTTACATACTTTCTCCTACTGCTTTGACAGCAAAACCCAGTAATACAAAATTTGCCAATATACATTAATTAAACAACAAGAAGTGTCTGTCCAAATGAAAACTCAGATGATTTTCGGTGTAATAAATAAGGTAGTGGGTAGCATTGTAGCATCTAAGCTCTCAGGTGGGTGAGCAAACGTGGATGAGAGTATTTTGCTGGAGAGGAGTGTTTGATCCATTTTGTGTTTTGATTTTGAAAGAAAACGTGTTAGAGTAACAGCAGACAGGGAGGTGGGTTATAGAGCAATAACGGACTGAACCTCAGGTGGGTAAAGTGTCAAAATTGAAACCACGAGTAGGCACATAAAATTAGAGGCAAACCACATGTGGGTAAAGTATAATTATCCCTAATTTTATCTATAGTACTTTCAACCAAAAAATTTTAGTTTTAACTAAATAAACTATTCTTAAACGGACACTAATTAAGTTTTTTTTTTTTTTTAGGTAACAAAGTAATTGATACTTTCATACCAATCATTATCACTAAAATCCGTTCTAACTTTTCGTAAAAAAATTGAGAGAATACCCATTCAACTGGGATTTTTCTTCTTTATGTATAAGACAAGGATGTATTTTTCTTCTTTATGTATAAGACAAGGATGTACTATATACGTACCGTTCATCCGAGGACAAATGAAGTGAATGTTATATAATGATAATAATAATAATAATAATAATAATATCACAGATAGAATCATAAACCTCAAGATTCTAGACAATTTTGGGGGTAGTTCGTGACCTAATGCAATTTAACAAGGTTTTTATGTTTTTGACTGTTACTACCCTACTCTTATATTCTTAATGAAAAATGTAATATGAATATGATTCATAGAACTATTAAAAAAAACTGCAACATCAAAAGTTTTACGGTGCAACAATCATTTTCACTGTTTCTAATAGAGACCTGTACATGCGAGTATATGGAACCAAACACATAAAAGCGGAACCAGTGAAAATAATAAAAAAAAGAACCTAAAATTATTAATAGATATTAATGATAAAATTATAAACAACAATAATTGTCATACAAATTAAAATCTATTAAAATTTAAACAACTGTAAAATAAATAAACAACTGTAAAACATTTCTGACAATCAATTATCAAATTAAGAGATTAATCTATATACATAAAGTTTAGACATTTAATTTGATTCCTCAAAATAAATTGAGAAAATAAATTCAACTTTTCTTTCTCTATTCTTCTAATTATTTAAAATTTGGATTTATGATAAAAACTCAAAATTTGAAACTATGAAAATGCAAGAAATGAAGGAGAAATAAATAATGGATGCTTTATTGCTTTAGTGCCATACAAGACATTTTTTTTTAGAGAGACAAGACATTATTATTATTATTATTATTATTATTATTATTGTTGTTGTTGTTGTTGTAGGGATGTAAAGCCCAATGATATATAAGTCTATGTGTATATTGGGTCGGAGGCCCATTCTGAGGACATGAAGTAGTCCGAGGATGGGGGAACATAATTAGAGGAGTCCATGTTAGTAAATGAAGAGGTTAGTTTTGATCATATGGGTCCATGAGGATGGTTCAAGGATGAATCTATCCTCGATTGAGCAAAGCCGAGGTCAGAAGTGGTGGTCTACCGTCCAAGGCAGCGTTCCAGGAGATTCTATTGATATGGCTAAGCATCACAGAAGCACAGAATAGAGAGAAGTCCTAAAATATCCAAAGAGAAAGCTGCTACCACCACATTGAATGCTTTGCACCTAACCAGCTGGCCGCATTAATGTGAATGTGATACCTGAACAGTAATTTTTAGCCTTACAGCTACTACTAGAGACTTCAGGAATGTGCTGATGGGACAAAGATCAAATACCAGCAATTCGCCCTACATGTGGAGGGTAAAGAGGAAAGAAGAAAGATAGTATAAAATGGAAGAGAGACCCTGAGAGTGAGGGATGGAGAAATTAAGAGAGAAACACTGTAGCAATCAAGAATTGAACTTGTAATCAAACTTGAGAGAAATATATAAGAACTAATCCCCTCAAACTGTGCCGAGAATGATTTTCTTTATATTAAACCAGTCTATCTTCATCTTCTAATCATTTGAATCCACTTTACTTGTTATCTGATTCATTAAAACCTAGTTTTCTAACCCACTCTCTACAAATTCATTGTATTGGGCTTTTTGGGCCTAGGTTCATTTATCCTTTGGATTAGGGACTCAAATTACGTCCTTACAATTATTATTATTATTATTATTATTATTATTATTTTGTGTAAAGTTTGAGTTCCACTTGCTTAACCTAAAATGAAGGAAAGAAATTTGGATAAGTTAAAAAAAAAAAAAAAGGATTAAATATTGGTCAAAAGTGTAAACAGGTTTGGTGGCATTTATTTCATATTAGGCTCATTGTTTAAAGTAGGTGGAGTTGTTCGAGTAATACCACAAAATCTCACAATATTTTTATAATAAATTAAAGTATCGGTACATTATTGGTAAAAAAAAAAAAGGAAAGAATATATATATATATATATTCTGAGATCCATCCCAACTAAAAATAAGAATGTTGTGAAAATATTGTGAGATTTTGTTATGTTTCTAAACTTTCTCAAATAGAAATGTATATTTTATTTATTTTTAATTTCATGTTAGGGGTATGGTTTTCTTTATAGAAAAATATGAAGGACTTTTTTTGGGAGGAGTAGGGGGGTCTGGCTCCGCCCCTACAAACACAATTGATATCAAATTTTGTGATGGTTGATCCCTCTGCAAGTGGAATACTTTTTAGTTCTAATAGCATTTTTTTTTCCAAACCATTGACAATATCGATTCTTATTCTCAATTCTCACTGTGCTTTGATCATTCATACTTTTAGTACCAATATTTCTTGCAATACTTCCGAATGAATTAAGGGAAATAGATTCGTCTAGGAACTCATCAAGGGTTTGTGATGGTTGTGAATGTATGCTTAGAGAGTAAATCGGTGATGGGTTTATTCATTTGGGCTTGGTTGGGTTATGAATTTTTTTACGCCAACAAATTCCATCAATCTCTATTTGTTTGTTTTCACCACCGAAAAATTGATTTGGTTTATTATCGAAATCCCTCATTTGGTTGCTGAGAAGGACAAGAGAGGGAAAGAGGTTTTATTTTAAATTCAATATTATATGTTGTTTTGAATTTTAATTATTGAGGAATTTGCCTTGATCAACTTTAGTGCAAAAAAACTTGGAAGTGATTAAACATATGATTTAACGAAATTTGATATTTAAGAAAATTTGGTTTTGTATAGAATTTAGAAAGAGGCTGGCATGACTCATGACTGAATGGTGGTGTAGGTTGAGTTGCTACTAAAAAAAGATAGAGAAAGGAGGGAAAAGCATTGAATGTATTTTTTTTTTTCCTCCTTAATTGGTGAAAATGATGGAGTTTTGATATATTAAAATTACATTATTTTGAACTTACGTGACATTTAATGGTTACAATATTATTAACAGATTAACTATGTGATATTCAAACCACTCTAAAACATTAAAACTATAATTATAATAATAAAATTTGGCAGGCCAAAATAAAAAATACCCTAAAAGAAGGAGAAAAGCATTGAATATATTTTTTTCTCCCTTCACATGGTGACAATGATGGAGTTTTACTCAAGGGAGTCAATACCGTACCAGAAACTGTTTCGGTTTGATCATAAGTACGAAATATTTCGATATCAATTGATACCGGTGTACGTTTCAGAATTATCGCTATATATATATATATATATTACATTCTAACTATGAGGACCGGATTTGAGTCACTAACCCAAAAGATGGATGGACTCAAGCCCAAGAAGCCCAAAACAATGAAATTGTAGAGAGTGGGCTAGAAAAATTGGGCTCTAGATGATTAAACCAACTTTGAATTAGGTTTGGATAATAATACAATGTAAAGAGACAATATTATATTGAATGAGAATCGTCCTCGGCGTTTATCCAAGGTGATCTGTTCATATATATGTTCTCCTCCAATTAGGTTACAAGCTTAATTTCTCAATATCACAATGTTTTTTCTCCTTCCTTTCCTCCCCGTTCACGAAGGATCTTCTACTTTATATAGTTCCTTTCCAAGTATTTTGACCTTACACTTGTTAATCATCTGTGTTACTACTTAAGTGGCTATCCCATCAGACACCCTCTCTGGTTGTGTAGGTTTTGGGAAAACAAACCTTACAATGTTTAGATATTACTTCCACATTAATACGACTAGAAAGTTAGATGCAAAGGATTTAATGCAGAGGTAATAGCTTTAGCAGATATTTGTGGCATTTATCTACTCATTCCTTATCCATCTCTTGATCCTTAACTGCGATGATACTTGGTAGGATACTCAGGGTGGTAAGATGTTCCTACTGATCTCGAATCCATAATCCCGATAAGATTTCCCTCCTCAGACGTCTTTCGGACTACCACGTTCGATTTGTATTTCCTCCTCCCATACAATTCTCATAATAACGTTACTTGACCATTCTCGGACAAGTATGTATCGACGAATTGGGCCACAGGCCCAATATATACAATTTTCATAATCTACTCTGGTTATCTAGTCCCTACACTAACCCAACCCAACATTGTAATTGTAAAATTATAATAATAATAATAGATATTCAGGTACATATATAGATATTTTTTCTTTTCTTTTATTCATAAAAAAATATATAGATCTTTTTTTTTTTACCTTGGATTAATTCCTAAAAAAATATGTAGTTTTATAATAAAAAATATATAAAAATATGTAGTTTTAAACTGCTGTTTTCAGTTTTTAAATAATATTGCACGTATTTTTATACACTTTTTCACCCACACGTATTTTCAAAAAAACTGAAAACTGTTATTTAAACACATATACCAAACGGCCCTTCATTCTTAAACAACAAGCAAAAATGTCCTATCATATGAGTACAATTCAATCAACTAAAAAAATAAAGAAAAAAGCTTAAATTTTAAACTTCAAAAGGACTGTGGCTGTCATTCACATTGAAAAAGGCAAAAACCAAAGCTTTTTTCAAAATCTTAACACCCTCCCATCAACCACGTGTCCTAGAAACTCACTTTTAATATATATTTTTTAACTTTTGCATTGAGAAAAGCACTGGTCAGCGTACAAAACAAGAAGGAGGGAAATAAACTTGGCATGCCTTCCAGCCAGATCTTTAGTACACCCACAAGAAAAACATGTAAAACAGAGGAGAAGAAGAAGAAGAAGTAGGGGTGAGAAGAAGGCTATAAAACTAAAACAGTGCAAGAAGGAGAAACAGAGAAGGTTGCAAGGCTGAAAGCAGTGGCGATAACAATTTCTTGGCTTTTTTCTTTTTTAGTGGTATGTTTTTCTGTTTTTTTTTTTTTACCGGCCCGAATCAGATTTACCAGCCGAAACACCCGATTTTTTCTGGTAAGGCCAGTACAGTCTGGTATCAGCCGAAATTTGAAGCGGAATGAAACGTAAGTGTTTCTGTACAGGGTCACCGAATGGTAAGAAAAATACCGGCCGTACCGACCGGTATGGTATGGTATGGTATTGACTTTTTTAGTTTTAACACCATGCACCTTTAGCGCGATAGTCACTTCACAAGTATAAGTACTTGTAGGTTGTGGGGGGCAAGGGCTAGAATTCAAGTCTCCAGGAAGGAGTTTCACACACATATACACTTAAATTATTCTAGAGTAAAATTCTATTTTGTATAAAAAAGAAAAAAGAAAAAATGGGATAATTACAGTAAACCCACCTGTGGTATGACTCATTTTCACTTTACCTACCTGTGTTTCAATCATTTACACTTTACCCACCTGAACTTCAATCCGTTACCCACCTCCCCATCAGACATTAGAAAAACATATTTTTATTCAAAATCAGAACATAACACGAATTAAAAACACGAACCCACTCTTCTTTTCCTCACGAGCCCTAAAAACACGAAAATCCTCGTAGACACCACATTCTGCATCTGATATTGTAATAGTGCTGCAAGTGTGAACCTAGACGAGCAAAGGGTTGTTCGAGGGACTAAAATCTTGGTAAGAAATCAGTCACTGTTTGGGTTTTTACTTTGGGCTTGTGGTTGTTTTATTGTTTTTTAAGTAATCAATTAATGATCAATGTTACATGTAATGGAATGAGAATATTGGTTGTGTTTGTTGATGTTTATGAAAAATGTGACCACCTGTTCTTTGGATTTGTGTTTGTTTATGGGCATTTTGTCTGCCGTGGTCATTATATCTCACAGTGGACCCAAGTTTCTATTGGGTTTAAATTTTAGTGTTTGCATGTGCTATTTAGTAAAACATAATCAAAAGCAAAGCAGAAAATGTGGTCCCCCTATTTGTGTTGCATCCCAAAAGCAAAATAGAAACATGCAAGTGTTTACTCTTTTGTTGTTTACAATTCTTTAATTGTTAATTGTATACGTGTCAGTCAAATGGTAATTTTTTATTGCAAATGGATGATGAGGAAGTGAAATTGGAGGTACATTATAAGGGTGCTTTTCTGTGAAACCCTAATTTAGAATACTTTGGTGGGAAAGTTGAAATAGTGTATAGGGATTTTGAGAGGCTTAGTTATTTTGAAATACAAGGTATATGTGAGGAATTAGGGATTGTTGAACTGTGTAGGGTTCATTATTTAGGTCTTGGGGGAAACTTGGAGCAAGACTTGAGGCTCATACAAGATTATCAAGATGTGGTGCCCATGTGCAAGCCTAATGAGGGATGGCTAAGAGACACCATCATATTGTATGCGGAAAGTGGTAATGCTCCACTTGCAGTTGAAGTTCCTGATGCTGCAGGGGTTGGTGCAGGAGATGATGTAGGGGATGGTGCAGGGGTTGCTATAGGGGGTGCAGGGGCTAGTTTAGGGGGTGATGGTCTAGAGTAGGAGTTTGATTGGTTGAATGAAGGTCTGGAAGGAGAAGACTTTGCTAATGACATTTTTGGTGAGTCTTCTCCACCTTACACAGTGCCATCTGAGCCTAATACTGTTCCAACCACTGATACATCTCATCCAACCACTGATACACCTTAGCCAAACATAAATACACCTGACCCAAGCAATGTTCCTCCTTCAAACATAGATTTAGATAAAGAGTGGGCTGAACTAGCTTTAGAGGATGATATTGCAAATGTGGATGGTTCTAATGATGAGCAGAGGCCTGGCAATGTAGAGTTCAATGAGAGGACTGATATGGAAACTGTTTAGTTGGTAAAAGGGATGAAGTTCCCAAACTCCAAGGTTTTTAAGAAGGCTTTGAGGGAGTTTGTGATTCAGCATCACATTGATATTAAGTGGGAGTTGAATGAGAAGAAGAAATTTATGTACATTGTAAGAATAATTGTGGATGGAGGTGTTATGCCTCAATGGTGACTGGAGAGTGCACATTTGAGATTAAGACACTTTATCCTGAGTGTACTTGTCCCCTAACATTTCAAAATGCGCAAGTTATATCAGCCTATGTGGCAAACAAGTATTTTGAGGATTTTGGTAAGAATCCTAATTGGGAGATCTCAGGTTTTAAGCACCATGTGATGCAGAAGATTTCAGTTGATTTAAGTATTAGTCAGGTGTATAGATCAAGGAAGGCAGCTAGGGGAATGATTACTGGGAATGAAGAGGCTCAGTATGGCCTACTTAGAGATTATGCAGATATGATATGGAGGACAGATGTAGGAAGCAAAGTGATTTTGCAAACAGATATGGAAAATGAGGATGTAGAACCCAAGTTTAAAAGGATTTACAATAGGTACAATGCTCAGAAGGTTGGCTTTCTAGGTGGTTGTAGACCCTTTATTGGGCTGGATGGATGCCACTTGAAGGGTAGGTTTGGTAGGAAATTATTGTCTGCTACTACCAAGGATGGAAATGACAATATATTCCCAGTGGCAATGGCTGTGGTTGAGCAAGAGAACAAGGACAACTGGATCTGGTTCTTGGAGCAGTTTGCAAATGACATTGGCAGGTTAGAGGAGCTCAATATGGTATTCATCAGTGACAGGCAGAAACATGCTTGTTTGCTTACCTTACTTGAATGCTTACATGCTTACCTTTTTACATGCTTGTTTGCTGACATTGAATGCCTGCTTACTTAATTGCAAGGCCGTCTACCTACAATAGAGACTCTGTTGGGTATTGTTTGAGGCACATATACAACAACTTCAAGGTTAACCACAAGGACATGGAGTTGAAGAGTGTACTATGGATGTGTGCTGGCACAACATCAGCCAGGGAATTTGAGAGGAGGATGGACTATCTTAAGAGTTTGGATGAAGAAGCTTGGAAGTACCTGGCTGATATAGAGCCTGTATAGTGGACCGGATCCTACTTCTCTACAAGAGATTTGATAGATGGTCTGGTAAACAATCTGTGTGAGAGTTTTAACTCTATTATTGTGAAGGCTAAAGACAAGCCTATCTTATCAATGTTGGAGTCGATCAGAGTTAGGCTTATGACCAAGCTGTATGCAAAGAAGATTGGTATAGAAAAGTATCGTGGCAAGTTATGTCCAAGCATACAGGACAAGTTGGAGTAGTTAAAATTAGAGTCTAAGGGCTTCTGTGCAATGCCATCTGGGAGGTTTATGTATGAGGTTGACAATGAGAGGGAAAGGCATGTGGTGGACTTGGTAAGGAAGACATGCAGCTATAGAGCATTGGACTTGACAGGAATCTCTTGCAAGCATGGAGTTGTAGCTATTTTTACAAATTGTGTGAAACCAGAAGACTACACTCATCCATGCTACTACAAGGATGCTTATGTGGAGACATACAAGACACCTGCACCTCCCATGCTTGGCCAGTCTGAGTGAATGTCAAGTGGCCAACTCAAGCCTGTTGCACCTATTATCTATAAGCCACTAGGCAGGCCACCAATAAAGAGGAAAAGAGATGCTGATGAGCTAAGAAACCCTTATAAGGTGTCTAGAGCAAACAAGCCAGTGAGATGTGGAAGGTGTCAAAAGAAGGGGCACAATGCAAGGGATGTAAGGCCAATGTCACTGGTGAGACACCATGGGAAAGGAGGCAGAGATTGCAAAAAGGAAAATTTGTAAGTTTCTACAAATTTTTTTATTCAAAAGCAAAATGTCAACAACTGACATTGTAAAAACATGCTCATATATGGTTGTAGGGAAGTGGAAGGCCTTCTGCATGCAGACAAAGATCCCAGGCCCCAACATCATCTCAGCCCCCACCAACACATCAGCCTTACATTATGGCCTCATCCTCATCCAACCAAGCAACAGGGTCACAGCTACCAGCTCCACAGCCATAAGCTCCAGCTCCATAGCCACAAGTTCCATGGTCATAGCCACTAGCTCCATGGTCATAGAACCTAAGTCAGTGGTACTCTTCAGACTTTAGGTACATAGTTAGAGGAGTTCCTTGGTTTTTTTCAAGCCAGCCAGCCAGCACCACACACCCCTGCAGAAACATGGGACAGTAGACCACCTGCTACCAGAGGAGTTGCTTTGAGAGGAAAGGGTGATGCAGCTAGGACTCAGAAATGTAGAATAAGAGGTGGAAAAGGTCAGCTGTGGTGGGAGAGGCAGGGGTAAAGGCATGGGTAGTAAATGAAGACTAAGTCAAGATACTTTTGTTGCTATGTATTAGGGTTATGTAGTATTAGGGTTATATGTTATTTGTAGACAATGGCATGACATACAATGGCAACACACTTTTTTGTATAGCTATTCAAACACTTTTTGTATTTTTGTAAGTTTTGTAAACAATAGGCAGGTGAAAATGCCTTATATTTATTGGTGGTTGATGAAAGACTATTCAATGCCACCTTACATATGTATGCAATTTCTCAACTTAATGACAGGTGTTCAGGATTATTATTTTGATTATTGCAGTTGCCCATATATGAGTTTGTTTATGAGATTGGTGTATATGTTGAATAGCAGGTGTATGTGTTGAATAGCAGCTTTGTGTGTACAATTGTTGTCTTTTCTTGCAAGTTGACGAATACTTGTCATGCACTTTAAACTTTAATCAATTCATTTTCAACACATTTATCTTCACACAATGCACTTTATGCACAACAACGCAGCTCACAACATCCAACAAAACACCAACACCAACAGCTCACAGCTCACAAGTAGCCAGTTCACTTTAAACAAAACAAAAATACCAACAACATCTAACATAAATAACACTTTCTCTTAAAAAGGCTTATATTATTAAGTGGCTTCAAGTCAACAGCATCTACCAACTTACATAGTTCTCATTCTCAAAAAAACCTTACATAATTCTATTACAATACAATTGAGGACCAGCTTATATTACAACCCACCAGGTAGACTCAATCTCATCATTCCAACATTCTCACTTGAGCCAAAACATGAAAACAACGTAACCAAAATAAACTTAAAAAAAAAAAAAAAATCATGACAAAATTAGTGCAATTCTACGCTTTCTCTTTTGCTCTAAAGCTCTTAGTACTATCTCCTTGGCTTGAACAAAGGAAGCTCGAAACTTTCTCTCATTCTCAGTGGCTTTTGCTGTCTTGTCTTGAGCAATTTCTGCCATTTGGATAGCTTCTGCTGCTGTCTAGGTAGCTGCTCTTTCCCTTTCATGTGCAAGCTGCAGCTCACTCCGCAATAAATCCAGCTTTTGTTCTACCAAATGGGCAGCTTCATTCCCATGCATACAAGTGGGATTATCAAGCCATTTAAAGAAAGGACACTTGGGACCAACCTGTTCATAATCGAATTAAACAAATCACATTCCAATCTCACGTGAATCAACTAGATTAAGTAAAAAGTATACTTACCTTATATCGACTACAACCCAGAAACCTTCTCCCAAAATTATCCACTGTCCGACTTATTCTCAGCACACAAATCTCATATGTACACATATGCCCACTTGAACTCGAGTAATTTCCACTCGAAGAAGACATCGATTATCAACTTCCTGTGAGTCAAAGCTACCATCAAAACTTTAAACCCCAAAACCCACATAAAGCAGAAATGTCGTACCTAGTGATTATCTATCTTCGAATATTCAATGCCTCAAGACAACCCAAAGTTAGAACCTAACCCTCACATGAAAGCACAATTAGAAAAATCAAAACCCCAACTCAATACAAGGGATTTTCGTGTTTCTAGGGCTTGTGAGGAAAAGAAGAGCGGGTTCGTGTTTTCGATCCGTGTTATGTTCTGATTTTGAATAAAAATGTGTTTTTCTAACGTCTAATGAGGAAGCGGGTAACGGATTAAAATTCAGGTGGGCAAAGTGTAAATGATCGAAGCACAGGTAGGCAAAGTGAAAACGGGCCATATCACAGGTGGGTTTACTGTAATTATCCAAAAAAAAAAAAAAATGATGGAGTTTTAATATATTAAAATTACATTATTTTGAACTTACATCACATTTAGCGGCCACAATATTATTAACAAATTAGCCAGATGATTTTCACACCGCTCTAAAACATTAGGAATTAAAATCATAATAATAAAATTTGACAGGCCAAAATCAAAGTATCCTAAACTTAAAATTTTAACAGGTTCTTATTAGCATGGGATCTCTACACCGAATCACATGCCAAGTCCAAGTATGAGAGAATAATTTGACATTTGATTAAGTAATAATATATATATATATATATATATTTTTTTTTTAGGCTAAAACGAAAATACTTTAAAATTACAAGTCAATTCTTTAATACAACATGGGGGAAATGAGGGAATCATATCTGCAAAACCCTTTTATTTTTCCCTTAAAAGAAAGTATAGAAAATATAATTCTTAAAATCTTCTATTTGTATTCCTTCTAGATAAACTTTGAAATCAAAATCATCTTTAAAGAATAGAATTTATAAATCTTAAACTCGTTACTTATCTCGTGAAGATCTTTGCGGATACACTTTTATACACCTAGCTATATCTTAGAACTCTTCCTCAAAAAAAAAAAAAAATTATGCTTTGTGACTTAAAAAAAAAAAAGCATGCTTTCGTGGTTTTAATATTATATCAATCGTAATATGCTCGATCTATACATTTGTAATAGTAAAGGTAGGCGAGTCGCTCTAACCAAGCAATCGGATCAATTGCACATGGAATTACTTGCAAGTTACTTGTAAATTCAACCTTTTTTTTTCCCTTAGCTCTTTACATTATTTCTTTCCCATTCACAAATAATTAAACTTATTATTAATTTTTACTTAAAAATAAAACTTGTTATTAATTAAAACAATAAGGGAGGTAGCACTCCACCCATGTCCTTACGAGAAAACACTTAGATACTCCCAAAGTATGCTAAATATTGCTCCCCCTTCTCACATTCATGATGGACCCCACCATGAATTTAATGAGTAAACTCTATCATAAATGTGAGAGAAATGTGCATCATTTTCCGTACTCTGAGTGTACATAAGAATTACTCATACTTATGAGACATTGAGAGGAAGCTAGCAATTAATATTTTACTTTTTTTAAGGGGGTTATTTGGTTTAAATTAATGTTATAAATTTCGTTCCATTCTGAACGGAATTTCTTGTAACGATATGCAAACCAAAATGGGGAATAGCCTCTATTCCACCTTGGATCAAATTCCAACTAGTTTCAGACATTTCAGTCAATTCCGGGTAATTTTGGCCAAAATGCAATTTTCAGCTGGAATGAATTTGGCTTCTTCTTTTGTTTTTTTCAACCTATAGATACTTTTCACCATTACATGCAAAAAGTTTTTGAGTTCCATGGATTCTATTCTACCTTACAGCATCAAATACAACCAAAAAATTCACAACAATGAAGTGAAGAACATAGGGGGAGAGAGAGAGAGAGAGATAAAAACTCGAAGGTGAACTTTGATCATTCTTTGAGCCTAAGGTGGATCACCCATTAAACTTCAACCTTCACATATTTGCAGCACAAAGAGAGTGGCAAAGAGAGTTTTGCGGCAAAGAGAGTGTTGTAAGTTCAAAGTTAAAAACTCAAACTCAAAGTAGAGAATTTCAACCATATGACTCAAGTACAGGAGCTAGGGTTAGGTGGGGGTAGGTGAAATCTCTTAAATGGGTAAGCAAGCAAATGGTGCCTTTTTTTGGTTTGAGTAATGTTGAGGACATATAAAAATGCACAAGTTTATGTCATAACTCGCTACGGGGCAAGTTCTGAGTAATGAAAGTGTGTCCCCACATGGCTCACCATCATACCTTCACCAATCACAAAAGGCCACATGACAAGTTACACAAAATTATGCATTTTTATATGTCCCTAACATTTCTCTTTTCTTTTCTAGCAAATAGTGCCACATCACCTAAGGCTAAAAATCTAATATGAGCTGACAATTAAAAATAGTATTACTTTTTTAGAAAAAAGAAAAAAAATATACATAAAAAAAAAAGGGAAACCAATTAATAGTATATAAATAATATTAAAAAAAGGGAATAATCACATTATTATTTGCTTATTTGTAGTTATTTTGATAATTAATTACTTATTATCTTTAAGAAAATTTATTGAAATATTTATAAAATTTCTATTATATATATATATATATATATAAAAGAACATCACAACACACCTTTTTAAGAGAACATCACAACCTTTTAAGATGATCTGCCATGCGTAGGAACCCGAACTGGAATCAGAAGCTTCCATGATAGAACAACTAGAGGAAAACTTAGATTTAAAAACCCGATAAAAGAGTGAGCCCTTGATGACCACTCATATTTGATTTTTGAGTACCTTTTAACATAAACTTAAATTTTGGGTGTAGTTAAATAATATTTCTTTTGAGTTGTCTACTTTGAACACCCCTCACAAGACTTTTTCTTGGTAAATGACTAAAAAGAAAAGAAAAGAAAATTTATACGAAGTGCTAAGTTACGGTCTATCCGAGGTTTCTTTACTGTTACATCACTCATTTTTGCCTCTCTCTCTCTCTATATAAAGGAGCTTCCGAACCATCTTTTCTCTCTGTCTCCCCCACACCAATGTGCAAAACCTCAAAATATAAAACAACAATGGCGAAACACCAAACTGTAGTAGATGAAGAAGAAGCCCCAATCCACGGTGATATTCTAGAGGCTATTCTCACCCACGTGCCGCTCATCGACCTCGTCCCTGCTTGCCACGTGTCCACCTCGTGGAAAGGCGCTGTGTTTTCCTCTCTTCGTCACCTGAACCCGGTCAAGCCCTGGCTCATTGTCCACGCCCAGTCGACCCGGTATCCGTACACGACGACCTCGCACGCTTACGATCCTCGCTCGCACGTGTGGGTCGACATCGAGCAGCCTTCGATCAATTACGTTTCGACTCTCCGATCGTCGCACTCGAATTTGCTCTACATGCAGAGCCCGTTCCGGTTCGTTTTCTCGTCCGACCCACTTCAGCTGACGTGGCACAAGGCCGTCGCCCCGCTGGTGTGGCGACCCGACCCGATCGTGGCGTTTGTGGGGGAGCGCGTGGTGATAGCCGGAGGCGCGTGCGACTTCGGGGACGACCCGCTCGCGGTGGAGACTTACGACTTGACGACGCGCGCGTGGGACACGTGCGACAACATGCCCGCGATACTCAAAGATTCCTGTGCCTCCACGTGGCTTTCGGTGGCTGTGGACAAGACAAAAATGTACGTGATGGAGAAATGTTCCGGTGCGACGCACTCATTCGATCCTATCACTAAGACCTGGCAAGGACCTTACGATCTCCGACCTGATCAAAACGTTTTCTCTTCAATAATCGGATTTGTCAATGATCGAATGTTCGTGGTGGGTTTGCTCGGAGAGGCTGAGAATGTCAAAAGCGTAAAAATGTGGGAAGTGAAGGGCGAAATGTTGGATATGAAAATTGAAATCGGTGAGATGCCGAAGGAGCTGGTGGCGAAACTGAAAGGGCAGAGTCCACGCGTGACGTCGATTGGGATGAACTCGATGGGCAATTTCGTCTTTTTGCACAACCCTTCGGACCCGGCGGAGGTGATCGTGTGCGAGGTGCAAAGCGGTGGGTCGTTTTGCAGCTGGGGGAGTGTGGGGAATGCGGCGGTGGACGACGGGAGTAGGATCGTGAAGAATTTAGTGTACACGTGTGCCAACGTTGGACTCGGAGAATTGCACCGGGCTTTGAGGTCTGGTGATCGGAGATTCACTATTAAGGAGGAGATGGAGTAGAGATTTACTGAGCGGTACGTGGCAGCTGATAATTGGTTGGTTGAAGGAGTTCGCTCTCCTTGTTTTTTATGACTTTGGAGTGTCCACTGCCCGCATTTTGCTGTTTATTATGGGCCTTTGTTTGTTTGGTTTTTTTTTTTTTTTTTTTCCTCTCATTTTTTTAATTATTATATATACATATATACATTTGTTGTATATTAATAGTAATATTTATATTGATTACTATATTGGTGAATAAGAGATTTTCTTTTTTACTTGTTATTAAATTGATATTTGTAGTTCGTTTTATTTGTTAATGACTGTTTTAGTTAGAATTATTGGCAAGCTCTGTTCTGTTACAGTTTTAAACCTGAAACTGGTGTCTTTGGTACCATAGGGATTAAAATTTTAAATGTCTTCCTTATATATATATATATATGTCATTTAACTAAAACCATTAACTCGCTTTTTAAAAATAATAATAATAATTTGATGAAGAATGACATAAGTGGACTAATGCTCAAACTTGGAATGCTCAGATTTGGATTGCGTTTTGGCCACGCGCGTCTGGTTTGGCGCTTTTTTTTTTTTTTTTTTTTTTTTCCTGGGGAGAAGCACATTTAAAGTATGGAAATGAGTTTCGTGTACTGTTTAATAAACTACTTTTTTTTTCAACAAAACTTTCATTAAAAATAAGTCTCACAATATTATTTACACATTTAAAAATTATTTTATTACAGTGTTTTTAATTTTCAACAAAATAAACGGTATCCAAACGCACACTAAAAACCGAAAAGAAGAGCAAACACTATGGAAATGCATTGGTGTGGTGTCAACCAAAAACCCTTCAATGGTTAAGTTAGAATTTCTCTTAAGATCTTCATAAACTCTCAAAGTGTCAGAGTTAGTAAATTTCCCACATACCTTTCATTTGATGAAATCTAGTCTCTGTGTCTATTGGCATGATTAATTTTGTCAACTTATTTTACTATTTAATTTATTTTCGCTACTATTCATGAGTCTCATTGTACTTTTTGGTACTATTCATTGATCTCACTGTATTGTTTCAACTAAATCTTACATTTATCTACAGTATTTTCAGCAAAAAATTTTCAATTTTAGCAAAATAAATAGATCTCAAATAGAGCCTTTATATAAGGTATTTTGAGTGGGTTTTCTTGTTTCGGACCACTCTCCTCATTTAAAGTAGTGGACTTATGTGATAAATCCTAATTCAGAGTTCTTGTAGCTAAAATTTACCAAGTGTTGGACATGAGTTACTTTAGATGATCTCATCAATCGGACGAGCTCTTAGATGAGCACTTTGGACATTAGCTCATTTTAATTCCCCATCATAAGTCAATAATTAGGGATTAAGAATTTAAACTTTAAATGTTTGATTTAGAAATATCATGAGATACCAACTAATTAACCTTCAAGATGTTGACATTAACCCAATAATTTTGATTCAAGAATATTTTTTTTATGAACCCTTCTTTTTCTTTTCTTTTTCTTTTTTTTTTTTGGGGGGGGGGGGGTGTGGGAGGATTTGGACTGGGAACAAACACCGTGGGTGTTGAGTGTTATCAATCTAAATAAAGCAACAATAAGAAAGCCTTTGTCAAATTACAAGAATATTAAATTGAATCAAATGACAAGCTTACACTCTTTGAGAGTCTCAGTATTTTTTGGCAACAAAATTCGGCGCGGGGAGGGGGGCGGGGGGGGGGGGGGGGGGGGAGGATTTGGACTGGGAACAAACACCGTGGGTGTTGAGTGTTATCAATCTAAATAAAGCAACAATAAGAAAGCCTTTGTCAAATTACAAGAATATTAAATTGAATCAAATGACAAGCTTACACTCTTTGAGAGTCTCAGTATTTTTTGGCAACAAAATTCGGCGCGGGGAGGGGGGCGGGGGGGGGGGGGAGGATTTGGACTGGGAACAAACACCGTGGGTGTTGAGTGTTATCAATCTAAATAAAGCAACAATAAGAAAGCCTTTGTCAAATTACAAGAATATTAAATTGAATCAAATGACAAGCTTACACTCTTTGAGAGTCTCAGTATTTTTTGGCAACAAAATTCGGCAGGGAATGAACGCTAAAGAGTTGATTTCACAGGAGACAACAACAAATTCCAGCAGGGGATTGGGTTTGGGTTTGGGTTTGTCATCAGTCATGACTCTCCGGGAACAAATATATGGAGTCTTGTCTTGGTTTGTGAAATGATTTGGTTTGAGCCATATGACTAAATGAAACCCACTAGTGGTTTTTCTTGGGCTTAATTCCGATGTGTTTATCTCTGGGCCTTGTGTTAGCTTTCTAAGCAATCAGTTTGCTTTTTGGAAGAGTTTATTTTGCTCATGCTAGGCGCCTTACATTCAACCCAAGGGCCCAGAAAGTGAATTTTTTTTTTTTTTTGGCTACATGAAAGTGAGTCACTTGTAAATAAATAAATTCTAAGACCATATAAAATATCACAACTTATGTCACAATTGTGCACGTAACAGATAGTAAATGGTGGAGAAAAAGTGGTTAGTCTATGTGAAAGTGATAAACAACAGTCAATCACAATTTGACATGTAAAATAGTTGTAGCAGTTTGTGTGGCACGAGAACTATTCATAACTTCAATTATTTTATTTGTCAAACCAACAAATAAAAATATTTACTGTTTAAGGGAACAAAATCCGATTCATTTTAGTTCAATTTCATACCTTGAAAAGAATAATTATATAGTTCATTTTTGTTGCGTCAGAATGCAATGGAACGAGGTCTACATGTTTCATCACATGTTCCTTAAAGGTAGGAATATCATACAAAATTACAAATCCTTAGGCTACAAGCTCTTGTAGTAACCCCTCGTGCTTTTGGAACTTTCAAACTTTTCTATAGAGTTCTTTCTTAATTTCAAGGTTCAAACCTTGGATTCAGGTAGTACATAGACAAAGCTAAAACATTAAGCAAACTAATAGTATCACAAAACCATAAGAATGGTACAATAAATTTTAAAATTGTGCCTTCTGATCAGGCATACTTGGCGAGCTTGGCCACATTAGCTATTATGCTTTTCATTCATTTACTACATTATGGGCTTAGTTTAGAATCTACATTGCAAATTATGCATAAGTAGCAGTCTGTCTGATATTTCATGCTTATACCATGGATGAAATTGCAGTTGCAGTTCACTTCTGTTAATTATGATAATGTTTGTTTTCTTGGTCGTACCTCACAGACGTATATTCTTTGGTGTTTGGAGGACTTTTAATCTGGTGTCACGCTTCCATGTTTTTGGGTGGTGGGATCATCTTGTTCTTCCTAGCCTTCTTTTTATTCTTGGTTTTAGGATCAATCTCTAGGAACGTTATGGTGTTCCAGGACTGATCTTGGTTTTATTTTATCATTTCCTGCTTTGCCAAAGGCTTTCAAATTAAAATTTAGCATTGCCATTTTTTGTTATTAGGTCTAGAGGGGAGGCTAAAGCAATGTTTTTGTGGCATGAAGGATTACTTGGAGCACTGGGTGCCCCCATGAGCTATGAAAAGCATTGTCTTAATAACTTCACGGTCCATCATCTAACGCAGTAATTCCCAATGTCTCCCCTTGTAAGAGATAAGATTTGTAGTCCGCCAAATGGGGAATTGAATGACAATAAAAGTATTAGACTGTAGTGTCTATGCATCTTAGAATCGGCTCTGATCTGATTTATTTCTACAAGTGAAGAGATTGGTAACCTATTTTATTCATGGGTGGATTTGGGTTTACAGTTTGTCCATTCTTTTTTTTTTTCGGAGTGATAATTCTGTAGTTACTATAACGGGAACTTGAGAAGAAATGATTTCAATCCTGGTTCTCTTTAATGCCTATGAGTTATAAATTTTTTGCAACATTCTATTAATTTAAAACAAGTGGCTATTAGACAAGAATTATCCCTAACATAATACTTGTGCATTTTTAAAGTTGTTGAGGACCGTTTTTTCGGCCCACGTGGCATTACTTCATTGGCAACCCATACCACATCAACATATTATTGATTTATTAGGTAAATCTATTTAAAACCCAAAATAAGCTCATATTTCATTCAACTACATGGATTGAGCTCACATGGCCCGCGAGATCCTTACTTCAAGAGGCGGATTCATGTCCACATTTCCTCTTCATCAATTGGGATCATAACTCCACGACATCATCAATATCAACATATGGATCGGGCTCAAGCAATGAATCAAATCCCACGGCCCATATTACCTCTCTTACACTTATAGCAAGCGACTTCTTTAACAAGAGCTCATATTTACACAAAATGACAACAAAACCCGAGGTACGTCATCTCACCTTTGGCTTATGATCCAAGCTCATAAGTCTCTTTGGAGAAACTTTAGGAGTTGTGGTTTGGAGGGCTAAGAGGTATGTTCAGTAAAGTTCTAGCGGTTTAAAGTTGATAAAAGAGACATGTTGCTTGGTGTGTCTTCTTCAACTCCCTAAACTCTGACAAGTCTGTGTGTAGCGGGTAACATATGGTAAGTATCTCTTATCACGTAGCACTTAAAATAATAAAATTCCTATTGCTTTTTTCCTAAAGCTTAAATATTCATCATATGACAAATACTCAATATCCCCAGCCATCTAACTGCTAAGAAAATAACTGTTCATTCAATCCCCAACTGTTGCTATACAAATTTAAAAACTTCATTATATTATTCTACATAAATCTTATTACTCCTTTCAGCGAAAATCCAACTCAAACATGTGGCCTAATCTGATTGGCTATCTCTTATCACGTAGCACTTAAAATAATAAAATTCCTATTGCTTTTTTCCTAAAGCTTAAATATTCATCATATGACAAATACTCAATATCCCCAGCCATCTAACTGCTAAGAAAATAACTGTTCATTCAATCCCCAACTGTTGCTATACAAATTTAGAAACTTCATTATATTATTCTACATAAATCTTATTACTCCTTTCAGCAAATATCCAACTCAAACATGTGGCCTAATCTGATTGGCTATCTGTTATCTCTCTCTATGCAAAATATTCATGATATCTTTGATACCCAGCTGCTGTTTGCCACAATCGGACCATATATTTCTCTGCCAGCTGCCAGAGCAGAGCATTAAATACTCCTCTTACTCACCAAGATTATGTCACAACATAATGAGACCTTGACTAAATCTCTAAAGCTTCTTTTTCTATCAACCAATCTTTCTATTACTTGCTAGAAATGTGTTATAATGGAACCTTGCACCAAAAACACAAACACCCATCAAAGGAAATATTTTCAGCTGAACCCCAGCAATGTATTTAGCACTTGACACCTGGCTAGAAGTGATGTCATCAGCCATTTAATGTTGAAATCCTAGCAGCCAGCTGTTATACCCAAAATAGCAAGATACCCTTCCAAGAGATCTTATCATTTTTCAGCCAAATCCATAAAGTAATTGCTGAATGACCTTTCCAGCAGTTTAAAATGACCAATCTGACCTCATTGGCTTCTGCCGAAAGCAAACAGCTTTTTCATGATAGCTGTCACACTTTTCCTAACAGTTGGGAAAGCTTTTTCATGAGAGCTGTCACAGCTTTTCTTGATAGCTGAGACAGTCTTTTCAGAACAGCTGTGACAACCAAAACCAACTATTGAAACTATCTTTTTCTTGCCAAAATATTTTCCTTTTCTACTACTTTTCCCCTAGTAGCTCTTACCCGAAATAGCAAGAATACCTTAAAGCTAAACATACCATTTTTGGCCAAATCTTAAGATGGATTCTCTGAAGATTCATTGCTATTTGGGACATATTTTGGCTAATATTCTTTGCTAAAATACCCATTTAAACTCAGCTAAATAGAACCCTTTACAAACACCTAGAGGGGGGACACCAATGAAGGACAATTCTCTCATAAGCTTCCCTATTCTTTCTCTTTTGAATGATCTTCTGAAGCTCTTAATGAAGTACTGAGTTTCTGGGTTTTTAGTTTCTAAATGAGGAACTAAACTCTTCAGCCTTTAGCTCATAAATGGCCTTCATAAGCCTTCATAAAATCCCAGCAGAAAATCCCAGCAGCTTAGCTAAACATACTACAATACTATTACTTTCTCATACTCATCATCTCACTCTCCATATTCTAAAAATACATATATCTTGCTGCCCATATCTCTAAACATCTCTTTCTTCACTTCTCTTACACAATCTTATACACACTTACTACACCATTACATAACACACCACAACTCTTCTAAGCTCCACTCTCATACTCTCTCACTCTGAAATTCTATTATTTTTCTGCCTATAAACACATCTCAATACTCTTCTACACCTATCTTACTGCTCCTATCTCTAAATGCCTAAACACACCTCCATACTCTTCTCTTACAAAATCTTTCCCCTTGGAAAGCCATCTTTACAACTTCTCCAACGGTTATAATCTCACATTTTTACTATCTTTAACCTCCATATTTCTTATACTTCCATATCATATACTACATCTCACAACACATCTATATCTTTTACCATCTCCACACTTTTCAAGAGATATCAATCACTCATACTAAAAGCCCTTCTTATGGAAGACATGAACTTCTATTACTAAAACTCTTCTCTTAGAAGGCACCAAGATCTCATATCAAAACCTTTCTCTTAGAAGGCACAACTACTTCTTACAAAAGTCCTTCTTTTAGAAGGCATAAATTACATCTTACAAAAGCCCTTCCCACAGAAGGCAACTCTATTCATAACTTCACAACAACTAAAAGAGCATTGTCAAAGGGGAAACTCATTTAAGTGCATGATAAGAGAAGCAAGCTTAACCATCCCCTACACACAGTTGGGCATACTCTCTCTCTCCTTCCAGTTGCACCCATTTTTCCCCCTCAATCTTGAAGTTATCATGGCAAATTGTCTCTCTACCGCTGATACTTTGCTGGGACATTATCAGCTCACAGAAACTGTACAACTGGGGCTGCAAGTCATCAAAGATAAGTGACTCTACTTCCATATTTCTAAATATACATCTTTGACTACATGATTGCTTCACATTTAAATACATATTACTTTATTCCAACTACTATCACAACTATTGACTAAGGCTTAAACTCATTTAAAAGCATGATAAGAGGAGCAAACTTAACTAGCCTTTACCGCTGGCATTCAGCTGGGATATTATCAGCTCACAGAAGTTGTACAGCTAGGGCTACAAACCATACAAAGATAAGTGACTTTGCTTGCATATCTTTAAGTTTACATCCTTAAGTACATGATTACTTTACCTCTAGATAAATACTACTTTATTTCAACTGTCATTACAACTACTAATCAAAACTATCATATCAAACACATATTACATATTTATTCAACCATTATCTTTATTCGACCATTATTGTGATTCTTAGACTTTGGCCTTAATGATTTTGTAGGCTTAAAGATACGCTGGTAGCCGTTGGACCACGTGGCCCAATGTTGAGTTCTGGACGCAACTCCCCAAAAAGAACCTAGGCCTAGTAAAGCCATCCCTCCAACGAACCACACATGGCCAGGCAACCGAAAAAGGCCCCTGAACAAAAGTTTAGAACAATAATTTTTTTTTTAAAAAGGGGGGCCAAAAATGACAATCAAATTCGTTAAAAAAAATTTGGAATATTCATCCAATATTCAAGAATTGGGTTTCAAGAAGAAATAAAGCAAAACGTGATTTATACTAGAAAACTTAAAAATTAGCCATTATTATTTGAAAGTTTGAAGGATTAATTAAACAATAAAGTACCTTATGTATTCTAATTAGTTTAATGGGAAATTTATTATTATCGAATAAGATGCTTGAGTTCAAAAGTTCAAATCACATTTATATAAGAAAGAAACATTTTGGTATCTTAGCTTTGGTGGTAAAAGGCAATTATTAAGAGCAAATGTCATATCTACTATTCTAGGTAGAGAATGTTCAAAATATGTATTATCATCTTATTGTTAATTTGAGATTCATTTGCTATGTTACTCTGCCAAAAACATATCATATAAGTTTCTTTGCAACAATGAAGGTTAGCAGCTCCATCGTTCTAATAATTTATCATGTTTTCAGACATTGAACTCAAGACTACAGTAGACTGATGTGATCTATAGCATCATTTTAAGGTAAATGAACCAATATAACCACAATCCGATGGTATTGATGTATATTACATGACGAAATAATGCTAGAGGCTCAGATACAATAATGGATACAGATAAGAAGCTTAGAGGTAGAAACCAATAGCATAACTAAATGGAGAGATTGTTCAAAACATATGGACAATCCATGCTAATCAACCCTAAGAACAACTATCCGAACCAGAAGAAAACAGAGGCTTCTTTCATTTCTTTCTTTTTTTTCAATTTTCTCTAGTGATGATGGGCTTATCGTTTATTATTCTAGGATAGATGACAAACTTATTATAGCTTTAATGGGATTTACTCCCATCTAAAATAGATTCTCGAAATGACACCTAAACAAGTTTCGCTCTCCCAAGTAGGAGTTTTTTCTCTCTCGTGTAAGGGTCATCTCCCTCCCATAGTTTCTCTGACTTTGGGTCTTTTCTTTGACTACCCTGGTTTTCATCGGCCAGAGTATGGTCAATCTATAACCTTATAGCATGGAACAAGCAGTGTTGGATGGGCTGCAAAACCTGCAACTCACCAAGGAGGAAGAAGATAGCATTCAGATCTCTATCCACAGTAGAAACGAACTATTGGAGGAATGCCATCTAAGTCTTTTTGGAAAGCTGTTATCAGATCGACAACAAAATCAACGTGCTTTGAAAAGCACTTTGAGATCAGCTTGGAGAATGGGATCAAATTTGAGGATTGTGGAAGTAGGAAATGACATCCTCCAGTTCAAGTTTTGTTCGAAGCATCAGTTAGAACGGGTGGAGAAGAATGGTCCATGGAATTTCGACAATAATCTCCTGCTCCTGTGTAGATGGCGAAAGGGTCTAACAGCTGCAAATATTACTTTCTCGCACACACCATTCTGGGTTCAGGTGTGGGGAGTGCCTTTTGAGTTAATGACAGGGGAAACTGGAAGAGACATAAGGAACAAGACGGGAAATTTTGTTGAAATGGATAAAAGATCATGGCAGATGGACCAAGCCAAGTTTACGAGAGTCAGGGTTGAACTACCAATAGACAAGCCACTCTGTCGAGGTGGGTACCTGATGGATATGGAAGGAGACAAAACATGGGTCACATTCAGGTATGACAGACTCCCAACGATTTGTTTTAATTGTGGAAGAATAGGCCATGATAATAGGCACTGTAACATTGCCACGGATGGACATCAAATGGAGCATCAATATGGTGATTGGATTAGAGCAAATGGGAATTACAAAGGAAGCCATGAGAAGGTGAAGACTAGGAAAGATGATGGCAACCTATCAAGTGGTGACGGTGGGAAAACAAACTCTCAACCGTCAACGGAGGCGACAGAAAATCTGGTGAGGATGGACAGTGGAGGCGGAAGCAAAAATCTTATGGTGACAGGAGGGAAGGAAAATCTGAAAATTTGGGAGCTCTAGGTGATGGTGTGGTGTCAGAAAGGCAGGAAGCTAGTCAACCTAAAGGATGGGACATCTTGAGGGGGGAAAATTCTTAGGTAGTCCCGGAGTATAGTGAAATGGTGCTCCCTCCTCTCACATTCATGGTGGACCCCACTATGAATTTAATGAGCGGACCCTACCATGAATGTGAGAGGAGGGAGCATCATTCTCCGTGCTCTGGGAGTACTTAAGAATTACTCTCTGAGGGAGACCACCAGCTATGGAAAAAGGAGAACATGCTGCCACACAAAAAGCCCTACAGTTTGAAATAGCTAAAGGAAAAGAAAAAGTTTGTATTAATGCAAACTTGGTAGTAGGCTCACAGTTAGTGGGCTTAAGTGAAGAGCACGAGGTTACTAGCCCTTTAAAATCCAAGCAAAGCACAAAGGTAGAAAGTGAAATGGGCTACCTTGATATGGGCCAGTGCAAGGAAAAAAAGCTTAAAGCAATTGAAGAAGTTAGCAAGGGAAAAAGGCCCAATGGGAGATGAAGAAATGCTGGATCATGAAGGTGGAATTGGCCTTAAACATAGAGGTAAGTTAGAAAATTTAGAAGGGGAGGAAGGCAGAAAAATTAAAAAGATATGTGCTGAAGTCCTTACCAATGATGCTCTAGTACCTACAGAAACAGCGGTGGTTGCGAGGCAGCACCGCCGAGAGCCATGATTGCCCTATGTTGGAACTGTCAGGGGCTTGGGAACCCCCGGTCAGTTGGAGCATTGCGCGACTGTGTGCAGCGTTGGGATCCCCAGGTGGTCTTCTTATCAGAGACGAAGAAAAGTATTGCAGGAATGAAGAGGGTGAAAGTGAAATTGGATTTTGTGAATGGTTTTTATGTCCAAAGGCAGGGAAAAGGAGGGGGCTTAGCCATGTTCTGGAGTAAGGAGGTCAGTCTAGAGATCAAAAGTTATTCTAAGCATCACATTGATGCTGTGATTTCTGAAGAAGCAACGGGTTTTAAATGGAGAATAACTGGGTTTTATGGACACCCGAAGACCCATCCGAGAAAGGAATCATGGAGTTTCCTTAAAACGCTGAACCAACAATACCAATTGTCGTGGTTATGTCTTGGTGAATTCAACGAAATCCTTTCAAGAGATGAAAAGTTGGGGGAGCGCCGAGACCCTAACAACAGATAGATGCATTTCACAATGTGGTTAATAGATGTGGGTTCAAGGACATGGGTTATAGCGGGCCTAAGTACACATGGTGCAATCAACAGGAAGGGGAAAACATAAGGTATTTGAGGTTAGACAGAGCTTTTGCCACAATGGACTGATTGGATCATTTTCAAGATATTAAGGTTAGGCATTTGGTAGACACAACCTCTGACCATTGCCCTCAATTACTTGCTAATTCAAAGGTGTTGCAGCAGCCGGGTAAGCATAGATTTCACTTTAAAGCAATGTGGACTAGACAGGCAGATTGTAAGGATATAGTGGAGCAAGTCTGGAATAAAGGTACAAGCTTGAATAATCCATGTGGGCTCATGATTGGGCTACGACAATGTGCAGATGCTCTTTCCAAATGGAGCAATTTAGCTTTTGGCCAAATACCAAAGAAGATATAGGAAAAAAAGAAAGCCTTAAGTGCCCTGACTAAGGATGATATTGATAGACAGAATGGAGCTGAAATTAATATTTTGAGAAAGGAAATTAATGAGTTGTTGGACGAGGAGGAAATGTGGTGGCAACAAAGGTCCAAGGTGCAATGGCTGGGCGAGGGAGATCCCAACACAAAATATTTCCATCATCGAGCATTGGAGTGAAGAAAAAAGAACACAATTAATGGATTATGGAATGAAGAGGGAGTTTGGTGTGACAGTAAAGAAAACATTGCAAATGCAGCAATTGCATATTTTGAAAGGATATATACAACCACACACCCAACTCGAGTTGAAGAAGTAACGAACCTGCTTCCCCGTAAAGTTACTGTGGAGATGAATGCTGATCTCACTCGGGTTTTCACCATGGAGGAGGTCAGAACAACTCTTAGCCAAATGCATCCAACAAAAGCGTTTGGCTCGGATGGTATGTTTGCTATCTTTTACCAAAAATATTGGGCTATTGTTGGAAATGATGTCTCAAATATGGTGCTTCATGTGCTTAATTCTGATGCTCCTTTAACTGACATAAATAACACTAATATTGCTTTGGTGCCAAAAGTAAAAAACCCCACTAAAATGACAGATTTTCGTCCTATCAGCCTTAGCAATATGTGTTACAAGCTGATTTCCAAGGTCTTGCAAACCGCTTGAGGACAATTCTTCCACAGATAAATTCAGAGAACCAAAGTGCATTCATATCGGAGAGGTTAATAACAAATAATGTGCTCGTAGCTTTTGAGCTAATGCACTATCTGGTTCACAAAAAACAAGGAAAAGAGAGCTTTATGGCAGTTAAACTTGATATGAGCAAGGCATACGACAAAGTTGAATGGGTCTTTGTTGAAATGGTGATGAGGAAGCTTGGTTTTCATGGGAAATGGATTGAATGGGTGCTGAAATATATCACAACTGTCATGTATTCAGTCTTGGTCAATGGGGAAGCTCATGGTAAGATTTGTCCAAGTAGGGGGCTTGGACAAGGAGACCCATTATCTCCCTATCTGTTCCTTCTATGCACAGAAGCCTTTTCAGCCCTTATTGTTAACGCTAATAACAACCAAAGTCTCACTAGAATATCGATTTGTAGGGGCTGTTCAAGGGTTACCCATTTGTTCTTTGCAAATGATAGTCTACTGTTCTATCGGGTAGAAAGGCAAGAATGCACGAAGCTGGTAGAAATCCTAAAACTCTATAAGGCAGCATCGAGACAAAAAATTAATGCAGATAAGTTTGCAGTGAATTTCAGCCACAATACAACCCCCGTAACGAGAAGTGAAGTCTTGGAAATCCTTGGACCTATGCAGGACTCAAGACAAGGAAAGTACCTTGGCCTTCCATCTGTGATAGGCAAGTCGAAGAATCAAGCTTTTGCAAAAATAAAGGGGAGAGTTGGAAAAAAACTATCGGGTTGGAAGGAAAAAATGCTCTCAATGGGTGGAAAGGAAATTCTTATAAAAGCAGTGACCCAGGCAATCCCCACGTATACCATGAGTTGCTTCTTGCTTCCAAAAGGTTTGTGTGATGATTTAGAGGGGATGGAGAGGAATTTCTGGTGGGGTCAGAAAGATCAAGAGACAAAAATGTCCTAAGTTAGTTGGAGGAAAATGTGCATGCCGAAGGCACATGGAGGTATGGGCTTCTGCAATCTCCAAGCTTTCAATTTAGCAATGTTAGCAAAGCAAGCATGGCGCATCTTGACTAATCCAACATCCTTGGTTGCATGAATGTACAAGTCAAAGTACTTTCCCTACAGTGACATTTTGGGGTCAAAGCTTGGGGGCAGCCCTTCTTATGCTTGGCAGAGCATCCACAATAGCCTTGAGTTGATTAGGAAGGGCACTAGATGAAGAGTGGGAAATGGAAAAATGATACATATATGGGAGGACAAATGGCTACCAACACCAACCACATATAAAATATGCTCCCTCCAGCAGGACATTGGAGATTTCCCAATGGTCTCATCCCTTATTGATGATGAAACAAGGCACTGGAAAATGGACATAATCAGAAGGTGTTTCCTACCCTTTGAGTCTGAAACCATAATTAATATTCCGCTTAGTTGTAATCTGCCGGAAGACAAAATAATTTGGGTAGGAAACAAACGCAACATGTTTTTTGTCAAGAGTGCATACTATGTAGCATTGCCTTTGGTGGAAAACTATGATTTGGGTGAATGCTCGAATGTGGATTATAGAACGCTGCTGTGGAAGAAAATGTGGCAGCTTAAGCTCCCCTCAAAGATCAGAATTTTCGCTTGGAGAGCTTGTATGGAGGGTCTGCCAACGAGGTTGAACCTGCACAAAAGGGGGATAAAAACGGAAGTGAAATGCCCTTTATGCGAGAAAGCTGTAGAAAGCACTAGTCATGCCTTGCTTTTCTGTGATAGAAATTGGGATGTGTGGTGGAATTGGCATGATTGCCTGATTAGCTTGTTGGCAGAAAATAAGTCTTTTGTGGATGTTGCTTTGCAGATTCTGAATTCAGGTACCCTTCATGACCTTGAAACCTTATGTGCAATGGCTTGGTCCACCTGGTATAGAAGAAACAAAGTGATCCATGACTCTCTTTGCCTCTCTCCATTCCAAATTTGGGGGTTTGCACAACGAACCCAAAAGGATTACAAAGGTGCTATGGTAGTAAACCAGATAAGACAGCAGCCTATTGATTTTGGGTGGACAGCACCGCCTCCTGGTGTGTATAGAGTAAATGTTGGTGGTGCAACTGATGGGAATAGAAGTCTGTCCAGTGTTGGTGTGGTAATCCGGGACTGCAGGGGCATGGTAGTAGTTGCAAGGAGCAAGGTGATGAATGGAATGTACGAAGCAGAAACTATTGAAGCTATTGCAGTCGAAGAAGGCATTCTCCTAGCCGGTGAAAGAGGACTCAATCAAGTGATCATTGAGTCGGACTGTCTCTCAGTAGTTCAAGCTGTCAATACAAACTCAAAGTTAGGAGAGCTGGGTGCAATTTTTCAAGGAATCAGGGGATTACTTGGGGCTTTTGGAAGCTAGAGTTTGAGGCACCTGAAAAGGGAATTCAATGGGGCTGCGCATGAATTAGCGCAGTTAGCAAAAGCTGTTGGGCCTACACAGACTTGGGATGGAATAGACCCACCAATGCTGCAACGTCTGCTCATCATTGATAGGGCGAACTGTTAAGATGTTATTTCTTCGTTCTAACCGCTGTTGTACTTCATCTTCAGTTTTCAGTTTAATGAAAAGTGAGTTTTCCTCTCAAAAAAAAAAAAAAAAAGAAATGTCACCTAAACTAACAAAGAGTTATATAGGGTATTGCTAAATAAGAACCTCCAACTAAATACAAACCTCTTATATAAGAATTAAGAACCTCCAACCAAGAATACCAGTAATAACAAAATCTATATATAAAAAGAGCCAAACGCTCAAGAACACTAATTTTAGTTTAGTGATTTGCCCCTTTTCCTTCTTTTTCTTATTATTTTTTTTTCTTCAAGTTTACCAGTTTGGTTTGAGCTTATTTTTGTTTTTTATTTTTTTAAGGATCTTTACATATTTGCTTTGTAGTAATATAAACTTATATTGTATACACACAGAAAGTGGCCAATATTTGCGACAAAAAAGAAGAAGATAAATATTGTACATATTTTGCAAATGTGTACAACATTTGCCAATTTTTATATGTTTACAATCTATATATAAAAAGAGCCAATAGGCTCATGACCAGTAATTTTAGTTTAGTGAGCTACCCTTTTTCCTTTTTTTTCTTTGAGATCGCCAATTTGGTTTGAGCTTGTTTTTGTTTTTTTATTTTTTTTAAAGATCTTTATATGTTTATTTTGTACTTTTAATATAAGTTTATATTGTATATGCATAAAAAAGTGGCAAATATTATATACATTTACAAAAAAAAAAAAATGATAAATATTGTACAAATTTTGCAAATGTGTACAACATTGGCCAATTTTTATATGTTTACAATATAAATTTACATTGTAAGTACAATGTATATTTCTATATATAAAAAAAGTCAATGGAAAAAGTTACAATAGCTTCACTACAGTAGTTTTGATTTGTTCAATCTTCATTGTTTCGCTCACTGGCCACTTTTTTTTTTTTTTTTTTTTTTTTTTTGTGAATGCGTAAAGCTACAGTAGATGTGCTACATTATTTTTGGTTTGTCCAATTCGTATTATTTCACATTATAATAAAATATTAACACAACAAATTAGCATAATTCACAATTGTTAAGGTGTTAATTTCTTATAAGTCAAAATAAAATATTAAAATATCATACTGGAACCAACCACAATTAAAAATAAAGGTATTGTGAAAAAAGAAGTGCTACATTCATAATATTTTTCACAACACTTTCATAACAAATCATAAATGGTAAATTGTTATTGATTCTAATTTAAACTTACTAATAAAACTATTTTTTTACCCACCAATAATAACCTGTAATAACCTACTATTTATTATTTGTTGTGAAAATGTTGTAGACATAGTATTTTTTTTTTTTTTTGTGAAAATGTTAAGACATTTTGTTGTTATCACAATATTTTTAAAACTGTTGATCTGTTAATTCTTTATAAGTCAAAATAAAATATAACAAAATTATAAAGTTATTATGAAAATGTTGTGCCATTTTGTTGTGATTTTTAAAATTTTTTGTTGGTTTAGTTAGCTTTTTTGAGCCAAAATTCACTGTTTCACATACAATTTTCTTGGGTTGATTTTTTGTATTTTTCTTTCTTTGCGCACCATTTTAAGTAAAAACACAGTTTTACACACAAAAACAAAAACAAAAACTTAAGAAAAAAACACTTTTCATACTTTGTGTTTGAAGTAGTTTACAATTCATTCTTAAACTTTAAAATCAAGCAATTTTTCCTTTAATATTTTGGAAAGTAGCAAATACATCATATGGTTATTCTCTCAATTAAACTTTAATAAAAGCTTATGATTCTTAAAATATTTTTTTGTATAATGTCTAAATTACTCCCACTAAATTTTAACATCCTAAAAATTTCTTCATGTATTTTGAGTTTTAGATGGTAGTAATTCTTGAAAAGTTAGAATGACAATATAAAGTTTTTTATTTGTTATCTAAAAAACATTGATTTCTAGGTTTAAATTTTCAAAAATTATAATTTATCTAATGAAAAATTCGATAACACATGCTTTTTGTTATCATTTTTTTTTTTTCCTTAGCAAAACTCAATTGTTTATTGTTGAAAGATAATGATATTCATTATCATTCGTAGAAGTTTTTAGTGAGTGGATATTGATGGGAATATGTACGAAATTCCCAGACCTGTGGAATGCAAAAATAGAAAAAAATATATGCCAAAGAAAAATAATTACACACAAGATAGTATTTACTGTGATTCGGCAACTTGCTTACGTCCACGGCTTGGGCCTATCGACCTAAGCCTCCGTTCCATGGACTAAGTTTCAGAAAATCTTTCATTAAAAACTGTAACAATATTATTTCGAGTCGAGTTATAATCCGGATCAAACACAATTAGGCTCTACAAAGCCCAACAGATATATTGCTGTTAGCAAATAGGTACTAAAAATCTATTAGAGTAAAATAGATATTTATATGTTAAATAGTTATTCTAACTTTGTAGTTGATTAAAATTCTTATACGAATAAAATTAACTTTTTATGACATAATTATCAAAATTCTTAAAATTAATGTCTCTTTTGATTAATGTAAATCTCTACATACTTTAAAAATCAAATGATTTATATCTTTATTTTTTTATATAAATAAAATTTAAAATTGATCTTATTCACTATTTTTTTTTTTCCAGCAAGCACATGACTTACGTATTCTTCCCTGACTAGTAATAAAGAAAGGAACGAATCTCCAACCAAATAGAAAAAGGAATTAAAATACAAAATAAGAACCTAGCTAGTGAGAATATACCAGAAGACCAGACTCCAAGAATCTTCATTGGTTAGTATCAGCCTCACAACTAATAAAATTAGGAAAAAAAAGAAAGAAAGAAGAGATAGTAAGTATTAAAATAAAGAAATAATACCTGTACTTCCTTGGTCCGTCGCCGTCCTGGATTTCGAGTAATAATCCGTAATGCTGAAATCTCCCGACGAGATTTATGAATGAGGTCACCATGAATGAGGAATGAGGAAAAAGAGTAATCATCACCTCGATCACTCTTACATCGATTTCTCTAGACACAACGGAGAATTCAAATGAGCGACCCTGCTCCTTTCCAATTTCACAGATCAGATGATATAGCATAGCTTCACGAATCAACTCCCGGATGCATGACTCCAAGTTGTCTTTTGCAAGAAATAAGCGGTGTAGAGCGCGGCGGCGTCTTTGCTTATTCCGGCGGCGGATGCGCCTGTTTCCCACCAACTCCAAAAGAAGTCGTGGATCGTATAATGCGTCACGACACCTATAATCGCTTTCTCTTAACTCGTGAAGCAAACGCGCCATCGACCGATGGTGCTCATTCCTGATTCTTTCTCCACGTCCCTGATAAGCCTCAGCTACATAACTTTGCCTAAAATGAGCGGCGAAAATTACACGTTTAAGTGTATTTATCCTCCTAAAGAAACCACCCTCACCTGTACATGATAGTAAGTTAATTGAATAAATATATTGCAAACAAGCAAACAAAATAGCAAGAAGGAAAAGAATTTTCTTACGTGAAACTCCGAGGTCATTTTCCATACTTTCCAGCACCTGGTTCAGACTTCTTAAAATCAATCCAACGATGTCAGCCATGGGGACTCGCCTAAGGATGCCATCAATAGGGCCTGGCCAAGGGATGTCACCAATGGAGAGTGGCCAGAGCATGTCAGCAATGGGAGCTCGCCAAAATTTCCCAGCCATCCTCACCAAAAAAATAATAAAAATAAAAATAAAAAATAAAAAAAAATTCCCAACCATGGGGCCAGAGAGCCTGAGGCAGTCTATATGTGTCGACAAAGACACAGTGAGAAGAAAAGAAATGAAAAAACTATCATTTATTAATGAAAGTACACCTATTTCCATTTTGAATGCTTTTACTGAAATACGCGCTTTACAGCATCTCCGATAACTTAGGGAAAAGTAAAATAACCTCTATAATAGGAAAAAAAAAAACTAAAAAAATGGTTTTCAGCACATTTTTTAAATTACAATTTTTTTTCTCAACTTATCAAGTCTAATAGATTACTGTACATTAACAATTATATTTTTTTTATTAAAATATTATACCAGTTATTATTATATCAATACTTTCTCTTTCTTTGGATTTCTTTTTTCTCTCATACTTTCTCCCTGTTGCTTCTCACAGACCAAGTGAAGGAGGCTCTGCCTTTATATTTTTTCTTGGATTCTTCTTCTTGTCTTCTCAAATTCCAACACCGTGAGATCATTGACGTCAACCAACAAAATCAAACAACTGAATGAAAAAAAAAAAAAAAAAAGAATTATTCTCTCCTCTTGTTCTCTTTATGTTATAAAGGGTGATCTGCAAAGGAAGAATAAAATAATATTAAAAAAAGAATAAAGAAAAAAAATAAAAAAATAATATTTAAATGAGATAAAGAATCTATTAAAAAGTGTATGAAAAAATGAGTAGCTAAAAGATAAAAATCACTGTTCATTTTCCAAATTGTACAAAAATTTGGAGAATTTGCTGAAGATGCTTTTAGAGCATCTTCAATAGGCTCTCTAAAGCCTTATTTGGAGAGCAAAAACAGAAAAATCATGCTCCAATAGTCTCTCAAAATCACTGTTCATGAGCAAAAAAATTGTTTGCTAATGAACCGTGGCTCTCTTGGTCTGATGACCTACTGTTCATTGGCAAAACAATTTATGAGAATAAAAAATTCAACCAATCAATTAAAATATTTAGTTTTTACTTAATATTCACAACTGCTACAAACTCATCCCAAATTCTCTCTCGTTCTCTCTCTTGTCTCTGAACTCAAGAGGGAGACAATCAAAACAAAGAGATAATACAATCTTTCATATAAAATAAAACTAATCAAACCAGAACCAAAAAAAAAAACATGTAGAACGCCAATTTGACCAATATGGTAATTAAGCTACATGTTCTTAGAAGTGGGGAGGAGGACGAGCGGCGATGGAGCGAACCAAGCGGCGTGCATGAACGCGGATTTAAAAGGCCAACTCTCTCTAATCTTTGTTCTCTACCGGCGATCTATGTGTGTATGAGAGAGAATTTGTTTGTGTGAGATAGAGGGAGAGAAATTTGTGTGTGTGTGTGTGTGTGTGTGTAAGAGAAAGAGAAAGAAAGAGAGACGGAGAAGTGGAGATATGTTCTGGAGATCAAAAACTAGAAAAACAAAAAGTCAAATAAAAAGTGAAGATAGATATAGGGGTAGGAGTATGTGTGTCGAGAAGAAAAAACAAGAGAAAAAAAGAAAGAAAAAAGTATGGATGAAAAAAAAAAAAAAAAACTAAATAAATAAAGGAAAAATAATATAAAGGAATAAGAAATCAAAATTGAGTAACGTTACTACGTTATTTTCACAATACTTTCACAATAAATTTTAAGTGATAGATTGTTAATAATTGATATTGGTGAGTAAAAAAATAATTTAAGTGGTGGGTTTAAATTAGAACTAGTCACAACTTATCATATAAGATTTTGTTATTAAAATATTGCAAAAAAATGTTATAGACACAACACTTCCCATTAAAAAAAAATATAATTGTTAATGTTGTTTGGAATTTGAAAAATATAGATGAATGAAGAAATATTAAAAAAAAGAATAAAGAAATAATATTTTAATGGAATAGAGAAAAAGATGCAGAGTCTATTGAAAAGTGTATTTGAAAAAGTAAGTAGATAAAAGAAAAAGTCACTATTCATTCTTCAAATTGTACAAAAATTTAGAAAAACTGCTGGAAATGCTCTTAATGGATTTCAGGTAGTGAACTTTGTACCGTATGATGGGCCAGTACAGCTAAAATTTGCAGTACAAATCTGTACGGAAACAACCGTCTTTAGGATTTTTGTCAGGATCAATAAGAGATATAAATTATATAGGCCGTTTGGTAATGTTGTTCTAGTAACGTTATTTAAGTGTTGTGAAAATACATGTAGGTGAAAAAGTATTGTATAAATTCGTTGCACAGGGTTTTATGGAAGATTGTTCACGTCAATACAAGCACACTTAGAAGATGAATCTTGCGGCCTACATGATTTTCTAACAAAAGAATAAAAAACATGCTTTAAGTTCAATTGACATATTTTCTTCTAATACAATAAACTTTATTATGGCTTAAAATTCTTTAATTTATTAGTTTATGTCTTTTTACTTAATTACCATTCTTTAATTTTTTTAGTTTACTTTTTTTTTGCAAAAATTAATTTACTAGTTTACAATTATTTAGTTTTTTTTTTTTTTTTTTTTTTTTTTTTTTTTTTTTTTAAGTGTTAATGCTTAGAGCATTAGCATTGGCGGTGCCAAAAATTTAGCAATTTGGCACCACAAAAATATGCTTTATTTATTTTATCACTTCATTTTACAAAACATCCCACACTAGTGATTTTATTTTAGCATTTAATACAATAAAATAACATAAACAACACAATAAATAATATAACTACTATAATAAACAACAACCAGCAGCACCATCACAATAAAATAATATATCTTTTAACAAAATATATTTTTTTTACCATCTTAGCTATAGTGCACTGGCTCAGCCATCTTTGGCTATACACTGTAGCTCAGCAGCAAAAAAAAATATGGATTTGGCTCCACTGATGTAGCCTACTTTTGCCATTTTTTGATAATAAATTTAGCATTTTAGCAAAATGCCTACACAAGTTCTAATGCTCTTATCTCAAAAATGTTGGCCAATCGAAACCGAAATTTTCGGTTTGTGAAATTCTCAACCGAAACCAACTGAAGTAATTGGAAATCAATCCGTTTCGGTTGGATTTCAGTTTCAGTCGGTTTTGGTGGGTTTTTTCGGTTTCCTTATCATCTATTTTCTAAGAAAGTAAACAAAAAAAAAAAAAAAAAAAACCCAAAATATAAAAAAGAGAGAGGAAATTGAAAAAATAAACAAACCCTAAATATAAAAAACCAAGCACATGGGTTTTTTCAAAACCCTAACTTTATTTGCACATAAAAATTTAAAAAATAACATTGATTCAATATTAAACAAACCTAAAATATAAAAAAGAGAGAGGAAATTATGGAGAAATTAGAGAGAGAGAGAAAGAGAGAGAGAGAGAGAGAGAGAGAGAGGGTGACTCCGTGAGGATGAAAAGATCAAGCAAATGTGTGGAGGTGGCGATAGAGGCTAATTCGTGTGGAGGCGGCGGCAGAGGTAGATCAAGGGCGGCGGCAGAGGTAGATCAAGGCAGCGGCAAAGGCAAATTCATATGGAGGCCGGCGTGTGAAGGCAGAGGCAGATCAAGAAGCGGCAGAGGCAGACTCGTGGGGAGGGCGACGTGTGGAGGTGATGCAGAGGCAAATTGGCGTGGAAGCCGGCATGGAGTGGAGGCTATGAGAGGAGACTGTGAGAGCTAAGAGGGACTAGAGTGGAGGCTGAGAGTGAGAGTGAGAATTGAGAACGTGTGGGCTGTGAGCTGTAGGGTTTTGAACTTTTGTTTTTATAGTATAATTAGATATCTAATTAGTAATTAGTTTAATTATAGTTACTTAATCTAATGATAAAATGAAAATTGAAAACATTGAAAGTAAAGGCTGGATCACTTTTATAAAACAAAGGCCCAAATGTTTAAAAAAAAAATGAAAAGGCCAAATATGTATAGGAGGCCCAAATATTTATAAAATTTATATTATATATAAAATATAATATAAAATATATTATAATATGATTCGGTTCGGTTTAGTCGGTTCGATGCATTCAAACCTCCACCAAAAACCGAACCGAATATTTTCGGTTTTAAAAATTCAAAATTGAAACCAAACCGAATCGAAACCGAACCAAAAATTTGGCAACATTTCAGTTAGTTTCGGCCAGTTTGTTTGGTTTGTCGGTTTTTTGCTCACCCCTAGTTCTAATGCTCTAATCTACTAACCCGTTCAAAAGTGCAAAAAGACAAAATCTTAAAACTCAAAAACACTACAAACAATAAACACATAAAAACAGTGGGTTAATCCCACATTGGAAAATGAGTGTGAATTATAAAGGTTTAAAGTCTGTGCTGTATATTCAAAAGTTAGGCTTTTCTGGATATACACCACTGTAAGTTTCTTTAAAACCTTGTCCCCTCTCCCCTTGTGTGTGTGTGTTAAAAATATTTAGTATTCTCAAAAGAAAAAAACAGTGGGTTTATCCTACATTGGAAAATGAGTGTGAGTTAAAAAAGTTTAAAGCCTGTGCTGTATATTCAAAAGTTAAGCTCTTTTAGATATACGCCACTGTAAATTTCTTTAAGACTTTCTCCCCTATTGAAAAATGAATGTGAGTTAAAAAAGTTTAAAGTCTATGCTGTACATTCAAAAGTTAGGCCATTTTGGATATATACTACTGTGAGTTTCTTTAAGACCTTCTCTCTCCTCTCCCCGTGTGTATGTTAAAAATATTTAGTATTCTAAAAAAAAAAAAAATACAAATAAAAAAAGAGACTGTCAAAGACTCAAAACTCAAAAAAAAAAAAAATATATATATATATATATATATATTAACTATATAAAAAGAGCCAACTAGTGAGCTGCCTTTTCTTTTTTCAACTAGATGAGTTTACTTTGTGCTTGCAATTTAAGCTTACATTGTAGACATATAAAAGTAGCAAACATTATACACATTTGTAAAAAAAAAAAATGGTAAATATTGTACAAATTTTGCAAATGTGTACAATATTGGCCAATTTTTATGTGACTACAATATAAATTTACATTATAAGTTCAATTTATACATAGAGATATTGTGGAAATGTTGTGACGCATGTGTCAATTCCTTATGGGTCAAAATAAAATATAATAAAATAATAAAATATTAGATTGAAATCTAACATAACTAAAAATAAAGGTATTGTATTGTAAAAATGTCGTGACATTTTGTTGTTAGCACAATATTTTCACAACTACTGATGTGTAAGTTTCTTATAGGTCAGAGGAAGATAATAAATATTGAGATCCACCACGGTTTAAATAGAGGTATTGTAAAAATGTTACGATATTTTGTTGTGTTTCTAGATTTTTTTTTTTTTTTTTTTTTTTTTTTGGTTTAGCCAAATTTGGTAAACCAAAATTCATTTTTTTCACACACAGTTTTCTTTGGCTGGTTTTTTTGTTTATATTTTTTTACACACTATTTAACATTTAAAGTTAAAAAAAAAAGGAAAAAAGAAAAAAGAAAAAAGAAGAAGACAATTTTACACCAAAAGTAAAAAATAAAATCTGGGCCCTTTAAGTTTGGGGTAGTTTCATTCCTCCCTAAACTTTAAAACCAAGCAAATTCCCCTAACTGTTACTCTCTCAATTAAACCATTTTGAAATTTTATAATTTCTAAAATATTCTATTGTACAATGTCTAAAATACCCGCACTAAACTTAAATATCCCAAAAATTTTCTATGTATTTTGAGTTTAGGCAAAACTTAGGTATAATACTTAGGTGTTATTCCTTAAGTTCCCCTCATAAATTTAGCCATGTGGCTATTTAACTAAAAATACACTTCCATCCCATTAAAAAAAAGGCACATGGTTATATTTTTAAAGGAGAATTTAAGGAATAACACCTAAAGTACTGTACATGAGTTTTGTCCTTTGAGTTTTATGTGATAGTCAAACTTGAAAACTTAGAATGGTGATATAAGGCATTCTATTTGTTACCTAGAGGACGTTGATTTACCTAGGTTTAAATATTCTAGACTTGAAATTTTATCCAATGGAAACTTCCATGACACATGTCTTTTGTTTTTTTTTTTTTTTTTTTTTTCTTCTTTTCTTTTCATACTTAAAAGAGTGGTCATTAAAAACTAAGTAAGCTAAATATCATGGCTAGACTAATAAAAGGTAAGATAATAAAAATGAAGTATGAATAACAAAATCATTATTGTGGATAGTTGCAAGTATTTGAGGAAGACCTTCAATTTTAGTATATGACATCATTCATTGCGAAAATTTAATTGTTTATTGTTGGAAGAAGATGATATTCGTTATCATTCTTAAAAGTTTTTAGTGAGTGGATACTGCCTTTAGCAAAAAGGTTATAAGAAACTATCATGAAAAATAAATACTCATATATTAAATAATTACTCTAAGTTTAAGTACACGATTTCATTCTTCTTCAAATAGAAGCTTTATTTTAATTTTCTCACTTAAGGATGCAACACGTGCGTTGCATGTGCCACCCGAACTACTAAGTATCAAAACATTGTAACCACATACATGGTGAAAGAGAGTTTATCAAAACACTATGACACACACACTAAAACGGTGAAAGAGAGATAAAGAGAAAGAGTTAAAGATACTAGATCAAGTAGTGGTGGTAGATAAGGGACAGACCAGGCATCGATAGATCGTGGGTGACACAGTGAAGCGGCAACGAGGTTGGCTTTTTAAGAGCATCTCCAACAGGGCTAGGCATCTCTAAATTTTGGAGAGTAAATGCACTATTCACACAAAAAATGAAGTCCAACAGCCTCTCTATCTATAATTTTTTTTTTAGATATGCTACAGTAGCTCTCCAGGATTGGAGAGTACTGTAGCAATCACTGTAGCATATGCAAAGATTATTTCTCATTAAACTAATAGCGATTGGATTAAAAAAAATATTTTTTTCTCTTTCCTTCCTTTCTCTCTCCTCTCACGGCTACAACCACAACGGCTACAAACACAACCATCTTTCTCTCAAACATCTCTAAACTAAGCATAATCAAAATACAAACTCAAAAACATAATCTTAAAATTAATCAAACCATAACAATAAAAGCAAAAAAAAAAAAAAAAAAAAAAAAAAACACACACACACACACACACACACAAAAGCCATCTACCATCCGGGCTGCATTGGGGAGGAAGACGAGCGGTGACGGCGGAGCGGAAGGCGCAGCGGCGTAGAGAATGGAGCGAAGGCGCGGCGAAGTGAAGCCATCTACCATCTGGGATGCGTTGGGGAGGAAGACGAGCAGCGGCGGCGGAGCGGAACGCATCGGAGTGAAGGCGTGGCGAAGCGAAGCCATCTACCATCTGGGCTGCATTGGGGAGGAAGACAAGTGGCGGCGGCGGAGCGAAACGCAACGGCACAGAGAGCGGTGGAGACCCATCTGTTCTTTCTCTCTCTAGCTCTTTCTCCGTTTCAAATCACAGAGAGAGCTGGATAATGTTATAGCATCAAGTAGAAAAAGAAAAAAAAAAGTAGAGAGAGAGAGCTGGAGAAAGAGAAAGAGGTAGGTTCTGGAATGAGTGGAAAGTGAGAAAAATAAAGGAAAGGATGGAGATAAGGGTATACGTATGTGGTGGAGAAAAATTAAGAGAAAAGAAAAAAAAAATGCTGCCACAATATTTTCACAATATTTTTACAATAAATTTTAAGTAGCATATTTTTATTAGTTAATATTGGTGAGTAAATATATAATTTCAATGGTGGATTCAAATTAAAACTAGTAACAACTTTCCACATAAATTTTGTTGTGAAAGTATTGCGTAAAATATTGTGAACATAGCACTTCTCATTGAAAAATATAATTATTAAAAAAAGAATAAATGATGATTAAAAAAAGAATAAACAATGAATAAAGAAATAATATTTAAATGAGATATAGAATGGGATAGAGAATCTGGTGGAAAGTGGGTAGGTAAAAACTAAATGTCACTGTTTATTCTCTAAACAGGCAAAAATTTAAAAAGGCTACTAGAGATGCTATAAGTCTTTGAGACCTTTGGGTTTGCTGTTTGGAGAGTGAAGAGGCATTGTGGGAGAGGATTACGTTTTTCTCTCTTTAGGTTTGGTTTGACTTTTTTATTTACTTATGATTTTTTAAAATTGATGTAAGGGCTCAAATTGAATTGGACCTAAACAATAAAATTTGTAGAGAGTGGGTAGAAGAGCTAAGTACCAGCAAAGCAAACAATAATCGTCGTGAGATTCATAGGAATAATAATAAAGGAATTTGACTAAGTGTTTGTGAGGATAATAACAACGACTTTGGCTAAATGTTCGTGAAGAAAGTTCGTTCTCGGCCCAGTCCGAGGATCCAATCCAAGGATCTCTCTCCCTAAAACTGACATATATTAGGGTTGTCCTCGGACACCCTGAAGATCCCTTTTTCATTTCTTCTCCTTTTGGGTTCCTCTTTCTTTTTGGCGGGGGTTCTATCTATTATATAATCTTGTTTAGTTGATCTCTGCCGTTCACTTGTTGATCATCCAAACCTATACTTGAGTGCCTGTCCCATCAATCGCCTTTTCAAACCTCCTGTGAGTTGCAGCAACCAAGACAACACTGTTCAGAGGTCATTTCTTCATTAATGCGGTCAGGTTGTCAGTCGCGGGCCTTTAATGAACGAGTGACAGCTTCCATCCTTCAACGTCGGCTTGCTGAGGACGTGGGCCTCCTCGGCGAGGTCCCTTGACGACTTGGGCCTCGTCCGCTTATCCTCAGATTATGCCCTCTCCTCGGCGTGGACCTTGGGCCCGATGTGGAGTGGGCTGGGGTTTGCTAAATATTTGGGGCTCCACAATAGCCCTTCAAAATTCTGCTGTCCGATCTCTTGGGCAGGGAGGAGGATTTTGACGTTCTCGGGCCTATCGTCTTAGCCTGTCGGACCTTGCCTTTCTGTCAGTGTCACCATCCTTTCAATTGCCCCTGCAACCTTCTTTAGCACAAAGGGCTCGCCCGAGGAGTTTTTCCTTATTTCTGTAAGTCTTCTTCTCTTTCTAATCTATACTTTTTCGCCTGAGTTCCTTGCTAGTTCTTCTAGGATGGGTAGGTTAAAGTTGTTGTGCTTTAGCGCTCAGCTTTACTTGGTTTTCGTTCCTAGCAGGGCTCATTACTTAGCACCAAAGGGGTTGGCTTTGCCGTAGGTTTGGGCCTACGGTCAATACAAAACCCTGGTTCTGTCCAGTGTTTAGATCGTCCTATAGTGACTAGTTTTCCCAGAGGCTAGGGTCCGAGGACCATGCAATGCCTAGGTTCTGTCTAGTACCTAGTTTTCTGATTTTTAAGTAGTTTTCTTTCTTTAAGTAGTTAGTTTCCCCAGAGGCTTGGGTCCGAGGACTATGCAATGCCTAGGTTCTGAGGACTATGCAATGCCTAGGTTCTGTCTAACTCTTAGTTCTCAGTTTGAAGTAGCTGGTTTCCCCAGAGGCTTGAGTCCGAGGACCATGCAAGGCCTTGGTTCTGTCCAGTACCTAGTTCTTTGATTTTTAAGTAGTTTTCTTTCTTTAAGTAGTTAGTTTCCCCAGAGGCTTGGGTCCGAGGACCATGCAATACCTAGGTTCTGTCTAACTCTTAATTCTCAGTCTGAAGTAGCTGGTTTCCCCAGAGGCTTGAGTCTGAGGACCATGCAAGGCCTTGGTTCTGTCCAATACATAGTTTTCTGATTTTTAAGTAGTTTTCTTTCTTTAAGTAGTTAGTTTCCCCAGAGGCTTGGGTCTGAGGACCATGCAATACCTAGGTTCTGTCTAACTCTTAGTTCTCAGTCTGAAGTAGCTGATTTCCCCAAAGGCTTGAGTTTGAGGACCATGCAAGGCCTTGGTTCTGTCCAGTACCTAGTTTTCTGACTTGCTCCGCCGAGGAGGGGACCCTGCTCTGTTCTAGCCTCTTCGTTTGGCGTGCCTCTTCTGATTACGAGGCGTCCCTTGGGCTGTTCGAGTAACGCGCTTTGACGCTTCGATGCCTCCTCGTTAATGAGGCGCCACCTCATTAACGTCCTTGCGGATTTACGAGGATCTAGCGGCGGATAAGCCCCTTGAAAATTGGGCGGAGTTATTGCCTCCGGTAATCTCTCCCTAGGATTTTGTGCGGGTTGGTTCTCACCAATTTTCGCCTTCTATAAAAGGCATTTCTGGGACAACCTTTTTCTTCAAACTTCACAAACATTTGAATTCAAATTTCACTAATACACTGTTCAGGGGCTCTGCAAAAATAGCAGTTTGTGCCCCATAAAATGAATTGGCCCTTGAAAAGGGCGGTTAAGAGGAAGCCTAGCCCCTTTCAGGAGCCGAGGATGGCACCCCGACCCTGGACGTCATGCTGGGGTTGAGGTAGGAGGAGGCCGAAGATTCTTCTTCTTTTCAACCTAACCAGAGGTGGAACCCTCCTTACTGTTTGGAGGGAGATCCAGAAAGAACGTAACCTCCCTCCCTCGGATTTGGATTTGGATCCGAGAGGTGGAACCGTCCGGTGTCGCGGCCTCTTCTTCCCTCAACGTTGCCTTCCTTCCTTCATTTCCTCTTCTCTTGCTTCTCCACCAGCCTTGTTAGGCGTCTTTCTTTGTAGTTAGATTTAGAACAAGCCTGCATGGGCATCAATTGTAAGATGTAACTTTTTCTTCATATATTTATAAAGAAGTAGGCCCACTTCATCTCTTTTATTTTTCGCATCTTTTTATTTCTTGCGATTGTTGCCTTCTGAGTGATTGTTGTTGCTGCATGCTGTATTATTTTTTGTTGGTTTTTTTTTTTTTTTTAGAAGTGTTGCTCTTAATCTTTTCACACCAACCATCACACTTGCTAGTGCACAAGTCCTCCCCACAGACGGCGCCAATTGTAAGGACTCAAATTGAATTGGACCTAAACAATAAAATTTGTAGAGCGTGGATAGAAGGGCTAAGTACCAGCAAAGCAAACAATGATCGACGTGAGATTCATAGGAATAATAATAAAGGAATTTGACTAAGTGTTTGTGAGGATAATAACAATGACTTTGGCTAAATGTTCGTGAAGAAAGTTTGTTCCCGGCCCAGTCCGAGGATCCAGTCCGAGGATCTCTCTCCCTAGAACTGACATATATCAGGGTTATCCTCGGACACCCTGAAGATCCCTTTTTCATTTCTTCTCCTTTTGGGTTCCTCTTTCTTTTTGGGAGGGTTCTATCTATTATATAATCTTGTTTAGTTGATCTCTGCCGTCCACTTGTTGATCATCCAAACCTATACTTGAGTGTCTATCCCATCAGCCGCCTCTTCAAGCCTCCTGTGAGTTGCAGCAACCAAGACAACACTGTTCAGAGGTCATTTCCTCATTAATGCGGTCAGGGTGTCAGTCGCGGGCCTTTAATGAGCAAGTGACAGCTTCCATCCTTCAACGTCGGCTTGCCGAGGACGTGGGCCTCCTCGGCGAGGTCCCTTGACGACTTGGGCCTCATCCGCTTATCCTCGGAATATGCCCTCTTCTCAGCGTGGACCTTGGGCCCGATGTGGAGTGGGCCGGGGTTTGCTAAATATTTGGGGCCCCACAATTGATTTATGGGATTTTTTTTCCTAAGATAAAAGATCAAAATTTTCTGTTGGACTTGGAGTTGCTAATTTTCTTTTTCTCAAAAGTTTAGAAGCTAAATTCAGATGGGCTTAAAAAAATTAGGGTCAGGGTTTAGGACTCAGGGTGTGCAAATTTTTATTGTATGGGGTCAAAACAATTTTTTTTTTAAAATGTTATATATAATTTTTTTTAGGTGTCTTCAATGTAGTGCCGCCCCTGCTTGATTTGTACTGCATTAAATATCAGTCGGTACCAAGATTGTTTTGCGATACTGAGAAACATTTTGTGTTTCAGCTAGTAAATAGGTGCCAAATCGATACTGAAATTGTTCTAATTTTCTGCAAATTTTTGAGAAAGAAGATATGAAATGGGGGAGCGCTCTGTATTCTGCACAACGCAAGAACTAGGCTAACTGGTTATGCAATGTTGATGTTTGAACTTTGAAGGACACCAGAGAGAGTGTGTTACTATGGATGAAAACAGGTAAATTTTATATTTGGTCCCTAATATTTCCATTCTGTGTTAATTTAATTCCTATTTTTGCTATTGTATCGGAATACTGAAAATAGTCTCTATAAAAAAAATAAAAATTATTGATGTGACTAAAAATTGTATTAAAATATTTTTTACGTTTATATTAAAATATATTTTTTTGCCATCTAAACTGCCATGTGTTCTTAATTTAAAATTTTAAAAAAATTTAAACAAAACAAAACCTACATCTTTGGAGGTTGGCATTGGAGTGGAATCAAATTAAGGATCCGTTTGTGAACAGTTTATTTAGTTGAAACTGAAAATTTTTTGTTGAAAGTACTATAGATAAAGCTAAAAGTTACTAAAATATTGCAGTGGGATTAATGAATAATACTAAAAAGTGTAATAAGACTTATGAATAGTATCAAAATAAGCTAAATAGTAAAAGAAGTTGCCCAATATAAGCAATCTCAAATGTAATCTAAGGACACGTTTGGTAGACTGTAATGGTATTTACATAGAAATAGAAATGGGTATTACAAGAAATACAAGATATTATAATATAATACTTATTACTATTCATTTGTTTGATAACAACACAATAATAGAATCTTGAAGACAATAGAATGAAAGCATTTTAAATCAAACTTAAGATATATTTTAAGAAATATTTTACTCATATAATTATATTTCTTAAAAAATATTATTTTTTAAATTTGAAAGAGAAATTAGTTAATTTTTTATGATTTTTATTTTCATAATTGTTATGTGCATATGAAAAGTTTGTTTATTTAAAAATATATTAATTTTAAAAATTAATACATCTACTATTATAATCTTTTTAGAAATGAATAGTTATACCTCATTTTAAAAAGTAACTATTCATAAAGAATGACTATTCCCTGTAATAAAAACATAGGGTACGTTTGATACATTAAATAGAAATTACGACATGAATTGTAAACTTTATTACTAGGAATAATGTGTTGTAATGTAATAAGTAAACATATTCACAAGTTTGGTTATGAGTTATAACATTAAAATAAAAATAAAAATTTATTTTAACAAATATCTTACTGGCTTATACAATTATATCTCTTTAAAAATTGTTATTTTTTAAATTTAAGAGAGATATATGTTATTTTTTATGATTTTTTTATTTTTATAATTTTATAATTTTTAGATATATATGAAAAGTTTGTTTATTTAGAAATATATTAAGTTTTGAAATTATTGTATATATTAAGAAGAGTAAGACTTATGTGCTGTTTCTTAGGTTTCCCTTTTAAGATTCTGTTATGTAAATTTTTTCTCATGAGATAGAAGTATATTTTTAAATTAAGTAACCACATGGTTGAATCTTAAGAAGTAAATCTAAGGAACAGCACCTAAAGTACTGTACTTAAGTTTTATCCTATTAAGAAATAGCTTATACAATCCTTTTAAAGAGTAATAATTATTCTTCATTTTGAAGTTCATTTTGAAGGATAACTATTCATAATGTATGACTATTTTTTGTAATAAAAATATAATCAAACTAAATAATAACTAAACTATGAAAATAACTATTACATTACATGCAGTGTCTGTTATAATTTACCAAACATGCCCATAACCAAACTACTTAATAACTAAATCATAAAAATAATTATTACATTAAGTATTTATTATAGTCCACCTAACATACCCTTAGATATCAAATATTTTTCTCGAAGTTTGAACCATTCCAACGTCATAGTTCATAAAACACAAACAAGAAATAATACCAACAAAAGAGGCCCACCAACCAAAAGGTCCGGAGCACCACCTTTGAAATAATATCGTCTTGTCTTGATAATGAATTATAAATTATTGATAAAAATGAAAACGATAGCTCCGCTCCAATCAGACCAGGTGGCATGCGTTCAGACTTTAGAACATGTACTCAGACAGACAACAGCCTAACCCAGCTCGAGCTTGCAGCTCTCCTCTGATCCCTTGGGATAAAGCCCTAAGGAGACCGACTTCACGCGTTGCTGAAAAACATGTGAGTCTGGGCTGAGTTTCGGGTTGGGCTGGTAGAACTAGATTAATTCCTAAGTGGGTCGGGTCAACCCGACTTAATTCTTTTCAGCCGCGTCTTCCCCTGAGAATCTCTCGATCTCTCTCTAAACTCTCTTGGTTCAAGTCCAGCCCAAGGCCGAGACTTGCTCCGCTGTTGGCCACCACATACAGCCGGTTATCTCAGCTGTACCAACACCACAGGTGGTCGCCGTCCTTCTCTCTCTCTCTCTCTCTCTCTCTCTCTATTTCTTTTCTCTTTTCTGTTTTTAAAGCTCCCCCTTTTCATTGTTTGTGTTTTAGACTTGCTTGGGTTTGGGGATTTTGGTTGGTAAGGTAGGGTTGGGTGTGACTGTTGGTAGGTCCGTGGGTTTGGGTTTCTGTTTGGTTTGAGGGTTTACGAAAGAAAGGAATTTTTTTGGTTTAGGTTTGGGTTTCTGTTTTAGGGATTTGTGTCTGATTGGGATTTCGATGTTGATTTTGGGCTTGCCCGTGTGTTAGGTTCTGTGGATATGGTGTATGTATATGTTTGTGAATCCGAAAATATGTTTGTGTGGATATGCTCTATTTGGGTAGAATCTGTGTTCAATTTGCATTTGTGTGACATGAAAGTGGCACGTGCATATAGATGCTGTGCGTTCTGTGTTCAAAGGCATGCTTGTATGAATAACAATGATGCATACATGTTTTTTTGTGCAATAGTACAACTGTTTGCACAAATCTAAGCATCTGAACATGTAGAGTCTAACAAGCATTGCATAAATTTAAAGTAAAATACCATGGAAAAAAGTTGTGTTACCTTCAAGTTTTGCCTGTCTTCTTCTTTCTTTACTTTGCCTTCATGCCTTGCTGCTTGCTTTTGTTATTGTTGCTGAGTAAATGGAAAAAAAGTTGGAGCCTTTTTTTTGTTTGATGGTGAAAGGAGGAAGTTTCTTTGCTCTGGGGTTGGAAAAAAAAAAACTATTCTCTCTTGTTTACCTGCTGGGGTATTTGTGTTTTCTTTGAGAATGGTTTGTTGTGGAGGAGTTGTGATGAGAATGGTTGTTGGAAGGTCTCGGGTATTTGAAAAAGTTTGAATTTTTCTGTGTATTTGGGCTCTAATTGGGGGTGGCTCACCTATGGTTTATAAGTCTCATATTTCCTCCCATTTTAAAATAATAATATTATAAAACAAAATATAATAAAAAGACATTTTAATTTCTGTCATTTTCTCTTTTGTCTGTTACTCCTCTTCACCCTGCAACATCACCACACCAGACTAAACAAATACAGCATAAACTGAATACCCAAAACCCACCATGTTAGCCAAACTTAGCCATACTGAAATCCCAAACCACCAACGACCGCAGCCAGACAGCACAAATGACTGCCACCGATGGCCCAAATCATCAACCTCAAGCTTTCCTTACACCAGTGTCCTGCCGCCTCAACCCAAATCTACAACACTAGCTGTGACCCACACCGCTAGGGGCGGAGCCATGTACATGGGCGGGGGGCCATGGCCCCTCCCAAATTTGGAATTTTTCCTATATATATATAACAATTTTAATATTTTCAAAATTTAGCTTACAAAAATAAAAGTTGACTCTCAAATATTTGAATTAATCCAATGATACTCTTAAAAAAAAAAAAATTGGTTTAATAATTATAGAGACAACTTTATTTTTTACAATTTTGTTTTTTAAGCGAAAATATACTTTTAGTCCCTACATTTTATTTTATTTTATTTTATTTTCATTTTAGTCCCTATATTTTAATTTTATCACTTTTAATCCTTAAATCAATTAAAGCGTTCCATTTTAGTTCTTTCCGTTAGCCTAGATGGAACTATTAAAATAATAATAATAAATTTTATTTTACTATTAAAAATGCCACGTCTACTTATAAATTAAAAAAAATTATTTATTAATTTTAACTAAATAAAAAAAAATTAAAAACATATAGTTTAAAAAAGAAATTAAATTAATTAAATCTTAGAATTCAAACAATCACACCACAACCAACCATGGTGTTCATCACAATCCCAAACCACAAAACCCTATCCCTAACCCTAGACCCAAACACCACCACTCTCCACTCCCTCAAACTCTCTCTCCACCACCACACTCACATCCCAATCCACCACCTCCACAGGCTTGACCTCTCCTAATCCCACCCTCTCCTATCTCAAAACGACGCCGTCCTCCTCTCTCGCCTCCACGTGGTACTAGACGGACCAGTTTGTTTTGGAAATCGTTCTCCACAATTGGCTCTTGAAGCACAAATGCCGGGTTATGGAGCTAGAATTGGCTACAGCGTTTTACATTCCGTCCTACGCTGGACTTGTGGTGGGGAAGTATCTGTGGTCAAATTCAAGTGAGGAGGAGCGCGATTAGGTTGAAGGTTGGGTGAAGAGAGAGAGATCATAGATCTGGGTTTGCTTACCCAAACGAAAATCTCTAAAGATCTCTTACCCAAATGAAAATCTCTAAAGATCTCTTTCTCAGACCAAAATCTCCCTCTTTCTTTCATCTTTCTAAAGCTCTAAAGCTCTAAAGTCTCTCTCTCAGATCGTGGATTTGGAAAAATCTCTAAAGCTCTCTCTCGGATCAATGGTTGTGAAGTGGTGGTTGGTCCGGTGGTCGATAGGGGTGGATCGTTGGATGGGTTTGACGTTGGTGTGGGTTGCAGTGGCTTAATGGACTAATTGGTGATAATGGAAGGGCTAAGGTTGGCGGTGGTTTGGATTTGGGTTTAAAGTGTATTTACCTCCAATCTCTCACAGATCAATGGGTCTCTATTAAATTGGTGGGTTTAAAATTTCTAGGTTTGTTTATGGATTTCCCGAATTTGGGTTTGAAATTTATGAGTTTGTTTCTGGGTTTGATGTTTGTATGGAGGGTTTGATTTTTCATGTGATGTTTTGGGTTTGCTAGAGATTGAGGGTTGGGTTTGGGTTTGGGTTCTTTGTGTTTTGAATCTTTGAAGGTCTTTGTATTTTGTAAATCTATGCCCTTTGATTTTACGTGTTCCACGTTGGCATGTTCTTGATTTTTTTAATTTCCTTGGCAACCAAACATATTATTTGAGGAAGAACATGAACATGTTCTTCATGATGACTGGGAAGAACATAATATAAAGAAATTTTTTTAATTTAATTAATTTAATTTCTTTTTTAAACGATCTGTTTTAATTTTTTTTAATTTAGTTAAAATTAATAAATAAAATTTTTTAATTTATAAGCTAACGTGGCATTTTTAATAGTAAAATAAAATTTATTATTATTATTTTAATAGTTTCATCTGCCATCTAAACAAATTCCGGTAGTGGGCTAACGGAAAGGACCAAAATGGAACGCGTTAATTGATTTAGGAACCAAAAGTGGTAAAATTAAAATGTAGGGACTAAAATAGAAAAAAAAAAACTAAAATGTAGGGATTAAAAGTACATTTACGCCTATTTTTTATTGTAAAAATGTACTTTTATATCTGTTAAATATTTAATAAATTTTGGCACCAAACATGTTTGAATTTATCTTTTTTAACCTGTTATGAGACGTTTAACAAGTCATTGACTCATTAAAAAAAATCTATCACTAAAATTACACATGAAATGTTTCTTTAATTGCTACATAATGGGTTAGAGCAAAATAACTTCAAATATGTTTACAGCATAACTTATTCCTCCAAGTTTTGGATTATTCATGTTTTTTAAAGTTTTATTAGTTCAATTGAAAGATTTTTTCTTTACTTTAGTATAAAATTTGATAATTTGTATTGAAAATGAAACTTTTTAAGAATTTCACATTAAAAATGAATTTTATTTTATAAAAGATCACCGCCAAACATAATTTTAATTGAAAATATTAAGCCTTTTTTTTTTTTTTTGTTAGATGCGTGTATATATATATATATAACTTATCAAATAAAAAAGTGTGTATATAATAAATAAATAAATAAGCATGTATATGTTATATGTATATATGTGTGTGTGTGGGAGGTGGTCTTGATAAATATATTAGTGCTGCAACTTAGCCCCTAAACAAAAATTCCTAGCACCGCCCCTACACACTGCCTACCTACAACCTAACCCAAACCCGTAACTAACACCACCATGCTGCTCAACCCAAGACTTATGCTTTTGAGCTATGGAGGTGGACAGTGCATTTCTTGGAGATTTCAGATCAGCTAAGATGGAGCATAGAAGGAAGGGATTGAAAGGTGATAAATTGTTGGCCAAGAAAGAAGTCTTAAATTTGTTTTGTTCTGTTAAAATTTATTGGGTTACCCTAATTGAAAATTCTTAGATATTATCGGAATATAGAAAAATTATATTTCATTTTCTCGCATTCATGATGGACCACACTATAAATTTAATGAGTGGATTCCACCATAAATGTGAGAGGAGAAAGTATACCACTCTCCGTTCTCCGACACCTACAAATTACTCCACCTTAATATGGTGGGTTTTGAGTTTTGAGTTTATGTTGAATAATTTATTCGACTTGACTTTTCTTTTCTTTTTTCTTTTTTTTCTTTTTTTAACAGTTGGATTAATTTTTCTTCCACATGTCAATTTAAAAATGGGTAGAAACATAAGACTTATAAACTGAAAGTGAGTCACTCTCCTATTTTTGGGGTTTTGGAGGGGTTGAAGGGCTGCTGTTTTGTGAAGGTAGAAATGGCCAAATGGGAAGGGGGCGGGATTTAAAAAAAAATAAAGAATGAGAATAAAAGAATTTAAACTATCATCAGACTAAGTTTGCTGATGACTAGAATGAAACAAAGATATCCAATATCAAACACCAAATCTGCCATCGTGCATTCGCCTACATGAAGTCAGGCCCAAGCCTAGATTTCAATCCACTTGATCATTACAGTTGTTTGTTATTGCTAACCCTAAACTAGGCCCAATATCTCAGCTTTAGAATATAATATTACCATGGATAAGGATTGGGTTTAAGTCTTTAGGAGTGAGTTTCACATACACACACTTAACTTAAGAAGTGGACCTAGCAAAATTTGAGTAGCTCTTGTTTATCCATTCAAAAATTTTTTTTTTTTTAATGATTCAATAGTTACAATAGACAAGAAGAATTTGAATCTTAGAAATTTCCGTTAAAAACACAATGAGATGTCACTTGAACGCTTAAACTACAAAGCCATTAGCATTAATCCATTCAGATGAGATATTACAAAAAAAATTCAAGTAATTAAGTATTTAAAATAATTAGTATTTTCCTGCAATTTTAATTTTATTTTTGAGCAAAATATATAACAACGTAATGAATAATATGGTGTTTCTTATATTCCTACATTCACTTAAAAAAATAATAATAAAAATTTGTTGCCTCATATCATTATAATAAAAAAAATTATTTATTTTATTTAAAATCTAATATACAAACGTACATGATATATGCATATATAAGAAGATATAATCATTCAAATTATAGAAAATCCTTAATAGATGAATATTGATGTTTGATATAAATAAAAAACTATGGAACTAAAAATATTGATTTTTGTAATTTAATTTTTGTATATAATGACAAAATAAATAATTATATTGTCAATAAAAGTATTGAACTTAAGTCAAGTTGAAGTATTTTTATACAAATATTGTAGGGATAAGGGCCCAGAATCATATATTGGGCATTGGGCTTGATCTGATGACATTAAATAGTCCAAGAAGGGACAAATAGTTATGAGGGGTTTTCCAATTTCAAAGTCTCACAAGTAAGGAGGACGATGGTCTGAGAAAGGACTCCTCGAACATGACGAGCGCAGCCTAAATCTGTATTCTGACGATCATGCTGATCTTCCAGGAAGCTCCAGCAATAAGAATGAGCATCATACACATATAAAGAGTGTTGGGAACTTAGAAATATTTGAAGAAAAGCTGTCATCACCGCATTAAATGCACTGCAACTACATTTATGATCACATTTATGTGGAGGAGACCCCTGAACTGTGTTGTCTTGGTCACCACGACTCACAGAAGGCCAGAGATGGTGTCTGATGGGACATGCACTTAAGTAAAGGCATAAATGATCAACTAGTGTAGGATCAAGATGATCCGAATGAGGCTATATAATGTGAGAGATCCTCTATGGGAAGGGGATCGGAAAAACAGAGAAAGAACACTATAACAACCAGAGTTGCACTTGTAATCAGTTCTATTGACCTATACTAAGATTTGCCTTATTGGACAATACATTCCCTCCATCTTATTTGTTTTGTTCTTGCACGATTGTCTTTCAAACCCATCCTAGCCGTTGTTAGATTCACTAGGGCCTAGTTCTTGAACCCACTCTCTACAAATTTATTGTATTGAACTCATTAACCCATAATCCTATACCTATTAGGCTTGAGTTGCAAATTGTGCCCCTACAATAGGCGCCGTTTGTGGGAAGAACTTATGTGATAGTAAGTGCAACGGTTAACGATGGTAAGTTCAAGTCCACACCAAGCAGAATCCATGGCACCCTAGCGTGAAAACTCCTTTGCCAACCCTGACCGTAAAAAAGATCGAGAAGGCAATGTGCACACTACGCATACAAGCAAAAGTCATACTCGAGTCAGAAGTCATGTTTCTCAAGACTAGCCTAACAGAGCCATGCAGTTGGAAATTGACCAGTTAAAAAGGGAACTACGCCATGCACGACGAAGGCAAACTCCCTCTAATTCTGATGTTTCTTTTGATGATGGAATGGACGTCAATTACAAGCGAAGATCTCGAACCCCACCCAGTGAGTTTTTCTCCTATGAAGAGGAACGCCATCGTGAACGGAGGGTCAGGAGCCCACCTCATAAAGGCATGGGAAATGATGCTGTGAGCAAGGCCTTGGACCAAATCTCCAGGTTACCCTTCACGCGCAAAATCGAAGGGGCTAAACTTCCTTGACGATTCACCCAACCTGCTTTCACCGTGTACAACGGTAGAACAGACCTCGTGGAGCGTGTGGGCCATTTCAATCAAAGAATGGCCGTCCATTCCAAAGACGAAGCCTTGATGTGCAAGGTTTTCCCATCCAGCCTGGGGCCCATTGCGATGAAATGGTTTGACAGCTTGAAGGCAGGTTTTATAAGTTCCTTCAAAGAGCTCACCCAAGCATTTTGTTCCCGCTTCGTCACCTGCAGCAGGGTTCCTTGGCCCTTGGCTTCCCTATTGTCCTTAAGCATGCGAGAGAGAGAGACATTGAAAGCGTATTCGAATAGATACTGGGAGATGTTCAACGAAATAGATGGTGACTTTGAAGATATAGCCATCAGCACCTTCAAGCTCGGCTTCCTAACCAATCACGGCTTGAGGAAATCCCTAACCGGCAAACCCGTCACCATTGTGTGCCAACTCATTAACCAAATTGACAAGTATAAAAGGGTCGAAGAAGACCAGTAGCAGGGAAAAGGAAAGGAAAAGGTTATCCCTCAGGAGAGCAGGGATTTTAGGTCGGACCAATACAATAACGACTGACCATGGAGAGATTTTGCCAGGCGGTCAAGGTCTACCCATCCATAGGCAGTCAATATTGTGTTCCGAGAACCAGTGCATTAGGTTCTGGAAAAGATTAGAAATGAGCCATTCTTCAAATGGCCAAATAAAATGGTGGGAAACCTTGCAAGGTGCAACCACAACCTCTATTACTAATACCACCAAGGCCACGGACACACCACAGAAGATTGTAGAAGTCTGTGGGACCACCTGGACTAACTTATCCGTGAAGGACAATTAAAACAACTCTTGCACCATTCTAGTGGTCAAGGGGGCCAGACAAACTCGGAATCCCGGAGAGATGACTCTTCTAGACTTCCCTTAGGAACAATAAATGTCATCTTCGCTGCTCTAAGGAGAACTGGGTCCTGCCCTTCAAGAGTGATGTCTATGGCTTGACTATCCTCTGAGGACGCTAATTGAAAGCCAAAGAAGGCTAGACTGGAAATCCAACTAGTTTTGGGCTTCTCGAACAAGGATAAAATCGGAACCATTCAACCCTACGACGATGCTTTGGTGGTTACCCTCAAGATTGGGTGATATGATGTGAAGAGGGTAATGATGGATCAGGGCAGTGGTGCCGAGATCATGTACCCCAATTTGTACAAGGGGCTGAACTTGACTCGAGGACTTAACGGCCTACAGTTTTCCTCTAGTAAGTTTTGACGAGAAGGTTGTCATTCCGAGGGGTCAGATCAGGCTACCCATACAAACTGGCTCAGAAATAGTAAAAGTGGACTTCATCGTGGTGGACACATATTCCCTCTACACCACCATTGTGGGTAGGCCCTAGCTTCATACTCTAGGGGCTGTCTCCTTTACCTTGCACCAGAAAGTGAAATACCCGTAAGGAGATCAGATTGAAGAGATTGTTGGGAGCCAATCTGCGGCTAGACAATGCCTGGTGGCTGCCATCCGGCATCAGCCCGAGGCCGAGTTCTCGGCCCATACCGAAGAAGGCTTATAGCAATTAAAAGCTCCAACGTTGCCTATCGATGGGTTAACTGAGGAAGGGAAATGCGAGGATTTGGTAAAGGTTGTTATTGGTGATGACCCGGAGAAGTTCTTTCAGATCAAGGCTCAGCTGCCTACTCTAGAGAAGGAAGAGCATTTGGAGTTTCTTAAAAAAACGTTGACGTATTCGCCTAGAATGCTTACGAGGCCTTAGGGGTGGACCCGAGCTTCATCTGCTATCATCTAAACGTTAATCCCACTATCACTCCCAAGAAACAACCTCCTCGGCACTCGTCCAGGTTCCACTTTAATGCTGTCAAAGATGAGGTGAAGAAGCTCAAGCAAGCAGGGGCTATCAAGGAGGTGTTTTACCTTGAATGGTTGGCCAATACTGTGGTGGTAAAGAAGAAGAGCAGGAAACGACGAGTGTGTGTGGACTTCACAGATCTAAACAGGACTTGCCCAAAGGATCCCTTCCCTATGCCCAAGATAGACCAACTGGTGAATACAACTATAGGCCATCCTCAGATGAGCTTCCCAGACGTTTTTCAGGGATACCACCAAATACCGCTCGCCTTGAAAGATCAGGAAAAAACTGCTTTCGTCACTCCCACCAGAAACTACTACTACAAAGTGATGCCATTCGGTTTGAAGAATACGGGGGCCACCTATCAAAGGATGATGACTAGGATGTTCAAATCGCAGTTAGGCAAGAGCATTGAGGTCTATATAGACGACATGGTGGTAAAAAGTAAGGTAGTTTCCGAGCATTTAAAAGACCTTGGGAGTAATTTTGAAGTTACGAGGAAACACAAGTTGCGCCTCAACGCTTCCAAATGTTCTTTTGGTGTGGGATCAGGCAAATTCCTAGGCTACATGGTAACCCATAGGGGAATTAAAGTTAACCCCCACCAGATTAAAGCAATCAATAGTCTACAACCTCCTCAGAATCCCAAGGAAGTCTAAAGACTGATCGGAATAACCGCTGCACTAAATCGGTTTATCTTTCGATTAGCGGATAGGTGCTGACCCTTCTTCCTACTGATGAACAAATGGAAGGGATTCGAGTGGACCAAGGAGTGTGCCTCGGCCTTCCAACAGCTTAAGGATTATATCTCTCGACCTCCTATTATGCCTAGCTTGAGGTTGACGAAGTCCTATTCGCTTACATCACTGTGGCCACTATGCTGTAAGCTTGGTCTTGATATGAGTTGACGGCGACACACAAAGGCCAGTTTATTATGTAGGCAGGTCACTACATAAGGCCGAGATCTGTTATCTGCCGCTAGAGAAAGCTATTTTGGCAGTAGTACACGCCACGCGTAAACTCGCCCGCTACTTTCAAGCGCACACGGTCATTGTTCTAACTCAGCTTCCGCTCAGGGCTCTACTCCAGAGCGCTGATTATATGGGAAAAATTGCTAAATGGGCCACAATCCTGTGGGCTTTCAACATCAAATACATGCCTTGCACTTCTGTCAAGGGTCAAGTCGTCACGAATTTAGTAGCCGAGTTCGCTGAATCCCCATTAGAAGAAGAAACGAAAGCACAACACATGGATGGTAAATCAGTTGGCATGATCTCCCATTAGGGCCCCTTATCTTGGAAAGTGTACGTTGATGATGCAACAAATTAGAAGGGTTCTGGAGTGAGGTTAGTGCTAGTAACCCCTAAAGGGATCACCATCGAGAAATCACTAAGATTGGGATTCTCGACCACCAATAACGAAGCTGAATATAATGCTCTGCTAAAGGGAATGGCTATGGTGCAAAAAATGGGCGAAAACGCCATAAATATGTTCTCGGACTCCAGATTGGTAATCGGACAAGTCAAAGGAGAATTTGAAGCTAGGGATGAAAGGATGCAAGGATACTTGGGTCAGGTTAGGCACTTACAATCAGAATTCGAATCTTTCAGCCTGTTACACATCCTCAGGAGCGAAAACACACATGCCGATTCCCTAGCCACGCTCGCAACCTCCTCGGCGCAGAGCTTACCTCGGATCATCCTCGTAGAAGACCTATACAAGCCCATAGAGACAAATAGAGAGGTGATTCATGTTCACCAAGTTAGGGTGGGGTATAGCTGGATGGACCCCATAACACTGTTATGAAAAGAAGACACTCTACCCGAGGAAAAATCAGAAGCGGACAAAGTACGTAGAAAGGCTCCTCTATTCTGGCTATCCGAGGACCAAAAGTTATACAAGCGCTCCTTTTCTGGGCCTTACCTGCTATACGTACACCCCGAGGCAACGAAATTACTCCTCGAGGAGTTACATGAAGGGATTTGTGGGAGCCTTATTGGAGGCAAAATCTTTGGAGAACAGAGCCATTACTCAAGGCTATTGGTGGCCTAATATGCAAAGGGAAGCGCAAGAATATGTAAAGAAGTGCAACTAATGCCAAAAATTCACACCAAACATACACCAACTGGAGGAGTCCTTAATTCGGTATCCAGCCCCTGGGCATTCGCTCATTGGGGCTTGGACATTGTGGGCCTTTTCCCTAAGGCAACAAGAAATAAGAGATACTTGCTGGTCGGCACTGACTACTTCATTAAGTGGGTCAAAGCCGAGCCTCTAGCAAACATTAGGGATGTGGATGCCTAAAAGTTTGTATGGAAGAACATTGTCACACTATTTGGAGTCCTTCGCACCTTCATCTCAGACAACGGCTTTCAATTCGATAGCAAATCCTTCAGGAGGTACTGCTGTGACTTGAGAATTACAAATAGATATTCTACCCCAGCCTATCCCCAAAGAAATAGGCAAGTTAAGGCTGTTAACAAAGTCATTGTGAGCAGACTCAAGAAGAGGTTGGACTATGCAAAGGGAAAGTGGGTGGATAAACTGCCACCTGTCCTGTGGACATACCAAACCATACCTCACAGGTCGATGAGAGAGACTCCTTTCTCAACGACATATGGGACCAAAGTTATTATCACTTTGGAGACTGGTTTCCCAACATTAAGAACCAACTCATTCAATCCGACCACAACAACGAGCTTCTTTAAAGGAGCTTAGACTTAATTGAAGAAAGAAGGGAAAATGCAATAGTTCAATTGGCATACTACCAATACAAGCTCAAGCAAAGTTATGATGCTAACGTGAAGCTGAGACCATTGGTACCTGGTGATCTAGTGTTAAGAAAGGTCTTGGGTACTGCAAAAAACCCAGCATAAGGAAAGTTAGGGCCCAACTGGGAATGACCATATCGCATCTCCTCGGTGGCTGGTGTAGGAGCATATTTTTTGGAAGACTTAGATGAACGTGTAATACCACGCCCGTGGAATGTAAACAACCTGAAAATGTATTATTATTAATGAAATTTTCCTTTGTCAAATGTTTTCATTTGTTGTATAAAGGCATCGCACTTCCATTTTTCTTTCTTTTATAAGTGTTTAAACTAAACCTTAGTCATGCTTGAAGTTCTCGGACTAAATGCTAAAGAGAAATTAACACACTATGACATCTTTTATAAGTGTTTAAACTGAACCTTAGTCATACCTGAAGTCCTCGGACTAGATGCTAAGGGGAAATTAACACGCTATGACACCTTTTATAAGTGTTTATACTAAACCTTAGTCATGCCCGAAGTCCTCGGACCAGATACTAAGGGGAAATTAATATACTATGACATCTTTTATAGGTGTTTAAACTGAACCTTAGTTATGCCTAAAGTCCTCGGACTAGATGCTATGGGAAATTGATAAGCTATGACACCTTTTATAAGTGTTTAAATTGAATCATAGTCATGCCTGAAGTCCTCGGACCAGATGCTATGGGGAAATTAACACTGGCATTTTTTCTAAGTGTTTAAAATGAACCTTAACTGTGTATGTCTCTTTGGACCACACACTTGGAGGAATCAACGCTATCTATCTGTTTCTCACTAAACGTCAAGGCAGATCTCAAATTGTAGCCAGCTTTTCAAATTGGTGGCCCTAAGTAAGTTAAAATCCTTATTAATTTATCTAAGTGCAAATCTTTATTAAGTTTAGCCCTCATTGCGGAAAGAATGATTCGCAATGCGAATATAGGGCCAATCTCTTTATTGCTGATATTTAATCAAATTATTCAAGTTGATGGCAAGCTACTGTTATTAGATGTTATTAAAGAAAGAGGTATAACCGATCAAATTTATTGGTAATAATCAGTCTTAAGGGCACACAGAATAAAAACACATAGAATAAAATTGAAATAAAAATGGAAGCGAATGAGAAGCAAGGTCTATCCATTGATCAACATAAGGCATTTTACAAGTGGTGGCAGAAGCCACAAACAAAAAAGAAAATGACAAGAAAAATCCTACAACTACTCCGCTGCTGGTTAGGAGCTCTCTTTTGATTCAACTACTTTGAGCTAGTCGTCCCTAGTTGTTGGCTTAGGCTCAGCATCTTTAGCTTGGGAGACCATATCCTTGATCGTGAGGGTGTCCTCGGAACGAGAGTCTTTGGCTGAGGGCAGGCCCTCTCCATCGTTCCTTGCCCCCGTGGAGACTTCGACACCAACAGTGGGATCTTGGATGCTGAAGACCTGCTCCACAGGTAGGAGAGGAAGTGCAACAGGAAGGAGGTTCGCTGGAGCCTCTCAAATGTGCTCAAGAAAATATACACTCTCAGCTTTCCTCAAATCAGAGTCTGCAGGGACCCCCGCACTGTTGAGCGTCGTCGTCCAGGACTCAGTGTAATAGTCCCAACACACCTCGGCTACCTCCTTAGCCAACCTTCTTTCCGTCTCCTCCACCCCACGTTCGTAGGACACGTTCACTGCAGCTTTAATGGACTCCTTGGCCACTCAAGCTGCCTCTTTAACTTTCTGTAGCTCGGCCCTAAGGTCTAGAACCAACTGTTTCTGGGTAGCCAAGTTCAACTCGGTGCTGAGAAGCTGCTTACGCTGGTCCTCGGCCTGGGCCTCAGCATTCTTAAGGCCAACCAAAGCACTCAAACGCCCTTTATCTGATTCTTTCAACTTGTTGCACAGCTGCACGTGCTTTTCCTTCAGGGCTCCGAGAGCTTTCTCAACTTCCGAATGGGAATGAGCCTTGGCCCTAGCCTCATCATGGGCATTCCTGACCCATTCTTCAGCAACGTATATCTGCTGAGTGAGCTACATGAAAATAGCAGAGGGGTTATATATACATTAAAAAATATATATATCTCTCTTGCTGGCTTACCATTGCAAAGTCCCTTTTCATTGACATGAAAAGGTCCGGCTGCTTAGTGTGCCTAAGGCCGTCCATATCTCTCGGGAGGAAGAGAGGTTGTTGTAAGGCCTCGGCGAGGTCGGTGGCATGCACCCTTTGGGACTCCCATAGTGTGGCGTCCCAAGAGATTGGAGCACCCTCTAGCTCTAGCCGAGGGGCCCAGGAGCGTGGCCCTCAGCGCACCTCAGTGTCGTCCCTATTGTCCTTTGATTTGGCCCTCTTGTCCTTAGGGTCCGTAACTTTCTTCTGCTGTTTAGCCCTCTTTTGAGGGGCCACTTCCCCTTTCTCCAGGTCTTCAACCGGCCTCTTCTTTCTTAAATTAGGGTTAGCTTGTAATCCGAGATCGATAGGGGCCGAGGGGGGAGGAGGAGGGAGACTGGGAGGAACTTGGACCTTGGGGATGTCTTTCAAAGTTCCCCCCTTGTTTCTGTTTGCTTTTAAACCCTTCAAGCTTGGTCTCTTTTTCAGATCCATCCCTTCCTCTTCCTCTGAACTTATGTCAATACGGGCAATAATTAATTTAGGCAAGTGGGCTGTGGAAAGTATGTCGAACTCGGTTTCAGAATCTGAGAGCTCTATAAGCCCACCAGGCACGGCCTCCTCCTCAAAATGGAAATTTTCTATCTCTTCTTCAAGAGATAAACGAGAGGACGCTATCTCCTCTTCTACTGCTGCTGCTTGGGTCGGAACCTAAAAGGGTGGTACTACGAGTGGTGGGGGGATTTGCTGAATTGGTAGTGTGACTGGAGGAAAATCGTCTTGGGCAAGGAAATCTGGCCTTGATACGTCAATCCTAGCTAGCCGTGGGTCACCTGCTCTAATGGCGTGTCCGACCTTTTGGAATACCCTTGATAACGGCTCAAAATCCAGAACCAGGTGGACAGCACGCAGCTGTCTATCCTCACTCACGAAGATTTTCGATCTCAGCAAATAATTGAGCGCAGCAACGTTGGTCAGGCTGAGCCGACGAGCTACCTGTCTCTTGTCTGCATAAATAGTCGAGAAACAGGGCATGGTTAGAAAATTAAAATCATCACTAAAAGAAAACAAAACAAAAGGAACAAAGCGCGGCCAAAGCTAAAAAGTCTAAATCTCTTGCTAAGGACCCTAACTCTAAGGTACCCCACCTGGCTCTTCCTCTTGGATGGGGCAATGGAGGCCATCATGCCACACTCCCGAAGTTATAAAGTAATCGTCTTTCATACCCTTGTTGGACTTGGGCAAACACGACACTAGCCTGACAACGTCAGAACAGGATTTAAGATAATATCCCAGGTTTTTATGCGAGTGAAACTCATACATATAAACCACGTCATGCTAGGTGAGCCGCAGACCCAGGTGCTCGTTGAGAGCATCGACGCTACCCAAAACCCTGAATAGGTTGGGTGCGCACTAATGGGGGCATATCCTATGGTTAAGGAGGTAATCTCGCGTTATCCTACCCATGGGGAAGGTCATTCCCCCTTCTATGAAAGCTATCATGGGGATGATAACTTCCCTTTCTTCTCTATGGGTCACTATTTGTTCCGGGGAACAGTACCGTAGGCCAACCTCCTGAGGTATATGGTACTTATCTTTGAAGGGTTCTATTTTTGCAGGGAGTCTACTAGGCTCACAAATCTACCCATTTGGACGACTTAAGAAAGAGCGATTACCTCAAGGACTTAATTGGGAGGGGCCATATCACATCACTTCGGTGGCTGGTATAGGAGCATATTTTCTCGAAAACCTAGATGAACATGTAATATCACGACTTTGGAATGCAAACAACTTGAAAAGGTATTATAATTAATGAAAGTTTCCTTTGTCATAAACTCATTTATTGTGTAAATATATCGTACTTCCCATTATTATCTTTCTAAGTGTTTAAACAGAACCTTAGCCATATCTGGATCCTCGGACCATATACTTTGGGGAAATTAACACTCTATAACATATTTATAAGAGTTAAACAGAACCTAGTCATGCCTGGGTCCTCAGACCAGATGCTTTGGAGAAATTAACACTCTATGACATCTTTCTAAGTGTTAAAACAGAACCTTAGTCATGCTTAGGTCCTCGGACTAGATGCTTTGGAAAAATTAACACTCTATGACATCTTTCTAAGTGTTAAAACAGAACCTTAGCCATGCCTGGGTCCTCGGACCAGATGCTTGGGGAAATTAACACTCTATGACATCTTTCTAAGTGTTTAAACAGAACCTTAGCCATATCTAGGTCCTCGAACTAGATGCTTTGGGGAAATTAACACTCTATAACATCTTTATAAGCGTTAAATAGAACCTTAGTCATGTCTGGGTTCTCGAACCAGATGCTTTGAGAAAATTAACACTCTATAACATCTTTATCTTTATAAGCGTTAAATAGAACCTTAATCATGCCTGAGTACTCGGACCAGATGCTTTGGGAAAATTAACACTCTATGACACATTTATAAATGTTAAACAGAACCTTAGTTATGCCTGACTCCTCGGACCATATACTTTGGGGAAATTAACATTCTGTGATTTTTTTTTTTTTCACTAAGTGTTAAAACAAATCCAAGATTATAACCAACTCCTCAGATTAGTAGCTTTGAGTAAATTAAAGTCCTTAATTATTTATCCAAGTGTTGGGCAAAATGAAGAATATCTCCCCCTTTTAATTTTTTACAAATTTTATTACTTATCTTTATTAGATTCAGCCTTCATTGCAAAATGATCAATTCACAATACAAATATGAGGTAAATTTCTTTGTTGCTGGTACTTAGTCAAATTATTTAAACTGGTAGTAGGGTATTGTTGTTAGTTTTTATTAAAGTTAGAGTGGCAATAGTTCAATTTTATTTGCAATAATAGTAAGCTTGAAAGCAAATAAAGCAAAGACACAAGAGGTAAAAAGAAAAGTCTATTCATTAATCAAAGGAAGATATATTACAAGTGGTGGCAGAAGCCAGAAGAAAAGAAAATGACAATATATATATATATATATATAAATAAGGAAAAATCCTACAACTACTTCTCTGTTGCTTGAGGGCCTTCTTTGGAATCAACTGCCTTAAGCTTGGCATCCCCAGCTTTAGATTTAGACTCAGCTTCTTTAGCCTGGGAGACCACATCCTTAATCGTAAGGGCATCCTCGGAGTGACTCGCCTTTGGCTGAGGGCCGGACCTCTTTACCCTTACCTGCCCCTGTGGAGACTTCAACATCAAGAGTAAGATCTTAGATACTGGAGACCTGCTCAAGGGGAGGGAGGGGTAGAGCAGTAGGAGGGAGATCTGCTCGAGCTTCTCGGATATGTTCAGGAAAGAATATACTCTCAGCTTTCCTCAACTCGGAGTTAGCAGGGACCCCCGCACTATTAAGCGCCTTTATCTAGGTTGCAGTGCAGTAATCCCTGCACACTCCAGCCACCTCCTCAGCCAGCCTATTCTCTGTATCCTCCATCCCACATTCGTAGGATGCTTTCTCCGCAGCTTCAGTAGTTTCCTTGGCCATCTAAGATGCCTCTTTAACTGCATCCTTGACCTCTACAGCTCGACCTTAAATCCAGAACTAGTTGTTTCTGTGTGGCCAACTCTAGTTCTGTTATGTAGAGCAGCTTACGTTGGTCCTAAGCTTGGGCCTCGGCATTTTTCAGACCAACCAAGGCACTCAAACGTTCCCTTTTTGCGGTGGTCAGCTTATTGGCCAGCTCTGTGTGTTCTTCTTTAAGGGCTCCGAGAGCCTTCTCAACCTCAAGACGAGAGTGGGCCTCAGCTCTAACTTCATTACGAGCATTCCGGGCCCACTCCTCGGCCACAAAAACTTGCTGGGTGACCTACATAAAAATAACAAAGTGATTATATATATATATATATATATATTGATAACAATAAGTTAAAGCACTTCTTAGCATCTGATTCAAAAAAGGTAGAAGTTCGCTTACCATGGCAAGATCTCTCTTTAGAGACATGAAGAGATCAGGCTACCACGTTCACCTGAGAGCCTCCATATCTTTAGGGAGGAGAAGAGGCTGCTCTAGAGCTTCAGTAAGGTAGGTAGCGTGCCCTCTTTAGGATTCCTAGATGGAAGCATCCCAAGGAATGGCAGCTCCCTCTAGCTCTATCTGAGAAGCCCATGTGTGCTGCTGTCAACGTACTTCAGCTTCGTCCCAGCTCTCCATAGAAATGGTCCTCTTGTCCTTAGGGTCCTTAATTGTCCTCTGTTGTTTGGTGCCTTTTTGAGGGGCCACCTCACCTTCCTCTAGATCCTACACTTGCCTTTTCTTCTTCAAATTCGGATTAGCGTGCAGTCCGAGGTCAGTAAGGGGCGGGGGAGGAGGAGGAAGATTGAGAGGAACTTGAGTCTTAGGGACTTCTTTTGAAGTGGACCCCTTGTTCCTATTGGCCAAAAGACCCTTTAAGCCCCTCCTCTGCTGCAAGTCCATCCCTTCTTCTTCTTCTTTCTCTGAGCTAGTGTTGACTTGGGTAACGATTAACTTTGGAGGATGAGCTACAGAAAATCTGTCAAACTCGGTTTCAGAATCCGAAAGCTCCACAGGCCTTTCGAGTGCTCCTTCTTCCTCTTTGAGACGGAATTGGTCGATCTTGGCCTCGAGGGATAGACGGGAAGAAGCTGTTTCTTCTCTTGGAATGGCTACCTCCTGAGGAACACGCTGGATGGGCAGAACGACGAGTGGAAGGTCTCTTTGAGCTAGGAACTCGAGCACGAAAACGTCAATGTGATTCAGTCTAGGGTCACTAGCTTTTATTGCTTGGCCTGTATCTTGAAACACACGTGATATAGGCTCGTAGTCTAATATCAGGTGAGCGGCTTGGAGTTGCCCGTCTTCGCGTATAAACACTTCAGATCTTAGTAGTTTGTTGAGACTTGGTCCGTTGACTAAGCTGAGCTTCGGAGCAGTGTGGGTTTTATCTGCAAAAAATATTCGAGGGCGAAATTGTGGTTAGATTAATAAAAATTATCATCAGGGGAAGATGAAATAATAAATGTGAAAGTTAGAAAAGCTAAAAGGGTTAAATTCCCTACTAAAGGACCTAATCCTAGGATACCCCAACTGGTTTTCCCTCTTGAATTTGGTAATGAAAATTGTCATGCCACTCCCTAGAGGCGATCAAGTAATCATCCTTTAAGCCCTTGTTGGACTTAAGAAGGCAGGATATCATTCTAACGGTATCAGACTGAGACTTGAGATAGAATCTCGCACTAGCAAGGGAGTGACACTTGTACATCTGGTCGTTTAGAGCGTCTACGCTCCCTAAGACCCTAAACAGGTTAGGAGCGCATTGGTGGGGAAAAATTCCGTGGTTGATCAGGTAATCTCTGGTTATCCTACCCATAGGAAATGTCATTCCTCTCTCTATAAAGGTGATCATAGGAATAACGACTTCGCCTTCTTTTCTATCTGTAACTATCTGGTCTAGGGCACAGTATCGCAGGGCTACACCTGTGGGATATGGTACTTGTCCCTAAAACCCACCATACCGGTAGGAGAGTTCACTAAGTGTTTGAATCTACCCATCTAAGCAGATTGAGGTGGTGCGAAAGAAGTTTTTTTTTCAAAAGGAAGAAGGCCAGAGAGGTTGGCCGAGGAGAAAAAGAATTTAAGAAAGTAGAAACTTACAAAGACAGGTATGTGAGTTAGCCCTTAAATCTTGAAAGAAAAATCCTTCAAAGATTTCTTGAAGAAGAAATTTGGGAGAATTTCGTGACTTGGAAAGCTTAGTGAGTCGGAGTGTTTGGGATCTCTGGAAAGTTTGAAAGCTTATGAAATTGGGAAAAAATGATTTCTTTGGGTGCTTTATATAGAGGGCGAAATTGAGTGGGAGTTATCCCGCTCAAAACCCAAGGAGAAATATCAACCATTGGATTAGCGCCTTACTATTGGATGTGAGGGACAAAACACCACCTGGAGCAATTAATGACACCTCGCAGGCTCCGAAGTGTCAGTAGCAATTATAGGGTGCGCAAAACAACACTCCCACGTGTGCAAATCAAAAGGCAAAATAATATCAACGCATGAAAAATCAAAACCCCACTTTTCTCCTTAGATGAGGAGGAAAAAAACTAGAGTTTTGAGGGGCTATTGTAGGGTTAAGGGCCCAAATTGTATATTGGGCCTTGGGCCTTGGCCGAAGGCATAGTAATTCGAGAACAAATGAATGGTGTTGGATGGGTCAAGCTTAGAATCTAATGAGTGAGATACGAATGGGAGGGTGGTCCGAGGAGGAATGTCTCCTCGGATAGGTTAAGCACAGATCAAATGTGTATCATAAGGTTCAAGGTAACCTTCCAGGAAGCTCTAGTAACATGTATGTACATCTCGAGTGTACCAGAAAGTGGAAGCTAAGAAATACCTAATGAAAAGCTACTGCCACTGCATTGAATGCCCTGCAGCTAACTTTCTAGCCACATTTATATGGAGAAGACCCCTTGAACAGTGCTGCCTTGGCTACCACAACTCACAAAAAGTCAAAGAATGTGTCTGATGGGACAGGCGCTCAAGTAGTGACTTAGATGATCAACAAATGGAAGGCTAAGATCATTAGGAAGGAGATATATAATGTAAGAGACCCCTAGAGGGAGGGGGATCGAGAAAGAGAGAAAAAAAAGACTATAGCAATCAAAATTGTATTAATGATTTGTTCAATTGATTTATTTTAGAACTTACCTCCTCTGACCGGGCCGAGAATGAATTTACTTGAATCAATCCTCCTCGTTTTTGTTCAATTATCTTTTAAATCTATTCTAGCCGCTGTCCAACTCATTAGGGCCTAGTTTTCTAACCCATTCTTTACAAATTTATTGTTCTAGGCTCACTGGGCCAAGATCCCTTCATATTTTGGGCTTGGTCTCCAAAACGTGTTCCTACAACTATGTTTAGTAAGTTTATATATTATTACATACACGGTTTTTGATTTATTTTTTATCAATAAGTTTATATATTACTCCTATTATATACACGGCTTTTCATTTATTTATTATCAATCATTTTTTATTTTGTTTTCTAATTAGTCCACTATACACACCTATGTTTTTACTCCATTAGTATTTTACTAGCCTTAGGTTTCTCTTCACTTCCAAATTCTTTATCTACATACATTCTCTTTATCTTATTATTTTTAAATTAATTAAAAATATTAATCTCATTATAATTTAAAATCCTACATTAGTTAGACCTCTCTTAAGTTAATATATCATCCATGAAGTATTTTTTTTCTTTTTTGAGAAGAGAAACTCACGCCAATATATAAATCCTTGAATCCCCAGGACATGGTTGATTGAAGTTTGATTTTTTTTTTTTTTTGGCTTTCCATTATGTTTTGATTTGGATGATTTGTACAATTACATCCTATCTTTGTGGTTTGTTTAAAAGCTTTTTGTTGCTTGCTTTTGTAAATATTGTATTCTAATCAAAGTTTTGCTAAATACCGTATGCAGTTGTAGGTTGGATGAAATATTGTATTAATGCCACAGGTATGTCTTCTCAATAGAAATAGATTAATTTATTAGAGTATATTCCTAAAAATGAATTTCTTGATTATTTCTGAATACTTTGTTAAATGATTGTTGCAACATCACATGATTATTTTGATACTTTCTTAAATGATTGTTGTTGTTGACCTCACATGAATAACTATACAATTATTTAGATTAAACCCTTCACAATTTACATATTTATTGCTAATATGTCCATACATCTCACATTTAATTAAAAATTGTATGTTCTACACTTCTACTTCTATTATGTGAGAACATTTTACTTTTTAAAATTTTTGGTATGCATCAAGTGATTAGGTCTTTTTTTCGTATATTATTTTTTGCCAATATCATGAAAACATGCAAGTCTATAAGGACTTTCCTAGTATATTTCGAATCTTAAATTTTAATGTCTTGCAAATTTAGTATATGTTAGCTATGATTTATGTTGATTCATATTGGAGGGTACAAATGCCCTAATATATGGTTTATACTCTATAACATTTTCCTAGTAGGTTGGAGACTCAACTACTTTTCTTTATTTATATATATATATATATATATATTTGGGCATGCATAACCTTACCAAAAGATATCACTTCTTAATTTTCATCATATCTAAATGCTAATGAAGTTATTTTCAATTTGGCATCCCCTTTTATATTAGTTATATAATTATCTACCATCTTCCATTCAATTAATTTTGGACTTATATATGATTTTTTTTTAATAGAAAAACTTTACTTTAGTTTTATTATCTATTTTAATTTAATTTTTATTAAATTAATAAAATATTTCTTTAGTATACACATGATTCTTGATTAAGTCGTGCATCGCACGAGCATAATACTAGTAATAAGTATTTTTAACACATACATAAAGAAAGGGAAGAGCATCTTAAAGAAACTGACAGTGATGTATATTCAAAAGGTTTTATTAACTCCTTCTAGATAGGTCAAAATATACTCAAATATATAAGATAAGATAGCACCCAATTCTTTTGTTACCCCCCCCCCCCCCCCCAAAAAAAAAAAAAAGGAGTGTAGCTTATAGTTAAAATATATTTCTTTGAGTTGTCTACTTTGAACAGCCCTTAAGGCATTAACAAGACTTTTCTTGGTAAATACCACGCGAAAGATATTGGCTTCTGTAACTTCTGTTGCAACAATTTGGCCACCGTCCGAATTTCTCCGAGCAATATATACACAAACAAATAATTAATTATACGTACCACAATAGCAACAACAACCAAAAAATAAAATGAAATAATAACTATACCAAGAGCCAAGTCACGGTCTATCCAAAGTTTCTTATTGACCACCGCATACCCTTGGCGTGGTGATTATTTCACAAGTATAAGTGCTTGTAGAGTGTGAGGGGCAAGGACTGTGATTCAAGTATTCAAAGAAGGAATTTCACATACATATACACTTAAATTAGGTTATAGTAGAATTTATATCTTGTAAAAAAAAAAAAAAATCTTCACTGTTCGTGTTCCACATCACTCATTTTGCCTCTCTCTATATAAAGGAGCTTCCAAATCATCCATTCCCTCTCACACCAAATCCAAAACCTCAAGATAAAACAAAACAATGGTGAAACACCAAACTGTAGTAGATGATGAGGAAGAAGCTCCAATCCAAGGTGATATTCTAGATGCTATTGATATGACAAATTTTTAACAGATCTCATCTAAATCTACTACTAACATCATTTTTTTCTTACCAATAACTATTTATCATATCAAATGTTTGTAATAAGTTTGTGGTTTTAGTATTTTCCTTTTCTTTTCTTTTTTGTGGCTGAATAAGTGATAATTTATTGCAAAGAAGGAAGTTGATCCAGCCCACCTGCCATTTGTGCATCCTAAACATGTGTAGGAAGGTTGGAAATGGGAAAGGACCCCAGAAATTAAGCTCTATTTACTTATTTAGTAGGTATGCATCCCAATTTAGGGGAGGAGTTTTTCCCATTTTTTTGTATGTGTATATATAAGATGAAAGTCTAAGATGTGAGATTGTTAATTAGTTTAGGTGTCACTTTGAGAATTTATATCCTTTTTATGATTGTTCATTGGCTGGTGACTTTGGTTTATAATTTTTTTTTTACTTTCCTTCTTGTCTTCAACTACAACGAATAATTTATAGCTCCGAAAAGAATCCACAAGTTCGTGAACTTCGGGCTGGTAGGTTAGCAGTTAATTAATCCTCCTAAGTCTTCCCAGGAAGAACCCGATCGACCAATCACCAAATTAAGATTGCCTTTCAAAGCTCACCCACCCAAGTGGGTCAATTTTTTATCGTTACTTGTTCAATGACTTCATCTTTATATTTATCTTTTCAATTCTCTGGCTCTTGGAATTGAATGTATAATGATCTCTCATGGAAATGGCAGCTATGGCCATGGAATCTTAGTTCTATACCCAATGGCGGAGCCAAGAATTTATCTTTGGGGGCCATATAAAATTTTTTTGTGTGTATGAAATCTAAAATAGTAATGTACAATACTTTATAATTCAATATGTGCTATAAACAACAACTAAATACATGTTAATTTTTTTTTAAATGCTAAATACATGTTAATATAGTAGTATATACTGTGTATTTTAATCAAACTAATCAAGTACATTTATAAATTATAATGTCATATGGTATATAATATATTGATTATTATAATAACAAATAATATATTTTAAGGAAAATAAAAAAGAAAGCAAATGAAAAGTAAAGTAATACAGGAGCACCGTATAGGGTTGAGGGGCCTACGAAAGCTTCAAGCTTGTCTTTCACTCTTTCTTGTCTAGTCTAGTCACATAGAACTTTTACTTTTATAATGTAAACACAAAATTGCAGCAGCGTGGGAAAAGCAAAGAACTAAAAAAAAAAAAAAAAGGCAAATGTCAACGGAGACAGAGAGAGAGAGTCACCTGTGAGCAAACTTTTCTGCAATTGTGTGGAGGACTTGGTGGTGCGGCAAATCAACAAACTTGCTGACCTTTTAATTTTTTTACTGCTGTGGTACAAGTATGCCCTTGATGTATTGAGATGAAAATTAGAATTTTTTTTTTCCCTTTTATTTATTGAAATAATTGTTAAAATACCTATGTGTTCATTTTAAAGATACTAAATGTTTAATGATTGTAATTTTTTGACATATATATTTATGGATTGTATTCTATTTTACGATATTTTTACAAAATGTTGATGTGGCCAATCTTTTATTGGTTTTCATCTAAATTCACTATTAATATCACTTTTTCATTTACCAATAACCACTCACAACATCAGCAATTCGAACTATTTTTTTATAAAATAGTTTGTATCTCTAACATTATTCTTCTATTTAAATGAAAGTTATGTTTATTTTTAAACTTTTATATATATATATATATATATGTATGTATGTATATATGTATGTATATTATCGGGCATAGGGGGCCAAAATGATAAGCTTAGAGCCGGTTTGTTAGTTGTTCTAGTAACATTATTTAAGTATTGTGGAAATACGTATGGGTGAAAAAGTGTTATCAAATACGTGTTGCGTTGTTTAAACAACGAAAACTGTTGTTCAAACAATGTTACCAAACAGATCCTTATTTTTTTTTTTAAATTTTCAAATTATTTAGGATAATTCCAAAAAAAAAAAAATTCCTTAATTTTTCTCAAAATTTTGGGGGCCCAAGGCCCCCCTTGGTCCTCATGATGGTCCGCCAGCCACTGTTTCTACCTACCATGAATATCTTCCCGCTCTTCTCCCTTATTATCCAGGTAGAGTTCATTATCGTTAAGTTAGGGTTGCTTTTTTATACACCAAACAAAATAATGTAAACTTTCTTTACCACAAAAATGTGACCAACTTGTTTGAGCATTTTTTATAATCTAAGAATTTCATTGATACCAAAGAAAAGTCCTACAAAGAACAATATGGATCCAAGTAAATTTAAATCATCAAGTGCATACATTGAGCAATGACATTATTATTTATATTGCCCTCCACATTGATATAGATCACTTTTAAGGTGGATTATAGATATGGTAAGGACCCACTTTGCCTTGACGTTCCTTTGTTCATGATATTTATAATAATTAACACAGCAAAATATATATATACATCCAAATTTTCCATGTGATCCAACGTACAATCTCTATGTTAGGTAGAGAGGTAGGGTCATCGGATTGGATAAGATAGAATCATAGAATAGATTATAGGCAAAACTTGACACTCTTGGATCATACTTTTTTGTTTTTATTTCTTGGTTTTTTTGTTTCTTTTAAAATAAAAATGATAAGAAAGCGTATCAGTACTTCAATAGTGTCATCCCAGAAATTTTAGGATTCGAACATAAAAAGTCATCCTGCATTATGAAACACCAAATCTGTCATTTTGCATTCTCCAACACGAAGTCAATCCCAAGCCTAGATTTCAATCCCTTGGATCAATACGGTTGTCTGTCACTGCAAACCCTAAACTAGGCCCAATATCTCGGCTTTAGAATATAATATTACCACAAACCACAAAGAAGAAAATAAAAATTAACAAAATGACACCTATAGATGTGGATTTTTGACAAGTGCGTGGCAAGTAGGAAGTGGACCTAGCAAAATTTGAGTCGCGCTTGTTAATCCATTCAATTTTATTTAAAAAAAAAAAAAAAAAAAAAAGATTTTGTTAATGATTCAATAGTTACAGCCGGCGAGGGGAATTTGAATCCAAACATTTTTATTAAAAATATAATGAGGTGTCACTTGAGCCACACACAATGCTATTGGAGTTAATTCTTTCAAATATGAAGGATAAAAACTAGTCTAGATATATGCTTTTTTAGACCCATGGAAAAATAGGTTAACCCATACATCTGTCGCTATAATGATGGGTTCTACCAGTGAAAGACATAAGAAATAGAATTGCAATCAATTCTACGAGCTTTTTATTGACACACTATTTCTTGAACTATAACTGTGGGTGTGAAAGTCCAACGCTACAAATTGGGCTTGGGGCTCAATTTGAATATCACTGTTTGTCCGAAGAGGTAAAAGGGATCAGGGCTGAATCCGTTTGGTGGAAATGCACTTAAAGAGGAATGATGGAATACGTCCGAAGACGATCCTGTTGGTCCGAAGAGGTCCCTTTTATCGGATCATTAGAGAACTTGATCAAGCAAATATACTGAAGGCCTGAGCGACCTTCCCAACTGATTCCACAATAAAGAGCGAACTCTGAACATGCCTAGGGATGAGAAGAACATAAAATATCTTAAAGGAAAAGCTGCTACCACCGCATTTAATACACTGCAGCAACTTTCCTGGCCACATTTATGTGAAGAAGACACTTGAACAGTTCAACCTCAGCTACTACCACTTACAGCAGATTAAAGCAAACGTCTGATGTGACATATACTCAAGTGAATGCTTGGATGAAGAACAAGTGTACGGTGAAGATGAGGAAGGAGGATATATAAAGGGAATAGGTCTCTGAAAAGAGGGGAGAAGAAATTGTATTCATTTTGTCTATAAATATTAAGTCTTTTCGGATTTAAGGGTAATCCACTCGATAATAGTCTGAACATTGTTTTACCCTGACTTGCATAAATAAATCGTTGCTAAATCCATAACCAGCCCAGCTATTTCACCCATTCTCTACAAATTTATTGTTCGGGGTTCATTGGTCTCACAAATTGGCAAAGCCTGGGCTTAGCTTACCAAATTTGGACCCTACAATTGGCGCCGTCTGTGGAGAATAGATTGAGCAAAGGTGGAAGCAACACCTCATAAATGGTCGAACCAAGACAACGTCCAGCAGAGTCTAGGGCATCTCAGCACACCGATCCTTTTCTTAATCTGGAACGAAGGCAGGATCATAAAGGTAGCGTACACACTGCACATGACGATCAAAGCCAGTCGCATGGAGAGAGCCACATGTCCCATGCAGAGAAAAACCAAAGCATGCAGTTAGAAATTGAAAGGCTAAAGAGGGAGCTGCGCCATGCAAAGAGGAAACGCATTTCCTCGTACTCTGATGAAGATTCTAAGGACGAACAAGACTTTGTCTACAAGCAGAAACTTCAAACACCAGTCAACGAGTCTTTTCCCTATGAGGAGATGCACCATCGTGAGAGGAATCCTCGAAGCCCCTTACCTAGGGGCGTAGGGAACGATGCTATGAGTAAAGCTCTGGATTAGATTTCCAAGTCTCCTTTAACACGTAACATCGAGAATGCAAGACTTCCTCGACATTTTCACCACCTACATTCACCATCTACAACGGTCGAACAGACCCTGTGGAACATGTGAGTCATTTCAACTAGAGGATGGCCGTTCACTCCAAAGATGAGGCCCTAATGTGCAAGGTCTTCCCGTTCAGCTTGGGACCAATCGCCATGAGATGGTTTGATAGTCTACAAGCAAACTCCATCAGCTCTTTCCAAGAGCTAACTCAGGCATTTGGGTCGCGTTTTGTCACATGTCAAAGGGTTCCACAGTCCGTGGCCTTCCTATTGTCCGTCAGCATGAGGGAGGGTGAAACTTTGAAGTCGTATTCAGATAGATTCTGGGAAACGTATAACGAGATGGAGGAAGATTATGACCTGGTGGCCATCAGCTCCTTTAAGGTAGGCCTTCCCATAGAACATGGCTTGAAGACGTCCCTAACAGGCAAACCTACTACCAGTGTACGCCAGTTGATGGATAGGATTGACAAGTATAAAAGAGTTGAGGAAGACCAACAGCAGGGTAAGAGAAAGGATAAGGTTATCCCTTAAGAGATGAGGGATTTCAGGTCGAACCGGCAGAACCATAACAGGTCGAGAAAGGATTGGGTCGGACGGGGTTCAGCGAACCTTCAGACAGTCAATGCTGTGTTTCGTGAGCCAGTGCACCAAGTCCTGGAGAGAATCGAGAATAAGCCATTCTTTAAAAGGCCAAATAAGATGGTCGGAAATCCTGAAAGGCGCAACCACAATCTCTACTGCCAATACCATCTTGATCATGGGCATACTACGGAGGACTGTAGGAGCCTGTGGGACCATTTGGATCAACTTGTCAGCGAGGGCAAGTTAAAATAACTTTTACACCACTCCTATGGTCAGGGAAACCAAGCAAACGCAGGGTCTCGGAGAGATGATTCTATAAAACCCCCTTTGGGCACGATAAATGTTATCTTTGTCGCACCATGAAGGATAGGGTCTTGCCCATCCAGAATATTATTAGTCACTTGGCTGCCCTCGGAGAGTGTTAACAGAGAGCCGAAGAGGCCCAGGATGGAGGTACAACCAGTTTTGGGCTTTTCGGACGAGGACAAAATCGGGACTATACAGCCGCATGATGATGCTCTGGTGGTTACTCTCAAAATAGGTGGGTACGACGTAAAGAGAGTGATGGTAGATTAGGGCAGCGCCACAAAAACAATGTACCCAGACCTTTATAAGGGGCTGAACTTAGCTCTCGAAGACTTAACGCCCTATAATTCCCCTTTGGTGAGTTTTGATGGCAAAGTGGTCATCCCGAAAGACCAGATCAGACTACCTGTGCAAACCGGATCTGAGACAGTGGAGGTAGATTTTATAGTGGTGTGCCTATTCACCTTACACCGCGATTGTGGCTAGACCTTGGCTTCATACCCTCGGGGCTGTATCCTTCACTCTTCATTAGAAGGTCAAATACCCGTCCAAAGGGCAAGTCAAGGAGATCCGAGGAGATCAATCTACCTCCAGGCAATGTCTAGTGGCAGCTATCCAGCACAAACCTCATGCTGAGTCCTCGGATTGTAACGATGAGAGTTTATAGTAGTTAAGACCTTCGGTGCTGGACACTGAAACCTCGGCCGAAGGGGCAAAGTGCGAAAGCTTGGTGAGGATAGTTGTTGACAACGACCCAGAGAAGTTCTTTCAAGTCGGATCCATGTTGCCTCCTCAAAAGAAGGAATAGCTGATAGAGTTTCTCAGAACCAACGTTGATGTATTTGCATGGGACTCCGCAGAAGCCCCAGGAGTAAGCCTAGAGTTCATTTGCCACCATCTAAACGTTAATCCCACCATCATCCCCAAGAAACAACTGCTCCGGAGTCCATCAAGGGAACACGCAGATGTGGTCAGGGAAGAAGTGATGAAACTCAAGCAAGTAGGGGCTATTAAGGAAATCTTTTATCCTGAATGGCTGGCTAACACTGTGGTGGTAAAGAAGAAAAGCGAAAAATGGCAGGTGTGCGTGGATTTCACTGACCTTAATAGAGCTTGTCCGAAGGATCCGTTTCCCATGCCGAAGATAGACCAACTAGTTGATGCTACCATTGGACACCCTCAGATGAGTTTCTTAGACGCATTTCAAGGTTATCATCAGATACCACTGGCTCTCAGTGATCAGGAGAAAACAGCTTTCGTGACCCCTGTGTGAAATTACCAATACAAGGTAATACCGTTCAGCCTGAAAAACGCAGGGGCTACCTATCAAAGGATGATGACCAGAATGTTTGAGCCGCAGTTGGGTAAAAGCATGGAGGTTTATATTGATGACATGGTGGTGAAAAGTAAGGTTATAGCTGGGCACATTAGAGATCTTAGGGATGTTTTTGAAATTCTAAGGGGACACAGATTACGCCTAAACGCATCCAAGTGTTCGTTTGGTGTGGGATCAGGCAAGTTCTTAGGATATATGGTGACTTACAGGAGAATTGAAGTTAACCCCGATCAGATAAAGGCCATCAACAACTTACGAGCTCCTCAGAACCCCAAGGAAATTCAGAAGCTGACTAGGATGACTACTGCCCTTAATAGGTTCATTTCCAGATCAGCAGATAAGAGTAGACCTTTTTTCTCATTGATCAACAAGTAGAAGGGTTTCGAATGGATTGAGGAATGTGTTGTTGCTCTTTAGCAACTTAAGGACTACCTAGCTCGACCTTCAATCATGTCCAGTCCTGAGCCAGATGAGGTCGTGTTTGCTTACATCGCTGTAGCTCCTAATGTTGTAAGGCTGGTGTTGATACGGACAGACTGTGGTGTGCAAAAACCAATTTACTATGTAAGTAAGTCACTGCATGAAGCTGAAATTCATTATTTGCCACTGGAAAAGGCCATCCTGACTGTAGTGCTCGGTACGAAGAAGCTGCCTCATTATTTTCAAGCCCACATCGTTATAGTCCTTACCCAGCTCCCACTTAAGGCCATACTCCGAAGCGCCAACTACAATGGAAGGATTGCCAAATGGGGCACGATCCTAAGGGTTTTTGATATCAAATACATGCCTCGCACATTAGTGAAGGGCCAGATCCTTGCGGACTTGGTCACCGAATTCACGGAACCCCATTTAGAAGAAGTAACACCAACACTGGGCCTGGATGGAAGGTCTGTTGGCATGGTTTCTCTACGAAGCCCTTTGCCCTGGGAAGTGTATGTAGATGGCGCATCGAATCAAAGACATTCAGGAGTGGGACTAGTGTTGATATCCCCAGAGAGAATTATCATTGAAAAAGCGTTAAGGCTGGATTTCTCAGCGACGAATAATGAGGCAGAGTATGAGGCTCTATTGATGGGAATGACGATGGTACGAAGGATGGGAGGAAAGTCAGTTGAGATGTTCTCGGACTCAAGATTAATCGTTGGTCAAGTGCAAGGTGAATTCGAGGCGAAAGACGAAAGAATGCAGGGGTATTTGAGTCGAGCTAAGTCGCTGCAGTCAGAGTTTGAATCTTTTAACCTGCGGCACGTCCCCAGAAGTGATAACACGCATGCTGATTCTTTGGCCACGCTTGCCACCTCTTCGGTGCAAGAATTACCAAGGGTTATCCTTATTGAGGACATGCATAGACCTACGAAATTAAGAAAAGAGGCAGTCCAGGTTCATTATATCAGGGCCGACCTAAGCTGGATGGATCCTATCATCAAGTTCTTGAAGGACGATGTATTGCCCGAAGAAAAAGGGGAAGCGGACAAAGCACGGAGGAAAGCTACGAGGTTCTGGTTGTCCGAGGACCATAAACTGTATAAGCATTCCTATTCAGATCCATACTTATTGTGCATGCATCCTGAAGCAGCTGAATCACTACTAGAAGAATTACATGAAGGGATTTGTGGGAGCCATATTGGAGGTAGATCCTTGGCTCACCGAGCCATTACTCAAGGTTATTGGTGGCCAAATATGCAAAAAGAGGCCCATGAATATGTTAAAAAATGTGACCAATGCCAACGGTTTGCGCCGAACATACATCAATCAGGTGGCACCCTTAATCCACTATCCAGCCCATGGCCTTTCACTCAATGAGGATTGGATATCATGGGCCCATTCCCTAAGGCGGCAGGAAACAAGAAGTACCTTCTGGTCGGCATGGACTACTTCACCAAATGGGTCGATGCTGAACCTCTAGCAAACATCAAGGACGTAGATGTAAAGAAATTCATCTGGAAAAATATTGTCACTCGGTTTGAGGTCCCTCATACCCTCATCTCGGACAATGGGCTTCAGTTTGATAACAAAGCTTTCAGGGGTTATTGTAGCGAACTGGGAATCACAAACAGATACTCCACCCCTGCTTATCCCTAGGGAAATGGGCAAGCGGAAGCTGTTAATAAAGTCATAGTTAACGGAATAAAGAAGAGGCTGGACGATGCGAAGGGTAGATGGGTGGAAGAATTGCCCCACGTGTTGTGGGCATACAGAACTACGCCTCGCAAGTCTATTGAGGAAACCCCATTTTCAATGACCTATGGGGCTAAAGCTGTTATACCTCTGGAGACTGGGTTCCCAACATACAGGACTAGCTCGTTTAATTCAGTCAGCAACGATGGGCAGCTAGAAAAGAGTTTGGATCTAATTGAAGAAAGGAGAGAAAATGCAATGGTCCAACTGGCGCATTACCAACAAAAGCTCAAGCAAGGCTACAATGCCAATGTAAGGCTGAGACCTTTAGAACCTGGTGATTTAGTGCTGAGGAAAGTGGTGGGTACTGCAAAGAATCCAGCTTGGGGAAAACTAGGACCAAATTAGGAAGGACCATATTGTATCACTTCAAGGGCTGGTATTGGAGCATATTTCTTAGAAGATCTGGATAATCATGTAGTACCCTGGCCGTGAAATGTAAATAACCTCAAAAGGTATTATTATTAAGTGAATCCTTCCTTCAGTCAATGTACTATTTTATTATGCTAAGAATTCTCTTAAGTGTTTAAACTTAAATTCAATCATGCATGTAGCCCTCGGACCAGATGATTTGGGTTAATTAACACTCATTTACAATTCTCCTAAGTGTTTAAACTTAGATTCAATCATGCCTGTAGTCCTCGGACCAGATGATTTGGGTTAGTTAACACTCGTTTACAATTCTCCTAAGTGTTTAAACTTAAATTCAATCATGCTTGTAGTCCTTGGACCAGATGATTTGGGTTAGTTAACACTCGTTTACAATTCTCCTAAGTGTTTAAACTTAAATTCAATCTTGCCTGTAGTCCTCGGACCAGATGATTTGGGTTAGTTAACACTCGTTTACAATTCTCCTAAGTGTTTAAACTTAAATTCAATCATGCCTACAGTCCTTAGACCAGATGATTTGGGTTAGTTAACACTCGTTTACAATTCTCCTAAGTGTTTAAACTTAAATTCAATCATGCCTGTAGTCCTCGGACCAGATGATTTAGGTTAGTTAACACTTTTTTACAATTCTCCTAAGTGTTTAAACTTAAATTCAATCATGCCTGTAATCCTCAAACCAGATGATTTGGGTTAGCTAACGCTCGTTTATAATTCCTATAATTCCTATAATCCCCTATGAACAGTTTTTCTCAAGTATTATTGTCTACATCATCAGCCTAGTACGGTGGTTAGGTTTACAATTTTCCCCAAGTGTTTTGAATTTGAGCTCAACTATGTCTATAATTCTCGAACCAAGTTACTTTCGCCAATTAACATTCCAATACAGTCGTTATTATCACAAGGACTCTCTAGCCGTGTTTAAGTCAAGATCATGGTATTAAGTGATTCTCATTTATCAAGCTATTGTTATTTGTTGTAATGATGCATCATGACATATACCATAATAGCGATAAAGGTAAAAAGGAAACCATTTCATTGATCAAAGGAACTTAGTTACAAAGCAAAAAAAAAGGGGGGGTCTAACTATTACAAGTAAATACAGCAAAAAAAAAAAAAAAAAAAAAAACATGCTAATAAAACCCCTAAACACCTAGGCCTTCTTCTGAGGCAATGGATCAGTCTTGGACGGTTCGCCCACATCACCAGTCTGACCAAGTGCCTGGCTTGCCTCAGTAGGGTCTGGAAGGTTTTGGTCGGCTGATGAAGCATCCAAAGTTTCTGGCAGGTCGCAGATATCAGGGTAGTAGTAAATACTCCCAGGTTGCCTCAGGGCAGACTCTGGGGGGACTCCAGCCGCATCAAGGCTTTTGCCCCACGTTATATCACAATACTCCCTGCAGACCTTCACAAACTCCTCGGTCAGCCTCGTTTGGGTCTCCTTCACCCCCAGCATATAGGCAGCTTGTTTTTCAGCCTCAAGTGCTTCCTTGGCTAATTGAGCGTCCTATTTGGCCAATTTAGCAGAATCCCTGGCTTTGTCAAGCTCGGCCCGAAGGCCCTTCACCAACGCCTTTTCAGTTTCTAGATTGATCTCAGTAGTGTACAGTTTCTAGCGTTGGTCTTCGGCCTGCCTTTCAGCGCTCTTAAAGCCTGCCTCCAGACTTTTTCTCTCCTTTGTCTCCTCTTTTAGCTGCTCGGATACACAGGTGCACTCATCTTTTAGGCTGCCCAATGCCTTCTCAGCCTCCGTCCGAGAGTGGACCTCCGCTTGGACTTCAATGTGGGCTTTCTTGTTCCATTCCTCAGGCACATATACTTGTTGAGCAATCTACGTGACAGATTAAGAATTTTTTAGATATGAACGCAGAAAGAGTTGAGAAGATGGGTCAATTCTCTTACCATGGCTAAATCCCTTTTAAGGGATAAAAAGAGTTCTTGCTGGCTGAAACGCCTGTAGGACTCCATGTCCTTTGGGAGGAGCAAAGGTTGCTCTAATGCCTCTGCGATATGGCCGGCTCTCCCTCCAGCATAATTTCTAAGGGAAGCATCATATGAAATGGCTGCACCATCCAATGTTAACTTTGGGGACCATATCCGAGCTCCTCAGCGCACGTCTATGGCCAAAGGGTTTTTCCTACTCTCAGTAAATGAAGCCCTTCTACTCCTGGTGTCATGGGCCGTTTTCTGTTGCTTGGGCCCCTTTGGAGGCGCCACCTCTTTCTCTTCAGTATCAACCGCAATCCTTTTCTTTTTTAGATCCGGCAATGGCTTTAGGCCGAGATTTGAGGGAGCTTAAAGAGGGGGAGAAGGAGAAGGAAGAGTGACCGTTGGCTGAGATGTACCAGCACCTTTGGTCGCAGCCTTTGGCCTTCTGTTCTCCATCAAATTTGTCAAACTCTGCATGTCTTCATCAGAAGAGTTGTCTGGCACGTCTATTCTCTGTGGGAGAACAACGGATTGTCTATCAATCCCCTCTTCGGTGTTCAAAATCTGGACCTCTTCTAAATCTTCCCCTTCAAATCTGAACTGGTCAATCTGCTCGTCAAGTGAAGGGGTTGAAGAAGCAACTCTCTCTCCCTCTGCTGCTAGTTCAAGAGGAGCCTGCTGAACAGGTTGGACGAGCAACGGTATGCCTTGTGGGTTTGGGTGTGGCACAAGGGCAAGATCAAAGGGAGCCAAAAAATCCTTCTAAGCAACGTCGATACGGTTAATGCGGCGGTCTCCGAGTGTTATCGCGTTGCTGATTGGCTGAAAGTCTTTTGACTTTGAGGTATAGCCGAGGATAAGGTGCACGGCCCTAAGCTGCCCGTCTTCACTTGCGAAAATCTCTAACCGAAGAAGGAAATTAAGCGCTGCGGTGTTTGTAAGGCTGAGCCGAGAAGCAACGTGATTTCTATCTGTAAACATCACAATAAAACTGTTAGAGAACTTAAAACGCGATAGAAAGAGAAGGCCGAATCATTGAAAGCAAAACCCTTAATCTATTGTTAGGAAACCTAAATATGGGATATCCCACCTGGCTCTCTTGGCTGGGTTGGGCAATGAACTCCGTCATGCCATGCGCCCGAGACGATCAGATAGTCGTCTTTCATCCCTTTGTTAGATTTGGGAAGACAGGAGACAAGCCTGACGATATCGGATCGGGATCTAAGATAGTATCCCGATCCTTGTTTGGTACGACACTCGTACATGTGTACCACATCGAGCCAGGTGAGTCCCAATCCAAGATGTTGGTTTAAATCGTCGATTGCCCCTAAAATTCTAAACGTGTTAGGTGCGCACTGCTTAGAGCTAAGTCTATGGCCTCAGAGATAGTCTCTGGTAACGCGACCCATGGGGATGGTCATTCCTCCTTCTAGGAAGGCGATAATAGGGATTACAACTTCGCCCACCTCTCGGTTTGTTAATAACTCTTCTGGAGAGCAATTTCTAAAGCCCACATCCTGGGGAATGCGATATGTCGCCCTAAACTTCTCCATCTAGGAAGGATTACTCACTAGATATTTAAATCTACCCATTTTCAGTTAGGATAGAGGGGAAAGGTGCAAAACAATGACTGGGGAGCGACTATCCAAAGGCCGAAGAGGCAAACCGAAAAGAATATAAAAGTCTCGAGTGAGGAACTTACGCAGAATTAAATTGAAGAATGACCTTTAGATTCGTAGAAAGATCGTAGCTAATCCTAGGGTGAGTTGGACTTGATGACAGGAAGGGCTTTGTGAGCGTGAATGCCTGAGTTCGCTGAGAGTCTGGAATTTGCAAAGTAAAAGGGAAAATAACTCCCTTTGGGGCTTTATATAGGGGCAGGCAAAATGGTGGGATTTATCCCTCCCAAATTTTGGGAAAAATCACGCTCATTGGATCAGTAGCCCACCGTTGGATTCCATAGACAAGACGCCGCCTAGAGCAATTAATGGCGCCTTGGAAGCGACGCAACAACAGTGGCAATAATGAAGCACCTAAATTTATGCGCATACACGTGTGAATTCAGAGATTCAATGATTTCAAAACTTTTATTTCGCAAAAGATCAAAATCCTATTTTTTCTCCTCAAATGCGAGGGAAAAATTAGAATTTTGAGGGGCTATTGTGGGTGTGAAAGCCCAACGCTACGTATTGGGCCTGGGGTCCAATTTGAATATCACTGTTTGTCCGAAGAGGTAAAAGGGATCAGGGCTGAGTCCGTTTGATGGAAATGCACTTGAAGAGGAATGACGGGATACGTCCGAAGACGATCCTGTTGGTCCGAAGAGGTCCCTCTCATCGGATCATTAGAGAACTTGAGCAAGCAAATATACTGAAGGCCTGAGCGACCTTCCCAACTGATTCCACGGTAAAGAGCGAACTCTGGGCATGCCTAGGGATGAGAAGAACATAAAATATCTTAAAGGAAAAGCTGCTACCACTGCATTTAATGCACTGCAGCAACTTTCCTGACCGTATTTATGAGGAGAAGACACCTAAACAGTTCAACCTCAGCTACTACCACTCACAGCAGACTAAAGCAAACGTCTGATATGACATGTACTCAAGTGAATGCTTAGATGAAGAACAAGTGTACGGTGAAGATGAGGAAGAAGGAGGATATATAAAGGGAATAGGTATCTGAAAAGAGGGGAGAAGAAATTGTATTCATTTTGTCTATAAATATTAAGCCTCTTCGGATTTAAGGGTAATCCACTCGATAATAATCTGAACATTGTTTTACCCTGACTTGCATAAATGAATCATTGCAAAATTCATAACCAGCCCAGCTATTTCGCCCATTCTCTACAAATTTATTGTTCGGGGTTCATTGGGCTCACAATCTACAAAGCCTGGGCTTAGCCTACCAAATTTGGACCCTACAATAACAATGGTTGCTTCCAAGTGATCTGTTATGTAGTAATTGAAATAGAATTCTTAGTTAATATCGATCCACTTTTTAATAAAGAATATGGGAGTTTTGATTTGTTCTCCAAAATTATTATTTAAATTCGAAAGTAATATTAATATTTAATTCATTCATAGACAATTTAGTGTCTGTTTGGCACGATTAATTTTGTCAACTTATTTTACTATTTAACTTATTTTTGCTACTATTCATAGGTCACACTGCACTTTTGGGTACTATTCATGGGTCTCACTATACTATTTCATCTAACTTTTACTTTTATCTACAGTACTTTCAACAAAAAGTTTTCAATTTTAACAAAATAAGTGGATCCCAATGTTAAATATACTACTAATATGATTGGGTTTTTTTTTAATAGTCTATGATAGATTTTATTTTTATTTTTTCTTGACCTAACATGTTAAATTTTCAGTTTCAGCAAAGTTTTAGTTTTAGCAAAATGATCATTTCCAATGTTAAATCTACTACTAAAATTGATTAGTTTTTTTTTTAATAATTTATGATAGATTTTATTATTATTTTATATACATTTTTTCTTGACCTAACATGTTAAATTTTATTCTTTAAATTTTATATACTTAGTTATTTTTTTATAAATGGTTTAACTTTATTTCATATTTTATATAAAATAGATGCACCCGATGCTCATTATTGGACTATGGGTTAATTAATATTATAGGACTATGGTATTGAGCTTTTTTTTGGGGGGGAATTATTGAACTACTTGATTTCATGTTTTATATAAAAAGGCTAGCCATAAATATTATCTTTAAGTGATTTATTTGTCTATTATTTATATATTGAATGAAAGAAAAAGAAAATATTCAAGTTTTTTTTTTTTAAATATGGGTCAAAAATTTTTTTTTAATGAAAAAAAAAAAAAAAAGCTCATAATTTCGCCAGATGGGCATTACTTAATTCAGTTTTTGGATCCTTTGATTTAGGGCATAGCCATGCCTTTGTAAATGTAATTTTAAAGGAGGCTAATCAATCTGTGTAAGGCTAAGGCAGTCCCTATTCTATTTTCTGTGTGTTATTTTGGCTTTTCGACTTCAATAAAATTTTTCTTTTCATCAAAAAAATATTGGTCGTAAATTCGTAATGGAAAGGTACGTGTTTTTAGAATAACAATCTATTTTAGTCCAATGCATAAGAGCACTCGCAGCAGTAGTGCTATATTGCTATATTTTAGCTCCTCAACCCCCAAAATCAGCACCCAGTAGTGGAGCTAAATCTATTTTTTTTAGCTCTATTGCTACAGTGCACATCTATAAATAGATGTGCATAGTTCATGAGAGCTAAAAATATATATATTATTTTATTAAATTTCTCTCTCCTCTTCCATTAAAAAAACATTTTCTCTTTCTTTCTTTTTCTCTCTCTCTCTCTCTCTCCGGCTTCTCTTCTTTCTTCCTCTTTCCCTCTCATTTTTTTTTTCTCTCCCTCATCTACTCTTTGCTTCGCCGATCTTCATCGTCGATATTCATTGAGCTTCTCTAGCTTCTTTCTCATGTGCCTCTCTGAGTAAATCGTTGTCGTCTTGCCGCTGATGAGTTACCGTCACACTGAAGATCGCCATCATGCCGCCGCTAGATGGATCGCCATCACACCGAGGATCGCCATCGTGCCGCTGGATGGATCTCCGTCTTGCTGCTGATGGGTCACCGTCATGCCACAATGGATAGTATCGTGCCACTGGATGGATTGCCGCCTTGCCGCTGGGTAGAATGCCGCTGTGCCTCTCCTCTTTAGGTGGATCATGGTTGTAGGTTGCTAGATTTTGTGGTGGGTTCGGGTGTGGATGAGTTTGCAGTTGGCTTGTGTTGGCTTTTAACAGTTTGGATTGGTAATTAGTGGCGGTGTGCTGATTGGTGAAGAACATGAGTTTTGTGGGTTTGTGGTGGTGGATCGTGGCTGGTGGCTAGTGGCAGATCAATGGTGGGTTTTGCCATGGATTGGTTATGGGTTGGTGGCTGGGTTGGCTTGACACAGCGTGAGTGGTGGTGATGGTGGTGGTGCCGTGAGGGTTTGTGGGTTGAAGAGAGGGAAGAGAGGGAGAAGACAGAGATAAAGATGAATAGTGTGGGTTTGTGGGTTTTTGTTTTGTTCTTCTTCACTAGTTTGGCTATGTTGATTTTTCTGGGTTTTTGTTTTGTTCTTCTTCACTGGTTTTGATGGGCACGGTGGGGTTGTGGTTGTGCAGTGATTTTTATGGATTTGGTGGTGGTTGTGGTGGTGTGTTGGTGGTTGAATAAAATATTATTTTATTGTAATGTTTATATTATTTTATTGTGTTAAAATGTAAAATAGCTCCACTGCTATAGGGTGTGAGAAGATAAAATAGATAAAGTAACTTTTTGTGTAGCTAAAAAACTAAAAATTTAAATCCATTGCTGTGGATGCAACGAATTTAATTTAACCCGAACAAGTCATATGAACCGCACCCAACATGGCCCAAATGTCAAAGCAAAATGGGAGTTCATTTATTTTTGGTCTTCTCAATCTTACTAAAAACAAAAACAAAAACAAAAAAGTCTCCATCATTGGACGAGCTATGCCAATGCCAATTCCATTCGAGGCCCATGACTGACTGCCATTGCAATCTTTTGCTCAGTCTTTAATAAAAAGGTCTTTGAGAATTAGGCCCAAAACCTTTTCCATAGTTTTTGGTTGCAAAACACAAAAAGAAGAAAGGCCTAATGATGGGGATTGAACCCCAAATCTCTTATACAACCAATAAAGATTTTATCAATTAAATTAACTTTTTTTTTTTTTTTTTTTTGAGAATGATCAATTAAATTAACTGAAACCTACATATAGGCCTAAATTAAATATATGTAATATTGAAGTAAGATGGTCCCCTCTTCTTCCAAATTACAAAAGGTAAAATGTGGTCCTTCCAAGCAAAACAGGAAAAAAGTAATTATACTTTTTATAATATTGCAGTGTGGCTTTGATCCTACGAAGCCACTGATTTAGATTTAAGAATTGTAAATCAAATACTAAAATAAGGGTCCCTTTGTGGATTTCTCGAAAAATGTTTTAAGCTTTTAAAATGCAAAAGTTACCTGTGGAATGTTTAACAAGAGGATGATTCAGCTTTTTACTGTAGTTTTTGGCAAGCAGCTCAATTGTTGCTTCATTCAAAAGCCATTGCTTTTTAAAAAGCTAAATCCCTCTCAATTTTGCTTTAAAAATTTGAGTAAACATCACGATCAATGGTGCGTTGTCTTACTCATATCCTTGGATTAGTTAAACCAATCAAACTAACAAATACTATAAAGTTTTTTCAAACACTCGGAGAATAAGGTCCTTGTCCTTGATTAAGAAAATAAAAATAACCTTTTTTTTTCCTTAAAAAAAATAAAATAACTATGCTTACATACATTTTTTTTCTTACAACAATAGGGCATTTGTATCTGTTAAGTATTAAAGTATTCACATCCGTCCGTGTATAATAAAATATGTGTAAAATTTACACAACTTTGCCTAAAAATAAACCACAACAGTCCGTGTATAATTGTATAAATTTACGTATTTGCTATAACACTATTCATTTTGCATTTAATTGTTTATTATCTTTTTACGTATTTTGAGAATGAAGGAAGAAAGTAAATGGTAATTGTTGTGTATGAAAAAAAAAAAACAATTAAAAAAATTTTAAAAAATTGATATTTCAATAAAATGTAGTTTAAAATATATTCTGAAAATTAAGTATGTAAAATAGAAAAAGTAAGTTTTTATACTAAAATAGACAAAAATATTTATACGAGTTAACTCAAATATCTTAACATTCAATATATTGGAGTAGTTTATTTTTTTTAGCTTTTTGAAACTACACTTGTTTAAAAAAAAATAAAAAATAAAAAAATGAAATTTGAAAAAAAATTGTACTTTGAAAAAAAATACAATCTCGACTCATGTGGCTATTAGGGCTTGCTCATTTGCTTAATTTTTCTTAATTTTTCTCAAAAATTTTGGGGGCCCAAGGCCCCCCTTGGTCCTCATGATGGTCCGCCAGCCACTGGTTCTACCTACCTTGAATATCTCCCCGCTCTTCTCCCTTATTATCTAGGGTAGAGTTCATTATTGTTAAGTTACAGTTGTTTTTTTATACGCCAAACAAAATAATGTACACTTTCTTTACCACAAAAATGTGACCAACTTGTTTGAGCATTTTTTATAATCTAAGAATTTCATTGATACCAAAGAAAAGTCCTACAAAGAACAGTATGGATCCAAGTAAGTTTAAATCATCAAGTGCATACATTGAGCAATGACATTATTATTTATATTGCCCTCCACATTGATATAGATCACTTTTAAGGTGGATTATAGATATGGTAAGGACCCACTTTGCCTTGACGTTCTTTTGTTCATGATATTTATAATAATTTATTCAGCAAAATATATATATACATCCAAATTTTCCATGTGATCCAACGTACAATCTCTATGTTAGGTAGAGAGGTAGGGTCATCGGATTGGATAAGATAGAATCATAGAATAGATTATAGGCAAAACTTGACACTCTTGGATCATACTTTTTTGTTTTTATTTCTTGGTTTTTTTGTTTCTTTTAAAATAAAAATGATAAGAAAGCGTATCAGTACTTCAATAGTGTCATCCCAGAAATTTTAGGATTCGAACTTAAAAAGTCATCCTGCATTATCAAACACCAAATCTGTCATTTTGCATTCGCCAACACGAAGTCAGTCTCAAGCCTAGATTTCAATCCCTTGGATCAATACGGTTGTCTGTCACTGCAAACCCTAAACTAGGCCCAATATCTCGGCTTTAGAATATAATATTACCACAAACCACAAAGAAGAAAATAAAAATTAACAAAATGACACCTATAGATGTGGATTTTTTACGAGTGCATGGCAAGTAGGAAGTGGACCTAGCAAAATTTGAGTCGCGCTTGTTAATTCATTCAATTTTATATAATAGAAAAAAAAAATTTTGTTAATTATTCAATAGTTACATCCGGTGAGGGGAATTTGAATCCAAACATTTTTATTAAAAATATAATGAGGTGTCACTTGAGCCACACACAATGCTATTGGCGTTAATTCTTTCAAATATGAAGGATAAAAACTAGTCTAGATATTTGCTTTTTTAGACCCATGGAAAAATAGGTTAACCCATACATCTGTTGCTATAATGATGGTTTCTACTTTCTACCAGTGAAAGACATAAGAAATAGAATTGCAATCAATTCTATAAGCTTATTATTGACACACTATTTCTTGAACTATAACAATGGCTGCTTCCAAGTGATCTTTTATATAGTAATTGAAATATAATTCTTAGTTAATGATGATGCTGAGATCATCAGTTGAGATGTTCATCCAGATCAAGATCGTCCACTACTTGAATCAACCCTGTGATACAGCAAAAAAGAAAGAAACCACCGGTGGAGTGCTACCCACAACGCCTCCGATGATAAAGTTAGAGAAGCTTAATGAGCGGGATGAAACAGAGAAAAAGTAAAAATGAGAATCAAGTTCTGAATTTGTTTTTTATCCCTCCTCTCTCTTGCTTATAAGTATATATAGGTTATACCAGTGCCCTTATAGCCGTTGGCTCCGTCATTATTGGTGCATTATTGCTTGAGTTTGTAACGCTTGCGCCAGGTATTAATTTGACCGGCGTATCTCCAACGGTATCGATATTTATTGCCGCTTGTAGTAACGGTCGGCCTTGGTTGGTTTGTTTGGGTAGTCCCCTTCGTGTTGTGCTAGTAAATTGGATCGTCTTCATAGATCGTCCTTCAAATAAGGACGATCTTACTCATTTCCTAGGCCCATCAGCTGCCCCCCCATTCCGAGGTCGTCTGTGACCTAGGATGGTCCTGGGAATACAAAACGTTTTTTTTTTTTTTGGGATGTGTTCTCCGCATTAATTGCCTGGTGGCGACGTGTCACGCTTCGTGGCCACGTGTCGAGTTCTGACCAGTGGGGAGGCATCATTTCCGGCGAATGTCTTTTTAGCTTCCTGTGGTTTTCAAGGCAGATTTTAACCTTTACTTTTCCTAACTTCTTCATTTTTATCTCCATTTGGCTTTTTTCTGGTCTTTTTCCTTCCTATCTACACTGTGTCTGAGTCTTCTACCGCTGCTGCTTCGCTTTTCCGATTTCAAATTTTTCTTCCCTTTCTTTAAGGTGCGTATCCCTTCTTCTTTGCTTCTTTCCTTTTGCAATACATATTTTTGGTTTACTTTCCTTTTTCGAAATGCATATATCCCTTTTTAATGGTAGATTATACTGATTTTGAGCGTATCTCTCCCTCTATTACCTTTTTCTTTGCTCGCTTGGGGGGACATTTAGAGCTTTCCGGTGACCGGTGTCCAGAATTCGGTGATTTTGTGGTTGGGGGGAGTGGCTTAGATTTAGTTTTGAGAGACTTGTACCCATTGTTGCAGCAGTCACTTTCTTGGTTTAAATCTACCAGTGGGGTTCTTTGGAGGGAAAGAATGGGCTCTGTTGTAAGATCTAGTGGTCCTGGGGAGGGTTCGTCCTCCGGCGCGGCTGCGGACGGGGCTGTGAGGGACACAACCACCTCCGTGCCTCCTCCTTCGTCGATAGCCTCTACTTCCGTCGTCGTCCCTCGTCCCTTTCATGCCCTTAAGGAAAAGTGTCACTTGAGTGTCGAGGTCTTTAGTAAATTTAGGGATAGGTTTCAATTCCCCGTAGAGATCGGAGTTCGTCTTCCCAGGAAGGGCGAAAGGGCTTGCATCTTTGCTCATGGTGAGATTTGCTTTTACGAAGCGGCCTTCTTGTGTGGTCTGAGATTTCCCGTCCACCCCTTTATCATGGAGCTCCTAGACCACCTACAGATTGCTCCTGGGCAACTCATGCCCAATTCATACAGGATCGTCATAAGCTGTATGGTGATTTGGACGATCATAGTAGATGGAGAGATGATAACCAGGAATGAGTTTACCCACCTCTATCGTTTAAAAGAGTCTAGAGAGTTTGGGTATTACGAACTTGTTCCCTGGGATAGGAGATCTCGTCTAATAGTTGACCTTCCCTCGTCCTTCCGTTATTGGAAGTCAAGATATTTTTTCGCGTTCGATGACAGTCTGGAGACTTTATCAGATGATTTTTGGGGGAATATTCCCAGGTTGCTGCGACGGTGGGAGACCCCTCGTCTTGGTGCGTTCGTCTTTTATGCTCCCCACCTTCTATCTTCCTGGATGTTTTTCTTTGTTCGTTCTTACAACCTTGGATGGTTTTCTTCTTATGCAGTGAAAAAGCGTCTTGATCTGGAGAGCCAATTTAAGGAGAGGGTTCAGGAGGTAATTAGATACGCAAAGACGATCGACGATTTCGACGAGCTCGTGGATCCTCGTACTTTAGCTTTTCATTGTTTGGGCCCTGAGCCTTCACTCTTCGTACTTCGAGCGATTGATCGTGAGCAACGAAAATGTAAGTAGTTCTGCCACAGATGATCGTCCTTCCTCTATTTATTATTCTGACTCTTTCTCATCATGTACCTCTTTTTTTTTCTTTTTTTTTTGGTGAAGAGATGACGAGCAAATTTAATAAGGATATGTATGCGAAGATAAAGGGGAAAAAGAACGAACCCCTTTCGAGCATTGGACAGAAGACTCTGAGGTTTACTAACAGAGAAAGAGAGAAGGAAAAAGAGAAAGAGAAGGAGACGACGGAGAGAGGTTCGTCTACCCCAACCCTTGACGAAGCAGGGGCCGCTTCCCCGGCTATATCTCTTGAAGAGGTCCCTACTCCCAAGAGGCAAAAGACGAGCAAAAAGGGTAAGGAGAAGGTAGGCTTCTCTGTTTGGGAGGATGCTGATACTGCCTTTGCCCGGGCAAACGAGTTTTTTACTCCCGATGAGAAGAAGGAAATTTCACTTGTGCCTTCTCATCAAATGGTGAACCAGCACGTGCACAAGCTTGTACAGGTATCCTTTGAGTTGTCTTCGTCATTTAAAAAAAAATTTTTTTTTTTTAACTCAAGTTTTTATCCACAGGTGTTGGGGGAGACCATGCACCTTACCTCGCAGTTTTTGGCGAGCGAGGAGAAAGCCGTCATGGCTGCCTCAAAGGTGGAGGCTCTGGAGGTCGAGGCTTCAGTTTTGAGAAAAGATTTGATTGCTTCGATGGACACTCATAATACTGTCACGGAGCAGGTCAAAGTCCTGACCGAGCAACTTGATGCAGAGAAATCTAAGGTGAAGCAGAAGGACGAGCTTCTTGCAGCTGCGGGCCAAAAGATGAAAGCAGCCGTGGCCAAGGCCGTCATTGCCTTCCAGACAACTGAGGAGTACAATACCATTCTATTCCAGTGGTATTTTAAAGGTTTTGAGCTGCTGCGAAGGTACTTGGTCAAGCACGGGCAGGGGGTCAACCTGAACGATCTGGACTTTGAAGCCGTCGATAAAGAAATTGAAGCGGACGAGGCTGCTGCTACTACTCAAGCTTCAGGCGAGGACCCTCCGACGGCTGACGAAGGTGGAGATGATGCTTTCGCACAATGATTTATAAAGTGTACCTTTTTTTTTTTTTTTTTTTTTTTTTTTGCGGACATGTTGAAAACATTTGGTCCCCGTATGTTTTGGGGTTTTACGTTTCTTTATTTTCGAACAATCTGCATCTTCGGGCATATATATATTTGTGTTATGTTTGTTGCTTTCCTGCAAAGTTTCTTTTCATTAGACTTAGAAGAATTTGAATTAGGGTTATTTCTTCGTCTTTTGAAAAATTGCCTTCATCCCTCTGTGGACTTAGATGATTTTCGAGGGAGTTTAATTGGATGACGCGTTTCTTCTCCTCTTTTTTTTATTAGGGCGATGTGTGCCCTATGGGTTTCATCGTCTTTTAGATCTGGACAATGTTTTATCCCTCGTGTGGGTTTCATCGTCTTTTCGATCTGGACGATGTATATTCTTCTTTGAGGAATTTCATTCCTTTTGTGAACTGAGTGATGCGTGCATTTCCACGGTTCGTCTTTTTGATCTGGACGATGTGAATCTTTTAGAAAGATACCGTCGTCTTTTTGATCTGGACGATTAATCGTTTAATTTTGGGAAAGATAATCAGAACATGATAATTTACTTGGAAGAGACTATTGAAATGCTGAATGATCACTTATAGAATCATGAATAATTACTTACACACTTTTTTGCATAAACATATAACTTGTGGTAAGAAGCATAGAAATAACTTGTTTTAATGGAAAATGTAGTGTCAAATTATGGTAATTGCTTATAATGAGGCCGTGGATTCTTTCTCGTAATACCTTTTTAGGTGTTCGACATTCCACGAACAAGGTAGCTTGTTTCCGTCGAGATCTTCTAGGTGGTAGCTCCCTTGTCGTGAGCAGTGGACGACATGATAAGGCCCTTCCCATGTTGGGCCTAGCTTGCCTTGAGTAGAATCCTTTGCAGCAGGCGTTACTTTTCTAAGGACGAGGTCACCGACGTCGAATCTTTTCACCTTCACCCTTTGATTGTAGTATTCTGCCATCTTCTACTAGTACTTGGCCGTTCTTTGGGAGGCCTGGTCTCTGACTTCGTCTAGGCAGTCCAGGTTTAACCTCAACTGGTCTTCATTGCTTTTTTCGTCAAAAAACTCCCTTCTGGTACTGGTAATGCCCACTTCGACCGGGATGACTGCCTCTGTGCCATATGTTAGGTTGAAGGGAGTTTCTCCTGTTGGCGTTCTTGTCGTCATCCTGTACGCCCATAGGACCCCTGGAAGTTCCTCAGGCCATGCCCCCTTTGCCCCCACTAACCGGGACTTAATGATCTTGAGTAAGGTTCAGTTAGTCACTTTCGTCTGTCCGATGGCTTGAGGGTGTCCTGGTGAGGAGTATTTGTTCTTGATACCTAGGCCTGAGCAAAATGACCTAAACCTTTGGCAATCGAACTGACGACCGTTGTCTGAGATGATCGTCCTTGGAATCCCGAACCTGCAAATAATATTTTTCCAAACAAAATTTTGTATTTGAGCCTCTGTGATTGTTGTAAGAGCTTCTGCCTCGACCCATTTCGTAAAATAATCAATTGCCACCAGCAAGAACTTTACTTGTCTTTTTCCCTGTGGTAGGGGGCCCATGATGTCGATTCCCCATTGCGCGAATGGCCAGGGTGAGGAAATAGTCGTCATTCTTTCTCCTGGAACTCGCTGAACATTTCCATATCTCTGACAGCTGTCACACCTCTTCATGAAATCTGATGCGTCAAGTTGCATCATTAGCCAGAAATAACCTACTTGCATGATCTTCCTGACGAGGGACCTTACCCCCATGTGGTCTTCATAGATTCCTCCGTGCACCTCTTCGAGGACGTACCTGGCCTCATCTTCCTCCAGGCATCTCAGGTAAGGTTGAGAGAAACCTCTTCTATAGAGTTTATCATTCAATATGGTGAATCAGGCAGCTCGTTTGCGGACTTTCTTGGCCTCTTCAGGGTCTGATGGTAATCGTCCGTCCTTGAGGAAGGACAGGATCGGGCCCGTCCATCCTTGGCCGGTGTGTATAGAGAAGCTTTGCACTTCTTTAATGCTGGGGAGGTTTTGCTCTTCTAATTTCCACCTGCTGGTCAAGTCTGGGACATCTATTGAGGCGCTTCGTGCAACTTCATCAGCTTTTACATTCTGTTCTCGTGGGATCTATATAAACTCCACACGATTAAAGTTGCTTACCAGCTGATTCGTCAGTTTGAGATATTTTTGCATCCTTTCTTCCTTTGCTTCGAACTCTCCCCTGACTTGTCCAATGACGAGTTGCGAATCACTCTTGATCACAACATTTTCGGCTCCTAGGGCCTGAGCTAATCTAAGTCCTGTCAGCAGAGCCTCATACTCTGCTTCGTTATTAGTTACAGGGAATTTCAACTAAACCCCATATTTGAGAACATCTTCCTGGGGGGAAATAATGACGACGCCTGCTCCTCCTCCTTTTTGTGTGGACGATCCATCTGTATTAATCGTCCAAATGTCCTCCTGACCTTCTTCTTGCTCGTTGATGGTGAATTCTGCTATAAAATCTGCTAATACTTGGGCTTTTATAGCTGTACGCGGACAGTATTCGATATCAAACTGGCTAAGTTCAATTTCCCACTGTACCATTCGTCCAGCTGCTTCGGGTTTGTTCATTGCTTTCTTGATGGGTTGATCTGTCATGACTTTGATCGGGTTGGCCTAGAAATAGGGACGAAGTTTCCTCGAGGCCACTATTAGGGCGAAGGTGATCTTTTCTATTCGCGGATAACAAGCCTCAACTCCCTGGAAAGCCTGACTCACGTAATACACAGGGAGTTGCTTCTTATCGTCTTCCCTGATTAAGGCCGCACTTACTGTCGTAGCGGATACTGCCAGGTATAAGAACAGATCTTCGCCTTCTTTGGACGGACTTAACAGTGGGGGATTACTCAGGTATTGCTTCAAGTCTTGAAACGCTACTTCGCATTCCTCCGACCAGAAAAATGCCTTCTTCAGGGTTTTGAAGAAAGGTAGGCATCTATCCGTTGCCCTCGAGACGAATTTGTTGAGGGCTGCTACCCATCCTGTGAGTGATTGTACTTCTTTAATCGTCCTTGGTGAAGTCATCTCGAGAATGGCCCTTACTTTTTCTGGGTTTGCTTCAATTCCTCTTCGTGAAACCATAAACCCAAGGAACTTTCCTGAGGAAACTCCGAAGGCGCATTTGGAGGGGTTCAACTTCATGCAGTATTGCCTGAGCGTGTTAAATGTTTCTTCGAGGTCATCTAGGTGACTGTCTTCCTCTTTGCTCTTGACGAGCATATCGTCCACGTACACTTCTACATTTCTCCCAATCTGTTTCCTGAACATTTGATTTACCAACCTCTGGTACGTGGCCCCTGCATTCTTCAAGCCAAAAGGCATGACCTTGTAGCAATAAAGCCCTTGACTGGTGACAAAGGCAGTCTTTTCTTGATCTTCTTCGACCATCTATATCTGATTGTACCCTAAAAATGCGTCCATAAACGTTAGGAGCTTATGCTCGGCAGTATAGTCAACTAACTGATCAATTCTGGGCAAGGGGAAGCTATCTTTTGGGCAGGCTTGGTTTAGATTGGTGAAATCAACGCACATCCTCCATTTTCCACTTGCCTTCTTAACCATGACAATGTTGGCTAGCCATTCCGGATAATAAACTCCTCGAATGAAGTTTGCAGCGAGTAACTTGTTCACTTCATCCGTCACTGCTTGGTTTCGTTCTGGGGTAAAGACCCTTCGCTTCTGTTGGACGGGCTTCTTTTCTGGGTCTACGTTTAGGCGATGTTGGATGATATTTGCAGGAATACCTGGCATATCTTCATGGCTCCATGCAAATACATCGAGGTTCTTCTTCAAAAAACGGATGATTAATTCCTTCGTCTGTGGGCTTAGGTCCGTCCCTACTTGAGTCGTCTTCGAAGGATCTTCCTCGACCAGCTCTACTGTTTCTAGTTTTTCCACAATCTCAGGTGATTTATCCTCGACCATCCATGTATGGTTTTCTCGGGATGCCAGGACCGCCTGATAACACTCCCTTGCCAACACTTGATCTCCTCTTATTTCTCCCACCCCCTATTCTGTTGGAAACTTTACCTTCAGGCAGTATGTGGACGTGGCAACTTTCCAACGGTTAAGGGTAGGTTGTCCGATGATCACATTGTAAGACAAAGGAGAATCCACGACCAGAAAATTGTGTCTGTTGGTTACTTGTAAGGTATATGATCCGGCGATTACGGTCAACGTCATAACACCTCGTGGGTACACCTTATCCCCGCTGAAGCTGACGAGGGGTGATTCAAAGGGACGAAATCTCTTTGGGTCTACTTTCAACTGCTGGAAGGCAGATAGGTAAATGATATCAGCCGAGCTCCCATTGTCTACCAGAACTCTCCTTGTATTAAAGCCTTCAATCATAATCATGATGACCAGCGGATCGTCATGAGGTTGCTTTATCCCTCTAGCATCTTCCTCTGAAAAATACATATCTTGATTCGTCCGTCTTTGCTTCGTGGGTGGTAAGCTATGAACACTGTTGACCTTCGCTTCTGTGGAAATCCCCTTATTGTTCTTTCTTGCCATATCTGCTGGCTTCTCCCTTTTTCACATATTTTTGAAGTTTCCCTTTCTGGATAAATTCTTCTATCTGCTCTTTCAGGTCTCGGCAATCTTCTGTGTAGTGCCCGTAATCTTTGTGAAAACGGCAATACTTTCTCTTGTCGCGTACACTAGGTGGCGATTGAAGTGGCCTAGGCCATCTAAGGCTCTGTTCGTCCTTGATCTCTGCCAAAATCTGATCAACCGGCATTACCAGTGGTGTGAACTTCGTTTGTCGAGGATTTTTGTCGTCCCTCCGCCTGTTCCTATCGTCATTGCGTCGATCTGTTCGATCTCTTTTCTGCCCCCTTCTGTCGTCATCTTTTTCTTTCTTCTTCTCCTTCTCCTTCATCTTTTCTGTCCCATCTATGGCTACCAGAGCATCCTCAGCATTCATGTATTTCTGTGCTTTTAATAGTGCTTCCGCCATTGACTTGGGAGGATTCTTCGCTAAAGAAACCACAAAGTCCCTAGATTTTAGCCCGGCTTTAAAGGTCGTGAGTTGTACCTTGTCATCAGACTCGTCCACTTCTAGCATTCCTCGTGTAAAGCGCGTCACATAGGACCTCAAAGTTTCTTTTTCTCCTTGTTTAATTGTGAGCAAGTGATCTGCTGTCCTTTTTGGACGTTGTCCACCCATGAAATGACGAATGAAAGAATTGCTTAGCTGCTCAACTTTGTCAATGGACGATGTTGGTAGTTTGGTGAACCACTCCCGGGCTGCCCCTTTAAGGGTAGTTGGAAAAGACCGGCATAGAATTTCATCAGGGGGCTTTTGGAGACCCAACGTAGTTTTGAATGTATTCAGATGGTCCAACGGATCTTTCAATCCGTCAAAAGGTTCAAGTTGCGGTAAACGGAACTTGGAGGGTACCAGGCATTCTTGGACTGCAGTAGTGAAGGGAGAGTCAGTTTTCTTGACGATTCTCTCCAGCCCTTGATCTATCTTTCCCTATATTGCGTTCCTTAACTCGTCCATCTCTTTCCTCATCTCCTTGAGGAAATTAGAGTTCACTTCTTCTGGAGTACTGGCCCTCTTCCTATGGCTATCTTCATCCTCGTCTCTATTGACCTCTGTATGATTATTTTCCTGTTGCAGTTGTTGTTTCATCTCTTGGTTTTGTTTGGTGAGTTCTTCCACCGTGGCTGCTAATGCTTGAATTTGCAGGGCCAATGCAGCAGGATTTGGGTTAGAACTGGATTCCATCTCGTTGAAATAGGGAAACGTTCCTAAACTGAATGCTCAAGAACAATGAATATGTCCCCACAGACGGCGCCAAACTGATGATGCTAAGATCGTCAGTTGAGATGTTCATCCAGATCAAGATCGTCCACTACTTGAATCAGCCCTGTGATAAAGCAAAAAAGAAAGAAACCACCGGTGGGGTGCTACCCACAACGCCTCCGATGATAAAGTTAGAGAAGCTTAATGAGCGGGATGATACAGAGAAAAAGTAAAAATGAGAATCAAGTTCTGAATTTGTTTTTTATCCTTCCTCTCTCTTGCTTATAAGTATATATAGGTTATACCAATGCCCTTATAGCCGTTGGCTCCGTCATTATTGGTGCATTATTGCTTGAGTTTGTAACGCTTGCGCCAGGTATTAATTTGACCGGCGTATCTCCAACGATATCGATATTTATTGCCGCTTGTAGTAACGGTCGGCCTTGGTTGGTTTGTTCGGGTAGTCCCCTTCGTGTTGTGCTGGTAAATTGGATCATCTTCATAGATCGTCCTTCAAATAAGGACGATCTTACTCATTTCCTGGGCCCATCAATTAATATCGATCTACATTTTAATAAAGAATATGGAAGTTTTGATTTGTTCTCCAAATTTATTATTTAAATTCGAAAGTAATGTTAATATTTAATTCATTCATAAACAATCGAGTGTCCGTTTGGCATGATTAATTTTGCCAATTTATTTTACTATTCAGTTTATTTTTGCTACTATTCATATATCCCACTGTACTTTTTGGTACTATTTATGGGTCTCACCATACTATTTCATCAAACTTTTACCTTTATCTACAGTACTTTCAACAAAAAGTTTTCAATTTTAACAAAATAAGTAGATCCCAATATTAAATATACTACTATTATGATTGGGTTTTTTTTTTTTTAATATTTTATGATAGATTTTTTTTTTTTTTTTTTACATTTTTTCTTGACCTAACATGTTAAATTTTCAGTTTCAGCAAAGTTTCAGTTTTAGCAAAATGATCATTTCCAATGTTAAATCTACTACTAAAATTGATTAGTTTTTTTTTTTTTTTTTTAAATTATGATAGATTTTATTATTATTTTTTATACATTTTTTCTTGACCTAACATGTTAAATTTTATTCTTTAAATTTTATATACTTAGTTATTTTTTTTTATAAATGGTTTAACTTTATTTCATATTTTATATAAAATAGATGCACCCGATGCTCATTATTGGACTCTGGGTTAATTAATATTATAGGACTGTGGTATTGAGCTTTTTTTTGGGGAGAATTATTGAACTACTTGATTTCATGTTTTATATAAAAAGGCTAGCCATAAATATTATCTTTAAGAATTTAAGTGATTTATTTGTCTGTTATTTATATATTGAATGAAAGAAAAAGAAAATATTCAAGTTTTTTTTTTTAATATGGGTCATAATTTTTTTAATTAAAAAAAAAGAAAAAAAAGAAAAAAAAAAAAAGCTCATAATTTCGCCAGATGGGCATTACTTAATTCAGTTTTTGGATCCTTTGATTTAGGGCATAGCCATGCCTTTGTAAATGTAATTTTAGAGGAGGCTAATCAATCTGTGTAAGGCTTAGGCAGTCCCTATTCTGTTTTCGGTGTGTTATTTTGACTTTACGACTTCAATAAAGTTTTTCTTCTCATCAACAAATATTGGTTGTAAATTCGTAATGGATAGGTACGTGTTTTTAGAATAACAATCTATTTCAGTCCAATGCATAACGAATTTAATTTAACCCGAACAAGTCATATGAACCGAACCCAACATGGCCCATTTGTCAAAGCGAAATGGGAGATCATTTATATTTGGTCTTCTCAATCTTATAAAAACAAAAACAAAAACAAAAAAGTCTCCATCATTGGACGAGCTATGGCAATTCCATTCGAGGCCCATGACTGACTGACATTGCAATCTTTTGCTCAGTCTTTAATAAAAAGGTCTTTGAGAATTAGGCCCAAAACCTTTTCCATAGTTTTTGGTTGCAAAACACAAAAAGAATAAAGGCCTAAATTATTATTTTTTAAGATAGTTTTAACATATAGTGTCTACTCTTAATGATAGTTCTTTATTATTAGACTAAAACATTAATTAATTTTTTGTATAGACGGAGATTGAACCCCACATCTCTTATACAATCAATAAAAATTTTACCGATTAAGCTAACTAAAATCCACATATAAGCCTAAATTAAACATACGTAATATTGAAGTAAGATGGTCCCTCTTCTTCCAAATTACAAAATGTAAAATGTGGTCCTTCCAAGCAAAACAGGAAAAAAGTTATTATACATTTTATAATGTTGCAGTGTGGCTTTGATCCTACGAAGCCGTTGAGTTAGATTTAAGAATTGTAAATCAAATACTAAAAAGGGTCCCTTTGTGGATTTCTCGAAAAATGTTTTAAGCTTTTAAAATGCAAAAGTTACCTGCGGAATGTTTAACGTCAGGATGATTCAGCGTTTTACTGTAGTTTTTGGCAAGCAGCTCAATTGTTGCTTCATTCAAAAGCCATTGCTTTTTAAAAAGCTAAATCCCTCTCAATTTTGCTTTAAAAATTTGAGTAAACATCACGATCAATGGTGCATTGTCTTACTCATATCCTTGGATTAGTTAAACCATTCAAACTAACAAATACTATAAAGTTATTTCAATCACTCGGAGAATAGGGTCCTTGTCCTTGATTAAGAAAATAAAAATAACCTTTTTCTTTTGTTTAAAAAAAATAATAATAACTATACTTACATACATTTTTTTTTTCTTACAACAATAGGGCATTTGTATCTGTTAAGTATTAAAGTATTCATATCAGTCCGTGTAAAATAAAAAAATGTGTAGAATTTACATAATTTTGCCTAAAAATAACCCACAATAGTTCATTTATAATTGTGTAAATTTACAAATTTGCTATAGTAACCATGTAAATTTACACTAACATTATTCATTTTGCATTTAATTATTTATTATTTTTTTATGTATTTTGAGGATAAAAGAAGAAAGTGAATGGTAGTTGTTGCGTGTGAAAAAAAAAAAAAAAACAATTAAGAAAAATTGATATTTCAATAAAATATAGTTTAAAATTAATAATCTAGTGTGAGGTATTTTGAAAATTATGTATGTAAAATAGAAAAAGTAAGTTTTTATGCTAAAACTGACAAAAATATTTATACAAGTTAACTCAAATATCTTAACTTTCAATATATTGGAGTAGTTTATTTTTTTAGCTTTTTGAAACTACACTTGTTTAAAAAAATATTTTTAAAAAAATGAAATTTAAAAAAATTGTAATTTGAAAAAAATACAATCTCGACTCATGTGGCTATTAGGGCTTTGCTCATTTGCTAAGATTTTTTACTATTGACAATTTGAGATTTCTATAAATGTAAATTCCTAACCGTTTAAAACTTTAAATTCCTAAGAAATTGGATCTTTAGTGTTTAGTAGGCTCTACGAAACTACTTTTAGAAATCATGAAAGTTTAATAAAGCTAGGTGAAATCCTATAAGAAAAGTTCACAAGTTTTGAGTGTAAGATGCTGGAGAATAAGATTTGTAATATTCTAAAATCTTATAAATTATGAGAATATAGATCTTTTGAAAATTTCAAAGTCTTACCATGTCCTTCTCCTTTCCTTTTTTTTTTTTTTTTTTTGAGAGGTAGAGTTTTAATTTACAATGTTCACTTTTGATAATTGTCATTTATCATTAAGCCAAAACACCAATTAGTTTTTGGTATAAGCACAGATAAAATTTCAAATCTCTTATTTGAGAAAAAATAGACTTTACCAGTTTAAATCTAACTAAAATCCCCAAAGTTATTCTCAAAAAAAAAAAAAAATCCACAAAGTCTTGTAATGTTAGTCAAACTGAATGACGAATAACTCTCAATTTTTTTTTAAAAACAATTTATATTCTTTCCAACCGAACGCAAAAAGATCTTTGAGAATTAGGCCCAAAACCTTTTCCATAGTTTTTGGTTGCCAACCACAAAAAGAATATAGGCCTAAACTAAACATATGTCATGTTGAAGAAAAATGGTCCCATCTTCTTCCAAATGACAAAATGTAATTTGTGGTCCTTCCAAGCAAAACAGGAAAAAAGTTATTAGACTTTTTATAATATTGCGGTGGTGGCTTTGATCCTACGAAGCCATTGATTTAGATTTAAGAATTGTAAATCAAAGAGTAAAATAAGGGTCCCTTTGTGGGTTTCTCGAAAAATGTTTTAAGCTTATAAAATGCAGAAATTACCTGCGGAATGTTTAACATGAGGATGATTCAGCTTTTTACTGTAGTTTTTGGCAAGCAGCTCAATTGTTGCTTCATACAAAAGCCATTGCTTTTTAAAAAGCTAAATCCCTCTCAATTTTGCTTTAAAAATTTGAGTAAACATCACGATCAATGGTGCATTGTCTTACTCATATCCTTGGATTAGTTACACCAATCAACTAACAAATACTATAAAGTTTTTTCAATCACTCGGTAAATAGGGTCCTTGTCCTTGATTAAGAAAATAAAAATAACCTTTTTTTCTAGTAAAAAAAAGTAAAAATAACTATGCTTATATACATTTTTTTTTCTTACAACGACAGGGCATTTGTATTTGTTAAGTGTCAATCACTCGGAGAATAAGGTCCTTATCCTTGATTAAGAAAATAAAAATAACCTCTTTTTGATAAAAAAAAAATAAAAATAACTATGCTTACATACATTTTTTTTTCTTACAGTGATAGGGCATTTGTATCTATTAAGTGTTAAAGCATTCATATCAATCCGTGTAGAATTTACACAATTTGCCTAAAAATGATCCACATTAGTCCGTGTATGATTGTGTAAATTTACAAGTTTGCTACAGTAACCATGTAAATTTACACTAACACTATTCATTTTACATTTAGTTGTTTATTATTATTTTTACATATCTTAAGGATGAAGGAAAAAAGTAGATGGTGGTTATTATGTGTGAAGAAAGATAAACAATTAAAAAATTTTGATATTTCAATAAAATGTAGTTTAAAAGAGAAAATCTGGTATGAGGTGTTTTGAAAAATAAATATGTAAAATAGAATAAATAAGTTTTTATGCTAAAATAGATAAAAATATTTGCACGAGCCAATGCAAATCTCTTAACATTCAATATAATTTTTTTTTTTTAGCTTTTTGAAACTACACCTGTTTTTTAAAAAAAAAAAAATTTTAAAAAACCATTTAAAAAATTGTACCTTGAAAAAAATACAATCTTGACTCGTGGCTATTAGGGCTTGCTCATTTGCTGAGATTTTTTACTATTGACAATTTCAAATTTCTATAAATGTAAATTCCTAACAGTTTAAAACTTTAAATTCCTAAGAAATTGGATATTTAGTGTTTAGTAGGCACTACAAAACTACTTTATGAAAAGTTTAATAAAGCTAGGTGAAATCCTATAAGAAAAGTTCACAAGTTTTAAGTGTAAGATACGGGAGAGTAAGATTAGTAATATTCCAAAATCTTATAAATTATGGGAATTTATCTTTTGAAAGTTTCAAAGTCTTACCATGGCTTTTTTTTTTTTTTTTTTTTCTCATTAATCTATAATGTTCGCTCTTGATAATTACCCTTTGTCATCAGATTAAAACATCAATTGATTTTTGGTATAAGCGGAAATAAAATCTCAAATTGCTTATTCGAGAGACAAAAAACTTTACTAGTAAGCTAACCGGAACTCACAACTTCTTACAATATCAAACAAACTGACTCTCAACATATTTTTTTTTAAATCTCCCAACCGTACACAAAATGTTTAATAAATCAGTTTGACGTCCATAATTGAAAGATAGTTGTGTACATCTTACTTCCTCACCAACCATTTTAGAGAATAACCCATGTTTCTTACCAACCTAAAGAAAAACTGAGAAGAAGATAATCCGAGTTGGTATAGGGAGTTGATTGGCCACTGCCAAAATGTGCAAAACGGACCCACTGGCCCATGAAATGACTCAAGTGGCTCAATCATGGGCCCCTACGAAATCATCTAAGTTTTCATTCTTCCCCCCCTCCTCAGATTTCATATGCTAGCGTAATTTGTGCAAAATCCACATATAAAGTTTTATTAGAAAAGTGATTTGCGATAATTCAAATATATTCGTAAGCACCGAAATTAAAATTTCCAGCATCTAAATATAGACTATATAGAATTTTAATGTTCAATTTTTTGATGACCAACACGTTTTTTTTCTATAATTCAGTAATTAAGGGTCGAGTGATTTAAATCTTAAACGTTTTCATTAAAAATTAGTAATTGAGTTACAAAGCTTTTGCTTTTAACATTCATTGACATTAAAGTCAAATGGTTTTATAGAAAAATTTATCAGTAATGAGATTGAAGGGAACAAATCTGAGGACAAAAGGGTTATGAGCTACTGTTGAGTCTATTTAAGTTTTCCACTTTCTAGTATTCTTTTTTTTAAGTTGTTTTTCATCATTCAAAGTTTGCTTTTTTCTTCTCCTTTTTGCAAGAAAATTTTTCAAAAGGTGATTCCGAATCATGCAGGGCAACATCAATGTTGGACTTTGAGCTCCAATCAACAATGGACAACATCACCGAGAGTACATATATTGGTTCTCAAAAAAAAGAAAAAAAAAATACTCTATGTATTTTCATCAAGGTCAATCTGTCTAATCTGCTAGAGTTTAGTGGATGTTGGTTTGGGACCCTCATAGACTTCTGTATTTGATTACATATTACTTTATGTTTTACAGATTAAAGCACACACCCAAAAATCTTCTAGGAACCAAGAAGAAAAATTATTGTGAGAGAAGAAGTGGTGGTAAAAGTGTTGCCTTCCTATCCAAAAATCTTGTATTATTGATACTATCCTATATATGAATTATGATCCTATCTGTGTCTGCTACCTCCCTTCTTTTATCTGTTTTATCAGCTGAAAGTCAGGTTGTTACTACTCATGGTTTTATTATTATTTTTTTTCTTAATATGTTACTAACCGAGCCGTTCGAATTTCAAATCTCACTCTTTAAACCTCTACACGCCCAATATGTGGGAAGGTACCATCCTGCCTTCATAAGCAGTGGTTCTTTAAGAGAATATTTAAACTCAAGTGATTTTGCTATTGGGTTCCTGCTATCAAATTGTCTCCAAGATACAACAAAGTATAAATTTAATAGATAGCAATTCTCGATAATTCCATAATTACCTTGTATGTATAAATTTTTTTCTTTGTAGCAAACCTTCCAAAACAACACCGTCAAAACTGTTACTAGATATGTTACGAAATAGTTAACCTTACTTTTTTTTTTTTTTTTGATAATTCGATGGTTGAGAGTGAAAGATTTGAACTTTGGACTTCTGTACTAAATATACCATGAGGTATCAATTGGTAGCCACCCCATACTTCAGGTACACTTTACTACATAATTTTGCCAAATTCTAAAATCTCGAATTGTTTCATCTGAGTTACCTTTTGCTCAAGCAAACTATTGATTATATAATTGTAAAATTCTAAAATCTCAAATAGAAAGTTTGTATATCCTTGCATTACATCTTATGTAAATTTATATATATAATAATAGATGAAACTGAGAGAAGCTCAAATTAAAATTTCAAATTAGAGTTCTAATTTTACGCCACGTGTCCTAAATTATTTATTCTCAAAGAGTTTTATTTCTTAATTTTAGAATCAAATATGGAATCACATTATAAATATTTATCCAAATAAGTTATTAAATACAAAAACCAAAGAGAGTAGAATAAATGAATCGTAAAAAAAAAAAAAAAAAAAAGTACTTCACAATAATAATAATAATAATAAAACATGAAAAATTTACATTTTATACCTGATAATATCTTTATAAAATTTTTTAAAGAGTTAACAAAATATAAAAATGACTATCAATAGTATTTTAATTATATATATAAGAATTATATTATGCATCTTATTTTATATTTTTAAATGTATCCATGCATATGTATGGAATTACAAGCAAGGAAGTCAATTCCGTATCGTACCGGCAAACAATTCGGTATATATAACTCCCCTGCTTCGTACTGAAAAAAATACTGGCCATACCGGTCATGTACCGACCGTACCGGTCAATTTTGGGCAATGGTAACTTATTTGATCATATAATTGTCACTTCACTTGACCAATTTCGCAGCAAATTGACAACTCACTCAAGTGAACCATTAAAAACACAATCTTTTTCAATTGTTCAACTTCCAAAAAGGAAGCAAAATTTACATTCTTTTCTAAAACTCACCCACAAAGATAATGGTGAAAAAAGAATATGTCCTTCCTCTTATTTTGTCAACCAGACAAGAGACACAAGATTCTTTTCTCTCATTCTCCTCTCATAACAGTCACGCTTACAGCTTATCCATCCTCCAAAAGCTACCTACCAAATAAACATCGCACCATTCAACAGAGGAAAAAAAAAAAAACATGGCACCATTCGAAAATAAATTATGTTGGACAATCGTTTACTTTTCTTTTTTATACAGGAATCACAAGTTGCCTTCTAGCTCGGATACTATTATTTTTTAAGAAAAAAAAAAAAAAAAAAAAAAAAAAAAAAAGGAGCCTCAAGTCTAAAAGACTGTTTGAATTGAGGGGAGTAGGAGGGAGAGGGAGAGCAAAGGAGAATAGAGGGGAGTTGGCCGAAAACTAATAGACCAAAAATTAGTTTAATTTTCAGCCAACTCCCCTCTACTCCCATTTTCTCTCTCTCAATCTAAACGGACTATAAGTGTTAGGATGTTGATTCACACGTAGTTACGTAAAAAGAAAAAGTTGCAAACAAACTTTTAAGGCTTCCAAGTGAGATTATATAAAACATTAATCAAGACATTAACAATTTAACATGTTCAACCACGGTGGGAGAGGATGTGGGCAAGGCCTTGAAGCCCTACTAAAAATTTGTGAAAATTATTAAACAAAAAAACAAAAAAATCCTCACAAACATTCCAAACATGACTATTGAATAATAATGCCTTGAAAATGACAATTATGCTACTAAAACAATGATATTTTAATGGGCCATTATGCAATGTGGTAAATAAAAATTAAAAATGTAAAAAGCACTAAACGAAAACCACTTCTTTCTCTCTATGTGGTAAACAAAACATGTTTAGGGTGAATTAAAATAAAAAAGACTTATTACTACTCCAGTTACTACTATAGTTATAGAATGCATCATATTCTGGAGCTGAGGGGCGGATTAATAGGGGAATTACCCTATTCCCAAAGCGACCAAAATACCCTTGAATTTGGTCACCTTGTTTACTGAAATCTCTGCCATTTTTATTGATAAAGAAAAGAATGGTTTGAGTATTGAGTACTACTCCCATGAATGTACAAATAAAGTAAATCCGAAAGTATTAATAAAAGGATCGGAGAATATTCAGTTTTCCCAAAGCGACAAACATCCCCTTGGGCTTGGGTTCCAAGCTTGGAGCATATCAAGGCATCGTACAATTTTTATTAAATTACTATCTTTTATTTTTATATTTTTCAATTAAAAGCTGATTTGGTTATTAAAGTGAATTGCTAAATGCAAATTTGGCAAATTCAGGGGAACAGAAACCTGACCAAAAAAAAATTCTAATAACATTTGCCATTTTTTAAGTTATTCTCTGCAGGTATTTTCAAACAACATTTTTTTTTTTTTTGACAATTTGTTAAAGTGATCATTTGTGATTAAAATATCATTTTTATATGAGACTATAATTTATATTATTTTTATTATACACTAATCACAACACAACACATTAACAATTATGAAAAATATGAAAATTTTTCCATATTCTATAGTAATATATGATTATCGTTGGGGCTGGCTCCCCTCCTGATATAATTTCTCCAGTTCTCTCATGTTTTTACACTCACGTTTTTACACAAATAAAAGACAAGTTGCAAGCAACAATTCTAAAGCTTTAAAACAAGCCACGTCAAACATAAATTTCTCTATCTCTTTCAACAGCTTCCTTAGGAAAACCACTGTCCCCATGCCCCTTGAATGTTTCAATAAATTTTTTCTGGGGTTTTTTTAACCATAGGATTTGTTGCTTACACCTGTCTTTCATTTGTATAAAAACATGAGAAAACTGGAGAAATTATATAATAGGAGGGGAGCCACACCCATTATTGCTTGTTATGGATTAAAAAAACATTAGAATATTTTAATATGTGTCGTGTATATATTGTGGAAAATGATTTTGTATTGTCCTGTGAGTTCTTTAGTTCAATAATATTACCAATTTACCACACACTTAAAGTTATAATAATAATAATAATAATAATATAACATGCAGACATGGTCCATTTTAAAAGAAAAAGAAGTACTACGTTTATAACAATTTCATAATATTTTCATAACAGATTATAAGTAGTAAGTTGTTATTGATTCTAATTTAAATCTATAACTTAAATTACTTTTTTTCATCTGTAACAACTAATAATAACCTATCACTTAAAATTTGTTATGAAAGTAATGTTAAAAAGTTGTAGATATATATAACATTCCTCTTAAAGAAATAATTATCCACACGGAGAGAGGACTGTTTGTGTTCATTTCTTTTTGGTATTAGGTTAGGGGAAAAAGAAAGTCGTTACGCAATGTAAGGGAGATAAAATAAAATTTGAAAAGTTTCTCTTAAAAAAAAAAAAAAAAAGCTCTTTCGAGTCAAAATTAGTAGGGGCTGTTTGGTAGTAGCTTTCAAGTATTGTTGTTTAAAATGATGTGAAAAATGTGATTTAAAAAGTGTTGTGAAAATATATATTTAAAATACTCATAATGCAAAAATGTGTTTGATATTATGTTTCAAATAACATATTTTAAAATGTGAAAAAAAAAATATAATTGTGTTTTTGGTATGTGTATGTATTTTTTTTTTTTTTTTAAGTGGTAACTTTCATGTACAATTATTTTATTAATATGTATTAGAGAGAAGGAACGTGAAAGAGAAGGGAGGAAAAGAAAGAAAAAAAGAAAAAGATGAGAGAGAGAGAGAGTTATATTTATGTTAGGTCTTAACAAGTAAGTCCCACACTTTTCTAAATATTTACAAAAGTACCATTGAGTAATTTCATTTGAAAATTGAAAACTGGTATAAGGAGTTCTCTAAATTCAGTGTTCAAACACTCTAAAATAAGAACTATAACTCAAACGCTTCTAAATGAAATCCCTTAGCAAACATTTTTTTTTTTTTTTTGGCTTATAGTTTTCAGTGTTTAAACACTGAAAACTGTTGTTTGAACTACCTTTCCAAAATAGTATATGCGTATTATGAAATTTTAAAATTCTAGTCCAAGAAAATTTTTTTGCCCCTTCTAACATAATCCTTAACCCCCTTCAAAAAACAAAAACAAAAACAAAAAACAAAAAACCAATAAGTACAAAATTTGACCAAACAAAAAAAAAAAAAAAAAAAGTCCAAATAACTAACAAAAATTAGCCTAAATAACAAACAATAAACCTTAGAAAAAAAAAAAAAAAAACTATTTATCAGGTTTGATTGATAGATCTTAGATCTATCAATTTCTTTTTTAAATCATGATATTCATACAACATCAGTTGAATAGAGAGAGAATATTGTCTGACCTCCTACATTTTCCACTGCATGGGCACATGATCCATTCGTGTACACGATATGTTGCCTCAACATCTTCACACAAACTGTCCCACCCATAACCCCACCCCATTTTGGAGAGGTTGCTACTCATTTGGGGCTTTGCAGCATGCCATCGAGCGTCTCACATGCTCATTGTTACTGCATGGGCACATGACCCATTTGTGTAAATGATATGTTGCCTCAACATCTTCACGAAAATTATCCTGCCCATAACCCCACTCCATTTTAGAGAGATTGTTACTCATTTGGGGCTTTGCACCACACCATCGAGTGTCTCACATGCTCATTGGCTCGCTCTCTCTCTCTCTCTCTCTCTCTCACAGAGTAAAGATAGTAGTGTGGTTGCATAAGAGGGGTTGCTCTACAAAATGTTGCCGAACAATTAATAAAATGTGTTGATTAATTTTGTTTTATAAAAGTTGAGCAAAATTGAGTATAAATAATAAAACGAGATGCATTTGTTTTTTAGTTCAAAATGTTGACAATACATAATGCACTATCCTACTTAGATTTCATTAGTGGCATAGTTAGTGACATACTTAGCAATTAGATAATAAAATTTAAAGTGTCACACCCACACGACACACTGCACATTGTTCAATGGCTAATGCACATAGATGCAATTCGTTAATATCATAATAAGAATTTAGAAATTTATAATTAATGATTGTTGATAAGTGGGTTAGAGTCATTAATTTTTAACTTTTTTTTTTTTTTTAAGAGAGTTTCAACCTATGGCGTCCGCTTCTGATGATAGCTCTTTATCATCAGACCAAGACACCAATCAGTTTTTGGTGTAGGCGGGGATTGAACCCCAGATCTCTTATACAACCATCAGAGACTTTACTAATTGAGTTAACTAGAATCCACTCATTAATTTTTAACTGAACTGCTTAAAACTCTAGTTTTTATTAATCTATTTGTCTTATCTATTTCATTGAGTGGTCCACTAATTTTGATCAAGTTTGTGATATGTGTTTGTGCAATAAGGATTATGACATTGTTAGGCTTACTAAATAGACTTCCTCGCATGTTTTTTTAATAATTATTTTATTTTTGATTATTTTATTTCTTGTTTTTTTGCCAATAGTAATTAGTCCTTTCGTTAGAATATTATTGGACATATAATAAGATAATAACATAATTAAGTTGTAGTTGATTTAATAGGCTCTTTGATTTTATACATTAAAAAGGAAATTGTTGCTATATCTTGTACAAAATCAATCATAGATGGTTTTCAAGATTTAAAAGATTGTCAAGTTTCATTTTGATAGATAATTTTATTGCAATATATTAAAGAAACAATTATTTTGATATCTTTTCACCTGTTGATATTTTGTTAATACTAAATTGATGATAATTTGAATTTTTATGATTTTTTTTGTGTGTTCATACTGTGGCTCTCCTCAATTGAAATCATGGTCTATTTTATCCCTCAATTCAAGAATGATATGTTCTTGATAACCTCTAGCATTTGTTCAGGAGATGATTGTTGTAAACTCATTGTTTTATAGTGAAAGTTTTTATATTGTATTTGTTCCCATGATTTTATTACGGATTATATATATGAATACAAAAAAGGCAAGAATTTTTCAAGACCCAATAAAATCCTATATTCAGGTCATTTCGTTGATTCTATCTGGTTTCTTTTACAATTAATTAAGAATTCTCACAAATAAACAAATACTTTACCAAAATATAGCATTTGATTTATGTTAAAAATTAATATAGATGGTTTGCCCTTATCAAAAACAATTCCACCTTTTAGCTTTCTACGATCTACCGAAAGTGGGGAAATGGTTTTGAGGGGTTTATTTATTTATTTATCTTCTATCTATATTATTAACAACAAGATTTTTTTGTTTGATTTTTAACATTTTGCATACTAAAATATCCTCACACAAATTCTTAAACTCTCTAAAATACCATTACCTTTTAGTTAAATAATTTTAAATTATCCCCTCAAAAAAAAAATTTTTAATTAAAAAAGCAAACCGGTTAAAAGAGTACTTTAATGTTTAGTTAAAAGAGTAATTTATTGTTCCTAAGTTTTAAGCTGTTTCCTTCATCTTCTTCATTCAGCCTAAAACTTAAGACATTATCTATATCTCACTTTTAAACAATATTTTATGTTACCTTATCTCTTTCTTTAAAAGAGTACTTTAATGTTTGGTTAAAAGAGTAATTTACTGTTCCTAAATTTTAAGTTGTTTCCTCCATCTTCTCCATTCAACCTAAAACTTAAGACACTATTTGTATCTCATTTTTAAACAATATTCCACGTTACCTTACCTTTTTCTTAAAAAAAAAGAAAAATACAAACATTTATTTATATATCACTTTTAAACATTATAACAAAAAAAAAAAAAAAACATTATTACATAGCGCAAAGCGCATGTGACAATTCTAGTTTGTAATAATGATTTGAAGGTTTTGAATCAACTCAAGTGACTTTAGTTAGTTGATCGAGTGAAGAGTTTTTCTTTTTTTTTTTTTTTTTTTTTTGGTCTAATAAGAGCAATGGCAGTGCCACGTTAAGGGCAGGGTGGTCCCATGACCACCCTGACCTGAAAAAAAAAAAAAAAAATTACATATAATAATTTTTTTATTTGAATACCCTTTAAAAAAGTTTTGGGAACACCCTCAAATTTTTTTTTTTTTTTTATGTCAATAAAATTAAATTTTGCCCTATTATTTGTTCTACTTTCAAGCAAAAAGAAAAAGGCCATAAAATTTTTTTTAACTAAAATATGAAAAGAAAAAAAAAATTAACATAGCAAGCCCACCCTAGAGAAAAAAAGTCCAACATCAATCCTAAACAAAACTAACCCAAACGGATTATCAAAAAAAAAAAAAAAACCAACCAACCAAAACCTAATTTACCAATATGCATTCGCCCACCCCGCCGATTGATCAATGGTAAAGCAAATTAGCAAAACTGAAATCAGAACTGAACTCCTAACCTAAACAAAAAAAACATCATCAACGACCAAGCTCCGAGCACATCAGCGCGACGACGCTTCTACCTAGACCGCCTCAAACTCGAGCAAGTGAGCAATAAAGCACATTGGGCCTCAAACTCGAGCAACAGCGACGGTGAGATCAGAGATCGGATCAGAGATTATTTGGCTTGCCTTGTTGCCTTGACCTTCAAATCCTCGCCTTAATGTGCTGCCGCGGCGCTGCCCTGTCCTCAGGCCTCAAGGTATTTCAGTTCTTTACTTCTCTCTCTCTTTTTCTCTATCCGTCTATCTCATCTAAATCTTACATCTTTGGCTTTGCTAATTGCTGTGATCTGAATCCTCTAATCTGAGAGTGACTGAGTGAGAGCGGAGCTCTCTCTTTCTTTCTCTTTGAAATGAAATGAGATTCTCTTAATCTCTCTGTTTCTCTATGTCCAAATGTCTAATTTCCTTTATTTTATAACTTTATTTGACACTTTGACTTTATTGGTTTGTGAGTTTGTCAATTTGTGTATTGTAAATTTTGTGTGTTGTGAATGTTTTATATATTTAATATTTTGTGGAATGTTGATTGGCTCTTGTCTGTTGAGTGGGTAGTGGATGGGGGCCATGGGGCCGTGGGGTGAGATATTTGAATTGGGAAAGTGGACCGGTAGAGGCAGTAAAGGCTGAAGGCATGCAGCTTGTAGCACTGATAATGAGACTATCATTCAATGATATCAAAATATGAAAATTCGTAGAAGGCAATTGTAAACTTTATGTATTTACGTGTTTTTTTATTGTTGTTGTTGTCGTCAATATATGAATTTCTCTTTTTATTAGATTCTATAATTTATACTCTTAAGGAACGCTTTAAGAAAAATTCCTAGAGCTGTCACTGAATAAGAGATATGAGATTTGAATCTTGTCTCCATAAAAAATCAATTAACATTTTGACCCGAATATTAAATAATGGGCAAGATTTTTATGCAATCTGAGTTACAGAAATTTTAATGCAACCTATCACGTGGTGGTTAAAACGCCATCTACATGATTTGTTAAAAGTGTTATCTGACTATAACTACATGTAGATAATTTTTTCACCCGCCACGCAAAAGATTGTAAAAAACTCATGCAACCCAAGTTACATAAAATCCTTATTCTCAAAAAAAAAAAAAAAAAAACTTAAATGTTAAAGATAATTAATTTCAATACAATTATAATATATTTGAATTTAAATTTTTTTTTTTTTTAAAGTCAATTGTAAGATACTGTATGTATATTTTCCATCCCAAAAACACATAATACAGTACAAGCAGCATAAAATTCCTGTATTGTGGATGTGGCCCAAAGCAAGCGGCATGTGTTGCGGTGGGCGCATTTTAGAGATTCTCTCACACAGTAACCAACAAAGAATAACAAGGGTACAAAAACCATGCACGCACCTCCACCTCACTTTATTATTATTTTTCTCTCTATATTATATTAAACTCACGGTTCCTTAAACAAAAAGTGAAGTATTAATTTTTTTTTTCTTTTTTATTTTGGGGAAGAGATATATATAACCACTGTTTAGACAAAGATTGCTACCCACATGACCATGCTCTGTACTCTCCTCCTCAACTCTGTTCTGTAGTTTTAGCTCTGAAAGCTACCACACTCTACCTAGCCCTATTGCCTATTGGGATTAATCCTATCCCTTGACGGGAATATCACACCTCCCAAACAGATGCTCATCATGCAAGGATATTGTCCCTGTACCATATTTCTTGCCTGTCTCTCAATTATCATGTTCTTTAGAGACACATATAACTATTTTATAATCTGTGTAATATTGAGGTTATAACACTCATCCCTCCAAACTGCGCGGTAGAAAATAAATCGTACCGTTCATAAATAGTTTGAGTTTAACTTAATAAAAAGTTTGTTTATATTTATTGATGAGAAACGTTAATGAGTACCCTTAGGGTATTTATTAATAATCTATTTAAAGAAAATTTTTATGAAAAATAAAAAAGAAGTAATTAATATTTTGACAGTTTTTTTCATTACTTGTAAAAGTGATATCAAAATTTTTTTAAAATTAATTATTAATAAGTGCCTTACGGGTACTCGTTAGCATGACCCTTTATTTATTTAATTTTAGTTTTAGGCTTGTTTAGTAAATGAGTTAAGTCAAAGTAAATGAATCAATCAAAGCCAAATCGAGCTCAAACTTTTATACTTAATAACGAGCTTGAATATTATTTGTAAGCTTGATTCAAGCTCAAGCAAAGTTTGAACATTCTAGTTTTGTTGTCAAGCTGAGCTTGAATATTTACTACTCAACAAAACTCAATTCGTTTAGTGTCAACTGAACTAAAAAAAAAAAAAAAAAAAAAAAAAGAAAAAAAAGAAAAAAAAAAAGAAAAGAGGTTAAGGCCACAAAACTTTGATGGGTTATACTTTAGATTGATTGGTGTCTGTGCTGCTAAACTCCTTTAATGAACAAAAAGAAAGAAGGTATTTTGTAGTTGCTAGAAAATTAAGGGCAAATTGAGAAATAAGAGACAAGGGATTTTCACACAAAACTATCCTTTTATTTATATTTTGAGTTTGTTTCTTACTCGTATGTGTGTGCGCTCATAAGCCTGTGCTCGCATGCATTTCCTTTTTTTTTTTCATCTATATATTTCATATTAATTTTTTTTTTTCTTTTCAAAATTTTTAGAGAATGGTACTACATGGCTCCGAAGCGCACATATGTTTTATTCATCATCATTTCATAACGTAATATGCCAAATGGTTAGTAAAGATTAAAATATCAACAATGAACAACCTACCGACTTATTTATAGAATGATTGTACTTATACTTACTCTTATTTTTTCTACAAAAACTACATGATGAGCATTTTCGGTTATAAATATTGTTAAAATTAGATTTCACCAAAAAAGATAGATGATGCCAGTGACAATTATATTACAAAAACAAAAAACATAAATATTTGGCGATGGATAGAAAACCAAATGAGAACTTCTCAAGTAGAAAGGTGAAAAAAAAAAAAGAAAAAAAAAAACCCTAAACAAGGGAAGGAACCCCAAAACGCAAATCCTTATAAAGAAGAAGTTGACAAACTAAATGACAAAACCTTTGAAACTATACCTTATTGATTTAGTAGACAACTCATTGGTTTCACCACACCAACTCCATAACCTCTACATTTCTTCCTAGGGTTTTCTTACAAACGAGACATTTGCTTCATGCCAATACCTCCAATATATCAATGCATGTTAAGAACTCTATGGTTTCAATATAATTGGTTTTTCAGATGTTGTATGATACATGTATATCAAGAGGGTATGAAACCAATAACATATAAAGAGTATGGTCAAATCATGGGTGGGTTAAGACTTGGCAAAATTGGATCTCAACTTATTAGACATATGGGTCAACCCATTTTCTTCAAAGGGATTTTTTTTTTTTTTTAATTAAAAACATTTATATTTATTTTTTGTGTGCATTTTTTAGGGCTTTATGTGTAAAATTTTTTCACACTTTTACTTCTTCCCCTTTTCTTTGTCCCCTTTATTTTCTAAATTCTTTAATTCTCACAATCACTCGCTTACTCTTTATTCACAAGGTCAAGGCTTGGATATTTAAGTTTGGTGAACATTGGATTATGTAAACATAAAAATCTGTGTATTATTTAACTTTTATTTTTGAGTGTCTTTGTTTATTTATTATCTAATTAGACTAATTTGTATTAAAAGGAAGACAAAAACAATATCATAAAGTTTTTTTTTTTTTTTTTTTTTTTTTTTTTGCTCATGTGAAAAAAAGGGTCATACAGGGTTCATTTGATCCTCAAAATACCAAGTTAGAATTATAGAGTTCGCTGAATCAAAAAAAAAAAGAATTATAGAGTTTGCAACCCGTTTAGAATGACAAGTTTATTGACTTGACCCCGATTGACCTGACTCGTTTGCCAAGTCTAGGTTTTCGAGGCTAAGCAAGAATGAGAAAGAGAGTAGATACAAGGCATTAGCTCTCACTGATATGTTCAAATAACACTCCACCTACGTACATAAAAACATAACCCTCCGAATGTATATATACATTTTTGGTAGAATGGCCTAAAGCCTTATTGTGTTGTGGTATGCTAAATGTTAGCTAAGCAAGAGGTCCCCTCAATTAGTAAGGAACTGTACATGTCTCCTTGGGGCTTTCTCGCTCAACCGATAATAATTCTTGCTTGAGCTGACTTTAATGATTTACTAGTGTTTGAATGAGGGATTGTTCCAGCAAGCTTCAACCAAAATGCATGTCTTCAAGCAACTTCAAATTCTTCACAAAAATGGCCAGGCCAGGGTACACAACATGTTTTATATTTCATTTGTCTCCAGAAACTTAGCCAATTCAAAATCCTAAAACAAGTAACATCATAATTAAGGAAAAAAAAAAGTAATTTTTAGAAATTTTTTATAATATCAATAAAAGTAGTATAAAAAACTCTAAGAAGATGGTTTAATGGTTCCTAAAATTTCGTTATATTTTGAATTCAAAACTTTTTGCTAGTATTTTGAGGTCGTTTCATAAAATTTAATCCTGTAATAACCTAATGCGTGTGAGATGAAAAACTACATACACTCGAGAAAATGATCAGATTCCTAAAAAGATCTTGACTCTATTTATTAAAAAAATAATATCAAAACTTTCTTAAAATAATTATTTAACAATTATTCTAATTACACGCGTTAACTTGAAAACACCAAGAATTTCATGTTTGTTTGGGGTCACACGGTATATACTTCCTTTTTGGTAATTCCATCTCAAACTTCGGTTTAAACATCATAATCATATATATTATATATATCTGGCACAGTGGGCCATGGCCTGCAAAGACTTTAACAGAATGTGATTATTAAAATTTCAAAAAAGCAATCTCAAGCCAAAAAGCCAACAGAGGTCAAGACAATCAAACCACGTGACCTGCCAAAAAACTTACTGCAATTTTCTTTGCCTATAGACATCCCATTCTTCTCTCTGATAACTCCCACACATCCCTTCAGTCCAATCCAATCACTCACTATTTTTTAATCTAACTAAATTCATTTAAATTTTTTTTTTTTATTAAAAGACAACACATATCAGTTTTTCACTGCGTACAATGTTTTTTACTATTTTTTTTTTTTCAAAAGAAGTAAAAAAAAAAAAAAAGGCTAATAGTTCTGCATTTGTATCTGTGTCCAACTTTGGCCTTTTGTTTTGGCCTTTGCGTTTTGGTTCTATGTGCGTGAGTGAGTGATTTTTATTTTCACTAAGCTGTACTCACTTGTTGCTGTGCTTGTGAAAAGGAAAGGAAAGAAGATAATGGTAAAGGAATCAAAGGGGACGAGTAGAGCAGGGGTAGTAGAAACCAAAAGCATAACCAAATGGAATTTGTGGGGATTGTCCAAAACATATAGAAATCACACCAAGCATTCCCAGATCTCTAGGATCTCAGAATTTCAGGCTTAGATGTTTGGTCACTTGTTTTCTCGAGAAAATTCTCTTTCTTTTTTGCTGTTTTGTTTGTCTGAGCTCATTTGGCGTCCATTCCCACTCACTTTAATTCATAATTCTCTGTTTCCCAGCTGGGCATTTTGTGGCCAAGTGATTTTTAGCATCTGGGTCTCTATTGTCTTTGAGTTATAAAAAGAAAATAATGCTAGTGAGAGTAACAGCTTCTGAGAGTCCTGACTTCTTGTTATGGTGAATGGGTGGTCTGCTTTTATGGGATTCTGATTCTGAGATTGGATTTTTGTTTGTATAAGGAAAAAAGTGTTTGAGAAGTAAGTTCATGTGAGAATGGCTTGTTTGGTTGTTGGTTATATTGGTTTTGATGAGTGGGTACTTGTCGTGGTTGGGGAAAGAAAGTAAAAGTTTTTACTGAACTGAGAATAGAGTATGGAAAGAAGTAGTTTCATGTTCTGGAAAGTGGGTCTTTTGGTTTTGGCATTGATGGAGGCTTCTTCTGCTACTCTTTCTCCTACTGGTATAAACTATGAAGGTCAGTTCTCAAATGATTCCTTTTGATTTTCTTCAATTGAACTCTCACTTTGGTCTTTCTTTTTCTTCTTCCTCTCCTCCTTTATCTTCTTCTTCTTTTAAAGTTTTTGTTTTTATTTATAAACACTGTTCATTACAATTGCAACTCAGAGATTGGGCATGAATTTATTTTTTCATTTTTGTAATTTTTGGTGAGGCTTTTCTGGCAAAAAGAGAGAGAGTAAGGGTAATATAAAGTTCACCTTTCATGTTATGCTTGCTTGCTAATTATTTTTGAATATGGGGTTGGAGGAAATTATTGTTTCTCTTCAGTTAATGCATTCTTGGTTCGCTAAAGTAGCTTAACTACCAACATTTTCCATTTTTTGTATCTCATTTACAACATTCATCTGTGTGTTAGCCAGTTACAGCTCGGGCTTCAAAGTACCTGTATTGCCTTTTATTTCATTTATTTGTTTTTTTACACAAAGATAATATTTTTCATTTTTATTTTCCCTTGAACTTTGAACAGTTGTAGCTTTGATGGCGATAAAAAATGATCTCTCTGACCCACGTAATGTTCTGGAGAATTGGGATAGCAATTCTGTAGATCCTTGTAGCTGGAGGATGGTTACATGTACCCCAGAGGGATCTGTTTCTGCTTTGTAAGTTGCCTTAATTTTCCAATGGATTTTGATCCAAGAAAATAAGTTGAGAAGTATTTTTAGTTCATTCACTTTCAATTTTTTATTTTATTTTTAAATTTTTGGTAATCAGGGGACTGCCTAGTCAGAGTTTGTCTGGTATCATATCTCCAGCTATTGGAAACCTTAGTAATTTGCAATCTGTGTAAGTTATTGCATCCTTTTTCTATGATCTTTGATTTTAGCTTCGCTTCTTCTTGGCAGTTGGGTATTACTTTCATATTGTTAATTGTTTTTGGTGTTAATTTTACTTCCATCTTGTTTCAAGTATTCAGACCAAGACTCCTTCAGCTTGAGAGTTTTGGTTGTGTAGTGCTATAGCATTTAAGTTTATTCTTATACCATGATTTTATATATATGCAGGTTGCTGCAGAATAATGCCATTTCAGGTCCAATTCCTCCTGCCATTGGGAGGTTGGTGAAGCTTCATACACTCGATCTCTCCAACAATACTTTCAGTGGTGAGATACCTAGTTCCTTGGGGGACCTAACGAACCTGAATTATTTGTAAGTTTCAAAAACTTTATACTGGTTTTGATTCCTTTACAATACTTTTGAAATGTTGTGCAATTCACCACATGCTTAAGTCATTGCTTTCAGAATTCTTACAGCTTTTAATATTGTTTTTTGAGCAAATCAGGAGGTTGAACAACAACAGCCTAACTGGACCTTGTCCCGAGTCTCTGTCCAAAATCGAAGGTCTCACTCTCATGTATGTGCTTGTCCTTTGCAGTCAATCATTTACTCTTATTTGCATATTTTTCAAACCCTCAGAACAAAATTATCGTTTCTTTTATAAACTTATGTATTGACCTTTATAAGTTGAACATGTAGGGACCTTTCTTTTAACAATCTCAGTGGTTCCTTGCCAAAAATATCTGCAAGAACATTCAAGTGAGCCATCCATTCAATCTTTCTTGTAATACTTAATATCCCTCAATAAGTTGGTATTTGGTAATTGTTAACACTCCTTGCCAATTTTCCTCTTCAGAATTATTGGTAACCCTTTGATTTGTGGGGCTAAGGCTGACAACAATTGTTCAGCTGGCAATCCAGAGCCACTGTCTTTCCCTCCAGGTGCTCTAAAAGGTGTTTATGACTATGTTATATGCTTATCTCTTTCTTTCTCTACTTGCTTCTCCATTACTCTTTCATGACATGTTTTAAAATGGGTTTTATGGTTTCTTAGGTCAATCTGACTCTGGAGGAAAAAGTCATCATGTGATTATTGCTTTTGGTGCAAGTTTTAGTGCTGTTTTTGTCATCATTCTTATTGTTGGGTTTGTTGTTTGGTGGCGATACAGACACAACCAGCAGATTTTCTTTGATGTCAGTGGTTAGTATCTTTCTATACTTAGTATTTCATTGTCAGTAACACAGTCTTATAGCTTGTTCATGGTTATATCTATGTTAGAAGTTATGATGCATATCATGATGGAAATGATGTACATCAACTGCTAGTGTCAGATGGTTATGATTTCTTTGTGCTACATCTCTATTGCTTTGATGTTTCAGTTATAACATTGTGATTCTAACAGTTACAAATGAATGAATGGAGTATATTTAAATCTCAGGAGCCTCTTTATGTGGAAAGTAATTCATAGGTGCTTTTTTGTTCTCATGGCTTTCTGATAGTTTTCTATTTTCAGTTTCCTGAAACATTTCTGGGGTTGAATGTTACTTTTCTTTATAATTAGTTTTTGTACTGCTGGAAGTATTTCAAGCTATTGGAACAGCTCTTGTTCTAAAACATTGGGATTTTGGACTGAGTCAATAAATTTTTATTCTGAAGACAGAAAAATGGAAATTGGAATCGTTGCTTGGGTGGGTAAGGGAAAAATATGCCCTTGCTAAATCAAGGAATGACATAATTCAAGTGCACTGTAAGGAAAAGATGGAGAAACTGAATTTAATTGTGAATTTAATTGTCAAAACACAAATTTCAAGACCATTTGCACCCTTTTAGAAAAAGTAATAGTTGAAGCTGTGACATAGTTACTGTTCCTGTATTTGGTGTGTGACCCAACACACCTAGCAGTGTTATTTATTGTAGATTTTTGTTGTTTTTAGGAACTCGTTTTTATGAATCTGATTCACTGCATGTAATTATTTCTTTACTTTTTCCCTTTCTATTATTTTCCCTGTTTTCTCAGTTATAATGTGTCATTTGGCAGATCAATATGACCCGGAAGTATGCCTGGGCCATTTGAGAAGGTATACATTTAAGGAGCTTCGCACTGCGACTGACCACTTCAACTCTAAGAATATTCTGGGGAGAGGTGGTTTTGGGATTGTATACAAGGGATGCTTGAATGATGGAACTGTAGTGGCAGTTAAAAGGCTGAAGGACTTTAATGCGGCTGCTGGTGAAATTCAATTTCAGACTGAAGTCGAGATGATAAGTTTGGCTGTCCATCGGAATCTTCTTAGACTATGTGGGTTCTGCTCTACTGAGAATGAACGTCTCCTTGTTTACCCCTATATGCCCAATGGAAGTGTAGCCTCTCGGCTAAGAGGTTAGCTAATAAAGTACTAGTTGGTTATATGTGTGTATTCACTGCTTGCATTGCTTATTTACCAGAGACTTATTAAATCATTGACTACATCTGATGTAAGAAACCAAACCTGCTGCCACCACTATTGCCTTCTGTACATCACTGCTATTTATGGTAGCACCAACTGCACTCTTACCTATCCAATACTGCTTCTTACCTTGTCGATCATGGTTCAACTGTCAACTCCAGCAATGCTACTTCCTGTTGCACTAGCCTGGTGGGGAGACATTACCTCAGCCAATGGTTCTGTGCCACACATTATTCAACTCCCTACCGCCCCTACCTTCTCACCATGATGGTGCTGCTTTTCCTGCCATTATATTTTCAATCTATCTAGCTTCCAACACCAGGCACTTTCCTGGTACAACTGGTCCAAACCTTCACTACACTGGCACACTCATGCAAATAATGTAATCATCCAAATAGTAAATTTCAAATTGTGCACTTCTATCATTGAATTTAACGTTCGTATTTAGTGCTCAGATTATCCATGTGTCATATATAGCCTTCGAAAAAATGTCCAATGTAAAAGCTTTAATTTTAAAAAAAATATTATTTAAGTTTGATCAAAAGTGTCATTTTTTTGTCACTTTCCCGAAGACATTAGTGCTAATCAATCTCATTTTTGTTCCTTGTTATTTTTATAGTTAAGTTGGTTGGTTGTAGGCTTGTAGCTAATTTGGCAATTGAACTTTGAGATTTTCAGCCTTATATTACTAAGAAAGTTGCTAGAATTTGCATCAACTCAAAATCAATGACATTATTTTGGGTTTCCTTTCAGATCATATTCAAGGCAGGCCAGCATTAGACTGGACAAGACGGAAAGGAATAGCTTTAGGTACAGCAAGGGGACTATTATATTTGCACGAGCAATGTGACCCCAAAATTATCCACCGTGATGTCAAAGCAGCCAATATATTGTTGGATGAAGACTTTGAGGCAGTTGTTGGAGATTTTGGGTTGGCAAAGCTTTTGGATCACAGAGAATCCCACGTCACCACAGCTGTGCGTGGCACTGTTGGCCACATTGCTCCAGAATACTTGTCAACCGGTCAATCATCAGAAAAGACTGATGTGTTTGGCTTTGGAATTTTGCTCCTGGAGCTAATCACAGGTCATAAAGCTTTAGATTTTGGACGAGTAGCAAATCAGAAAGGCGTAATGCTTGATTGGGTACACTCTCTCTCAGGGTGTTTTCGTAATGCAAATTATGCCGCAAAGTTAAACATAACTGACAATTTGAAATGTCTGAAGTGTCTTGTTTATGCAAATGAAAGTCATACTTATTTTTTAATTCAATCTAATTGTATGTACAACTTGTCTTGCCTTCTCTCTGTATTTCTCCTCCTAGTGTCAAAGTTTGTGCTGCTTGTGACATTGATCCTGTTTAGGAGATTTGCATTGTATAATGCTCTTAAAAGTAAAATTGCCGTATGCTAAAACTGTATATATGCCAAGAATTCACCTCATGACTGTAGAAGAGTTGGGGAATCCTTTTAGTGCTCAGATAATATACTCTTCCTTCTGCGGATACTTAATATCTGAGCCTTACTTTTTTGCAGGTTAAAAAGCTCCATCAGGAAGGAAAGCTAAGCCAAATGGTGGATAAGGATCTAAAGGGCAACTTTGACAGGGTTGAATTGGAAGAAATGGTTCAGGTTGCCCTCTTGTGTACTCAGTTTAATCCTTCCCACCGACCGAAAATGTCAGAGGTATTAAAAATGTTGGAAGGAGATGGTTTAGCTGAGAAATGGGAGGCCTCACAGAAGGTTGAGACTCCCAGATTTCGATCTTGTGAAAACCCTCCTCAAAGATACTCAGATTTTATAGAAGAATCTTCGCTTGTCATAGAAGCAATGGAGCTTTCCGGCCCTAGGTGATTTTTAATTTTCTTTTATTCTTTTCCTCCTGCCTTTACAAGGCATCATTTAAGTTCTAGTGGTTTGAATCAGAATATGCGATTGGTGTTGATAGCTGCTGTATTCATCTGTATAAAGTAAAAGGAAAGTGTTGTATAAGTATCGTTGTTCTTCCTCGTAAAATTAATCAAGTTTATTGAGCCTCTGCCAGATATCTTGGGAGCTTGTTACAGATTTTCTTGTAGTTTCTATTGTGGTTGTAGTTTGTTTTTGAGGCTGACAAATACTGATTGTATGTACATGGCCCATAAGGTGTAAGGTGCCTTATGGTTGGCTGAGCTTAGCTCATGAGCGTGTGACACTTCTTAAATTGTAGCTTCAATAGACTGAGCCGAATTGGAATGTAGTTAAATTTCCAAGATTTGATTTTTATTTGATTTTTTTTTAGTGGACATATTGTGTTCTCTTTGCTTTTTCTTTTTGGCTAAGACCCAAAAAAATTTCATGAAACCAAATAGAAAACAACCCAAGAGGGAAGAAAGCAAAAATGAGAACAAGCTACATAACGATAACATTGTGCTAAGCTAATGTATGGTATGGACTACAGAATAGCAATCCTTGAAATTCCTCAAGATGCTACATTGGTTTGGAGAGGGATGCTGACTTAGAGGAATTGATTGGCGGTTCTTGAAGCATTGAATTGGGCTGGAAGAGATGTATTTCTTTGGATGGATCCTAATCAGCATTGATGGTCGAGTTTCTAGTATATTTTTATTACTGATGGTTGTTGGTGTTTTTTTTTTTTTATGGTTGTTGGTGTTGGATATCAGCTAGATTGGTACTCTAATTATGATATCCAAGCTAAAGTGTTGCAGATGAACTTAGTTGAGACTTAAGAGGGAGTTTGTTGAATGGATTGCATCTAAAGCTGGTATGCTGTATATATTTCCTTTTTTTCAATATTGAATTGATATAATAAAATATTAACCCCAGTTGGGCCTATGATATATTTGAAACTTTTGGGCCATCACATAAATATGTATCTTTAACAAGATCCGCGCAACCAATTATGGATTGTTGGAGGTTGGTGTGACATTTTCCAAACATCCAAAGACATGCTTTTATATGCTGGTAGGGTTTTGTTTTTTTGGTTCGGACCCCTGGGAGGTTTTTGTGTGTGTGTGTGTGTGTGTGTGTGTTTTTGTATTTCAGTGGATGAGTGCATTTAAAACACCAAGAGGTGCTAATTGAGTTCCAAAGCTCTTAGTTAGAAATAGGTAAACCATACTGAAGAGACTTATTTTGGGCTGTCAATATGATACTGTGTATGTGGTTTTTTTGGTAAGAGATGTATTGAAAGTTTTGTACTAGTTATGTTGAGTTGGTTTTTAGAGGCACCATGGGTTAGGCTAGATTGAGGATTTCTCAACCTCAGTGGGAAAGGTTGGATTGAAAAATATCACAAACTCAATTCATTTTGACCCATGCAGACTCTTAACTATCGAGCATATGTTCCAAACTTCCAATTAGGCTTGCCGTCCAACTATCCAAGTTTTATACATCTGGATATTATCTTTTGTGCATCAACATCCAAAATGGGAATGGTAATAGTGGGTTGGGGAAAATGTTTTTCAAATCCATACCCTCTAAATATTTTACATGCCAAACTTTCAGGGGTCTTACAAAACCCTATAAAATTTTTGAAAATTTATCCCTAATCAATTCCACCTATTTTTGAAAATTTTTAACTTGTCCCAAAACTACCCATTTATTTTCCCACAGATCAGGACATAACAAGTCAAATCATATTAGGTTAACCTAAACTTCGAATATTTAGAAAGTAATTAATAAAATTTAAACATAAGAAATTAATTCTACAATCTCAAATTAATTCCATTAATATTTGAAAAATCCAAGCTCGTCTCAAACTTACCTATTTGCCTTCTCACGAATCAAGTCATAAAAAGTCAAATTAAATTGAGTTAGTGGTTAGTTGTACGTAACATAGGTTGTAAGCTTAATGTTGTAAAATTTATAGTATCCCTTGTATCATTAAGTATCTTCTTAAAGTGTCATTGTTTATATTCATTACCACACTTCCCCCACAACTTGAACTTGCTTCCCCTCCTCAAACTGTCAAACACTTGGGGTCCGTTTGGTTGGAGGAATGGAAAAGTGGGAGGATAAAAAATGGTGAGAGGATGAAATTTTTTTATTTATTTTCTCTCCTTTTTGTTTGGTTGGGAATGGAAAAGTGGAGGGATGAAAAAAATGAGTTTAAATAAATTTATTTATATACCCTTGTTAAAGAATAGTGTCCAATTAAAACAAAAAAAGTGACAAATAACTACAAAAAAGAGCGATCACCCAAATTTATTAAAAAAATAAAAATCATGTCCCAAAAAAAAAAAATCACTCCTAGTTAAAAAAAAGAAGAAGAAGAAGAAGAAGACTATCGTGCCCAAACCCTAGAAAATCAAAAGAAAAAAAAGAAAAGAAAAAAAAGGGCAACGTTATTGCCCAAAAGAGGGGAAAAAAAGGCGCTAGGCCTAGAAAATCAAAATCAAAACCAAAAAAAAAAAAAAAAGAAGGCAACAAGGCAACGTTACTGCCCAGGGGAGAAGGAAAAAAAAAATAAATAAATAAAGGTGACCCATGTGCACATGGACATTTTTGTCAATCAAGAAAAAATTCATCCTCACTTAGTTTTCTCTCCATTTTAGGGAGAAAACATTTTGGTGGGCTCGGGGAGAAAACATTTGGGCCTCACTATTTATTTTCCTTTCTTCCTATCCAACTAAACACACTCCAAAAAAGTTTTCATTCGCATTTTCTTTCTAAAGTTTTCCATTCATCTTGTTTCACCTTTAAACAAACACATCCTTAGGGTCCATTTGGTTAGAGGGGTGGAAAAGTGGGAGGATAGAATAGTAGCAGCTTCAGGAATATTTTCCAGGGTGGTCATTAAGAAACTTAAATTACACAAAATTTAATTAAAAGATAACTTCATATATTGACCCAAAAAAAAAACACACACACACACACTAACACAAATACATAAAGCCTTACAATTTCTTTCTACAAATTTTTTTATTTTGAAATTTTTGCATGATAGTCTCATTACCAATGTTACAAGTTACATCTCTATCAAAATTTTAGTTAGATAAAACTTTTCTTGAGATTTTTCTTTTTGTTTGTAAGGACCTAATATATTGTTAAGGGCACATCCACCCCCCCCTCCCCTTCTAGATGGCAAGTCTCTCACTCAGATCAAGACTATGGGTGTTTAGCTAATCTTGTCTCAAAAGACAAAATCAAGGCGACTCTATGGTCCATGAAAGCTTTCAAATCTCTTGGCCCAGATGGCCTCCATGCTGGGTTCTTCTAGCAATTTTGGTCCACGGTCGGCGCCAAAGTGGTGCAAGAAGTAAAAAGATTTTCTCATCGAGGAAAGTACTTAAATATCTTAACCGAACTCTTATTACCCTTATTCCCAAGATCCAAGGCCCGGAAACTCTCCAAAATTACTGCCTATTCAGCCTCTACAACACTGTTTAAAAGTTAGTGTCCAAGATTATTGTTAATCGGCTAAGACCGTAAGACCTCTCTTGGGCAATCTCATCTCCCCGATGCAAACAGCCTTTGTGCCAAGTCGGAATGGAACAAATAATGCTATCATCGTTCAAGAGTTGATTCCTACCATCAGTAGAGCGAGGGGTAGAGAATGATATATGGCCATCAAAATTGATCTAGAGGAAGCTTATGATAAATTAGAGTGGTGCTTCATTAGAGAAAGACTTAGCCATATCAATATGCCAAAGGAGCTCACTGAGATTATAATGAGTTGTGTCTCATCTGTTTCTACCTCAATTCAATTTAATGGAGGTACCTTAGAACCGATCTACCCCTCAAGAGGATTTAGACAAGGAGACCCTCTCTCACCTTACCTATTCATCCTCTGTATAGATTGTTTGGAGCAACTCATCAAAGGGAAGTGTGCTGAGAATCTTTGGAAGCCTGTAAAAACATTCAGAAATGGTCCATCCTTCTCCCATTTTTTCTTCATCAACGATTTGGTTTTATTTGCCAAAGCAAACTATACTAGCTGTAATGCCATCCGTGAAGTGTTGGAAGAATTTTGCGAAAAACCTAGGCAAACTGTAAGTGAAGCCAAATCTGGGGTGTATTTCTCCCCTAATGTGGATATAGACACGAGGGAATCTTTTTGTGATGTCCTTGGATTCCGGTCTACTCCGTCTTTTAGGAAGTACTTGGGCATTCCCATTAAGCATTCGGGAACCTCCTCGCATGAGTTTAATTTTATCCTTGATAGAATGAAGTTGAAATTAGCAGGATGGAAAGCCAACCTTCTCTCCATGGCTAGTAGAGCCGTCCTTATTCAGCCTTCTCTCTCTCTACTATTCTTGCTTATGTCATGCAATGTGCTCCTATTCCAGGCATAGTGTTGGAAAATATTGATAAAATCAATAGGAATTTTTTATAGGGATCATCTGAGTCAGCCAGGAAGATGCATTGGGTGGGTTGGCAGAAAGTCACAAAATCCAAAGAAGGAAGGTGGATTGGGAATTCAGACAGCTAGTAGGAGAAACACTACTCTTCTCGCAAAGCTAAACTAGCGCTTTCACATAGAACAAGACTCCCACTAGTCTACTTTGTTGAGAAGGGAGTACTGTAATCATAAAAGACTGAATGCAAGGAACCAGAATAATCTCCCCTGCTCTTGAGTGTGGAAAGGTATGAAAAAGGGCACGAGCACCTTTAAAAAAGGCGCAAAATGGACTCTTGGGAGGGATAGTAATTTAAGCTTTTGGCATGATAGATGGTTGAATGCTGGAACTTTGAGAAGTATCATACACGGGCCGCTTACACTGGGGGAGGATAAGCCAAGAGTAAGGGATGTGGCCTTGGACAGGGGGTGGGATTGGTCTAAAATCTCTATGGAAATCCCGCTACCTATAAAACTGGAAACCTAAGCAATCTCATATGTTACTACCACCTCGAGGCCTGATAAGCTTCTGTGCCAACAATCCCCAAGGTGTTTTCAATTTAAAGAATGCTTATGATCTTGATATTGACAGTCATCATACCCCATTTGAGGGAGAGTGGATATGAAAAATGCAGACTCTTCCCAAAATTCATTTCTTTATCTAGAAATGTCTCCATAATAGCATTGGAGTAAAATCATGCCTGGCCTCTAGGTGTATGAATTCAGATCTTCTTTGCCTGATATGTAAACAAGAAACAGAGACAATAATCCATATTCTTCATGACTATGAGGTGGTCAAACTGGTGTGGCAAAATTTAGGCATCAATAGCATCGGTACCAGTTCGCTATGTTCCCAAGCCAATCAAATGGGAAAACCTCTAAGGGGTTGGATAAAGCTAAACTTGAATGGTTCATCCTTGGGTAATCTGGGGTTAGCAGGTGGAGGTGGTATTTTTCGTAATAATGATGGAGGGTGGATTCTTGGCTTCCCTAGACACATTGGCATCACCTCTAGTTTCATGGCTGAGTTATGGGCTATTCGGGATGGGTTGGCGTAGTGTGTAGAGAGAAATTTTTAGGCTATAGAGATTGAATTGGATACTAAAATTGTTTGTGATGTTCTGAGTAACCCCACACAAACTAACATTATTATTTCGCCTATTGTTGATGATTGCAGGCGGCTGGCCGAGAGGATTCCTTAAGTCAGAATTAAGCACTGCTATAGAGAATCTAACAGATGTGCCGATGGGCTCGCTAGGATGGGAGGACAACAATCTATTGATTTTACTGTTTATGACTGTCCACCTATGGAAATATAGTCTTTTGTTGATTTTAATTTTGTTGGAATGTACTTAAGTAGGCATTGTATTGAACCTTTTATTCCTTAGTCTGAATATAATATTCAATTTACCAAAAAAAAAAAGAAGCTTGGCTACAAACTTAATTATACCCTAAGGCTACAATTCTCATTAAATAAATTAAAATTGTCAATTTTGAAAATCTAATTGTTGAATTGCATGTTCTTTTTATGTTCTTAAAATGCATGTCAAATTTCATGTCAATCGCATGTTATTTACTTTTGATCCATAAATTTTTTTTTGATGTATAATTTTAGACTACAAAATCTCAAAATTTAAAAATTTGATTGATGACATAGCTATTAATTTTTTATCTTCTTGAAATTTTGCAAATATAGAAAATATAAGAAGAAAACGTATCTATTTATGGATTTATCAAAATTCACGTACAATAAAAAAATATATATATATATATATATATTGAGTAGAGTTATAACCTTAGTTTACAGCTAAGTTTGTTACCAAATTTTGTCCAAAATTTAATTATGTTGGCCTAAAAAAATTTAGGGTGGTCACAAATATTTTTTAAGGATTAAAAAAATCATAAATTTTTAAAATTTATATACAATAAAAAAAATTTCAGGTTAGGGTGGTCTTATGAACACCCTGAACTGAACGTAGAGCCGCCATTGGGATAGAAAATGGAAAGAGGATAGAAAAGTTTTTTTAGTTTTCAAGGATATTTGCAGGTTAGTATAGTGAGGGGATAGAATATAGTAAGTTAATACGCATTTAAAAGATATTTGCAAACTAGCATCTCAAATTTTAGAAATTCGAGTTCTAGAAACTTGAGTTCCATATAAAACTCAAGGCTTAAAGACTCGCTTCCTACTTGCTGAGTTTGACACTATTATGCTACATAGATCTCAAGTCTTAAAGACTCGAGTTCTACAAAACAAAGCCGAGTCTTTAAGGGGCTGTTTGGATTTGTTATTTTTCATCACCCATCACTTTGTTTTCGTCACCCATAACTCAAAACTGGTGGGTCCCACAGTTGAAAGGTGTGTTTTGATTTGTTTTCAGTTTTAGTTTCCATCACTAAATTCTCTGATTTTTGAGTGATAAGTTAGCGAAATTGAAAACACATTTTGGGTGTTTTCAAGTTATGGAAACTGAGTTTCCATGGCATTTTGGTAAATAAACACACACTGCTGGGACCCACTAGTCTTGTTAAGTTAGACTTTCCTTCTCTCTCCCACCAGTCACTCTCCTATTTTCTTTCTTTTTCTTTTTTCTTTCTTCTCCACTTTTCATTCTTTTTGTCTCTCTTCTTTCTCTGTTCTTCGCTGCAAGTAAGTCAATTCTTTCTTTCTTTCTTTTTTTCTTTTTTTTCCTTCCTTTTCGCCTTTCTCATCACAAAATATTTATGGTATTATATTTTCTTTTTTACGGATCCTTTTCGATGTCCAAACAGTTTCCACAAGTAGAACAACCAAAGCAAAGAGAAAAAGAGACAGACAAAGACAGAGAGCCATGACCGAGTAGGATGGCAGATGGTAGGAGTAGGATAGGTCAGACAGTGGGGCCCACATTTTGGGATTTTTCTAATTGAAAACCATGATTGGGTTAAAGTGCCAAACAAGGGTAGGTAGATTTTTGGGCTTTTTTGAGTGATGCGGTGATGAATGAGAAGTGATGATATTTGAGTGATAAGTGAGGAGTCATAGATTTTTTGGATCCAAACTACCCCTAAGACTCGATTTTTTTCGGGAAATACAATTATGTCATATACATCTCGAGTCTATAAGACTCAAAATTTAATTAAAATACACTTGGATCTCGAGTCTTATAAACTCGATTTTTGCTGGGCAAAATTTTATGAAACACAGATACGCATCAGTAAGTAACTAAATACTCTCTCATCCATAACACTCAACCTTTAACACCCCTCACACTCCTCAGTAACTCACTGCCTCACTCATGCATAACAACCCTCATACTTCTCACAACACATTGTTTCTGATCTCACACCACATTGCCTCTCTTTGTCGCTGCTCCTTTCTCTCAACAAATTTACATCTCAGGTAAGGGTTTGGATTTGATTGTCATTGCAATTGGGTATTATTTGTTGTTGGGTGTGGGTTAAAGAGTTTGACTATTTATCTGGTAGATAGTTAACATAACTTAGTTAAGAAACTAATATTGTGAATTATAAAACTTTGTTTTGTTAGTGTAAATTTTTGAGTATTTATTTGCATGGTTTTTGTTATCAAAATTTATTCATCATTTCTAGGCTCTTATCTTTATCATGATCTTACAAGGATTTTGACTTTTTTTTTTTTTTTTTTGGGTATTGGATACAAAATGGGTAGTGAAATTCATGCCCTTTGAATGTGTAATGAAATGAATTTTTTTGTATTGGGTATGTAATTAGATAAAATGTTGTATACTTTTACAAGTTTTTTTTTTTTTTTTTTTTTTTCCTGTATTGGGTATGAAATGGGTAGTCTTAGCATGATCGAAAAAGGATTTGGAGATGAAATGTGTAATGAAATTTTTTCCCTTTAAATGAATTGGAATTTGTGCTTTGTGTAGTTTGACTAGATAAAATGCTTTCTAACTAACACAGTAACTTGACTCTAACAGGTTCACAATGACTGTAATTGATATAATCCTATACCACAATGGTCCACTTAAGAATGCCAATGCGAACAAGGGATTGCCATTTGAAGGGCCGAGTATAAAGTGCTATTATACCAAAAATGATCGTAGGTTGAAGACCCTTGATGAATTAAAGATGATAGTTATGGAAGAAGTGTGTGTGAATCCTACTGTGCACAACATATAAATTACTTATTGTTCTCCACATGAAGTCCTGAAGCATTGGATTAATTACAAGTATATGGCGATAAAAGCAGACAAACATGTAAAGATCGTGTTTGACAAGTTGGAGAGAATACACGAAGTAAGTGGTATTGAGTTGTACATATAGTTGGAGCCGCGTGCAAAAGTTGGTATCGAGGAAATCCAACAAATAACCATAAGTTTACAGATTACAGTTCCGGATGCTCAATATGAGTATTTTACACATGTAGAGGATGATGATGATGATGATGACTATGTTGATGAGACTGCCATTAATGGTGAAGATTTTGTTAATAGAGATGAGTATGAAGAGAGGATTGAACGAGGGGATTTTGAGAGAGACATTGATGACGATAAGATATTTGACCGTAGTGAACCTAATGCAGACAATGTTATTATTTGACGATGAGGATTGACGATGATGTATATATTAGTACTATTAATTGATAATATTGGTAATATTCTAAATCCAAAGAAAGAAATCAGTTGATTCTACGTTCATACATCTACTGAAGAAAAAAAAAAAGTGGGCAACTAAATCCAAAGAAAGAAATCAATTGATTCTACGTTCATACATCTACTGAAGAAAAACAAAAGTAGGCAATAAAATCTAATTAGAACACATTACCATTATATCTAATTTAGCGCTGTTGCGATCGACAAACTTTCGAGTGATCGGACGGTACTAGTGTTAATAGGCATGATCGCGAGGCATTTCACCAATCTGAGGAGGTGCCTGGCATACTTGTTGTTGTTGAGTATCCCATTCTCAAATATATGTTGTATGTTGATGAGACTGCTATTAATGGTGAAGATTTTGTCAATAGAGATGAGTATGAAGAGAGGATTGAACGAGGGGACTTTGAGAGAGACATTGATGACGATAAGATATTTGACCGTAGTGAACCTAATGCAGACAATGTTATTATTTGACGATGAGGAATGACGATGATGTATATATTAGTACTATTAATTGATAATATTGGTAATATTCTAAATCCAAAGAAAGAAATCAGTTGATTCTACGTTCATACATCTACTGAAGAAAAAAAAAAGTAAGCAATAAAATCTAATTAGAACACATTACCATTATATCTAATTTAGCGCTGTTGCGGTCGACAAACTTTCGAGTGATCGGACAGTACTAGCGTTAATAGGCATGATCGCGGGGCATTTCACCAATCTGAGGAGGTGAATGGCATACTCGTTGTTGTCGAGTATCCCATTTTCAAATATATGCTGTGTGTTCTTCCCTCCAATTTCTGTCCACCTTCTCACGCAAGTCTATTGCATGTAGTCTTGCACTGGTGTCAACATGAGCGGGCTCCACCTGCGCCAACCCAAATTGTTGGAGGATACGGTCTAGGTGGTGTGTCTCTAGTATGCAGAAACACACAAGTGGCACCCTTGCCCTCCACATATCCCTCCCTGCAACGCAAAAGGCAAGAAGGTGGCCTAAGTTTGCCTTATTTGGCTGTCACATAATCTACAATAGAAGCAAAAAACAATTATGATAACATCTTAAAATTTGAAACAAAATTTAGTAACAAAATGTGACAGTGAACATGGTCTAAAAAGTCTAGACAAATCGCATAAAAGTCAACAAATCGCATAAAATTCACTCTCTTCAATCGCTAGACCCAAAGTAGACTTTCCAAAATGACCTTTCCACTCATATTACAAGGACAAAGTTCAATTCTCAAAGCAGCTAATCTGGGAGCAAGATATTGTATAGCCAAAACATGCTTTTCTTGGGCTTTAGACATGTCAAAATCTATAAAAAGAGAGGAAAGAGAAGGATGCAAGAATGTAGCATGAATCATCAAAATACACACTTAATTGTGTTTGTCATGTTTAGTCTATATTTTTCTTCAGATTGCCCTATAAACGACAATAACCTCAGTAGTAATGTTAATAATTATTGTCATGCATAGGAACAAGTAGTTCCAGTAGTCTATAATTGTGTTTTTGTTTTCATAGTAATTATCATGCAAATTAGTTTGATCTTCTCAGATGTTTGAATTTTGACCAAATCTTAATAATGTCCCTGTTCTCAAATCATAAACCTATTGCTAGATTGAATTTTGTTGCGCCAATCGCGAGCAAAGGTTATAATATTGTCCCAACACATTAATGCATAGTTGCCACCATTTTCCTGTACCAGTCTGAAACACCAATTATATTGACCAAATAAAAACACCATATGATCCTTATGATAATTAGTTTGTATTATTAATGATGTTGAAATGGATAGTATGAAATTAGAAAAGATTCATGAAAAGCCTCCCCTGTTTTTCGAATGACTCTGCTCTTCCAAAGTTTATGGACTTGAAGAGAATGAAAATAAAAATTAGTAATATAATTTTATGTACGCACTGACTGTATTATAAAAAACAAAAAATTGAAGCAGAATACTATGTTTACACGTAAAAAAATGAGTAATGAAATGGCAATTACCCTCTTGAAACGAGAGTTGGAGGTAAAGCATTATATGAGCTCTTGGCAGTGGTTGCCAATAGCACAGTTGAGTGCAACAAAAAGAAAAAAGAAAAAAGAAATAAAAAAGAAAAAATAAAATTCAAACATAAAATTATTAGAATACCATTTTTGGATCTCATCAATTGGTGTGTGTACAAATAGTGGATTTCCAAATGTAGTATTTGAATCTGACCTCTTAATAAAAAAGCTTTCTCTACTCAAATGACAACATTTCTTTCCAAAATAATAATAAAAATGTGCCATAACTTTATCAACCAGGTTTATTATTTGGGAGATAATAGTATCAGTATGGCTGCCAATGCTAAATTTGAGAGAGCTTAGCTTAGCTTAGCTCATTGACAAAGAACAAGATTGCGCGTGGGCATAAATTCCGTTCTCTGTTCCTGTCTGCTGAAAGATTTGGCACAAAAAAATTTGGAAAACATATAATCATCTATCCATGCTTCATGATGCTTGCAATAATATACCCCCACTTTGTTCCTTCCCTTCTCACTCACTTCCAACCCCCACTCCTCTCACACACCCACCTATAAATTCCATCTTCCCAAGCCCAAAAATCTATTTGGTAGCTAAGAAACCCAGATAAAAGAAAAGGAAATTCTATATCTCATGTTCAAAAAAAACGAAAAAGTTCTCCTGAACAGTATAAAGAAAAGCCTAACCCCAACTATTCTAAACGCATTGTGTAAGAATTTCTTTTCCTTTTTCTTAATATTCCTGTCATTAGGTTCAAATGTTTAAATCCCATTTTCTTTTCTTCCCACCAACCAAACACAACTAGCTATACATACATATCTAAATACTTATTTTTTAAAAGAAAAAGAAAAAGAAAAAAGGGCTTTCTGCTTAGAAAGCTGAAGAAAATGAAAAAATTAATAAATGGCCAAGCATTTTGATTGAAAACCTTAATTTGGTTTCTTTTCCCTCGCCTTTTCTCATCAACCAAACACATCATCACCAATGTCGCATATTCTCAGCAACCAAAAAGACAGTTCAGCTCACACTATTTCTCAGTGACATGCCTCTCTCACTGTGAGCTCTCACTTTGAGATTTATCCTAGCTGAATACATTTGAAAGTAAGAAAGCACTTCCATATATACTTCCAGGTTTTTAAGTGATGTATTAATGACAAAGGACCACCTTTATAAGACATTTTCGAAGTTGATGATCAGTAATTAAGATGGTTTATTGATTTTTCAACTTATTTCTGTATACTTAAGCAAACATCCTGTCAACAAAGGAAGTTATTTCCGTCTTACACTCTTCCTCAATTGAAGATGGTAAACCTAGTCCATATAAGAGGTTTCTTGACAAATCTCTTGAAATCACCAAAGCGTATCATAGCTGTGTTTTCCTATATATATATATATATATATAAAAGTCCCTAATGATAGAAAATTGGATACACAGTTAAAAGATTATGAAGCAATTAAAAGTTGTCCTTAATTAAGCCTAATTTTTCCCCCTATTTTTACATAACTCACCAGGATCTTATATGCATGGCATATTAAACTTTTGCTCAAGTTTTGAGCCAGATCTAAATTGTATTCAAATTTTGGTTTAGAACTAACATGGCAAAATTATTTTTTATGAAAGTTATTTTTACATTACACACACCTTTGCTTCTACAAGATATATACATAAAGATAGAATGGTGAGTGGTACTCTTGATTTTCTTAATCAATTGATTTTGTCTTTTTTTTTTCCCAGACAAAAAATAATGTGGATAATAAAAATAAAAATAAAAATCTTTATTCAGCATAACCAAATAGATTTTTTTGGATATTATTATCTAGCCTGACTCCATTCTAACTAATTGCTCGCGATAGTGGACCAACGCCATGCTAGAAGGCTTATTCCTCGGGCTTAGCACCCGCACCCACCTACAATTATGAGCGAATAATATAAAATAAGATAATACCACTTAGTTACTAAGAAGAGTACATTGTATATCACACTGAATATCATGAAAATACTTACTTAAATACAAGTGGAGCTTTTGGCCATGGGCCATAATCACATCCAGGTGGGGGCTCTATCTTCGGGCACAAGAATGGCAACCTTGCCTATGCCCAATATTGGACCAATTGCAACGCCCTACCAATCTTCGAATGATCTTTATGGCTTGCCCGGCACAACTCTTTGTACAACTATGCCAGGCAAGCACTATCCCAACATACTGTGGCGAATCACGAAGGTTCTGTAAGAACTCCAAGAACATCAAAAGCACCTTATCTCTCGACTTGTCCATGAAAATCGTATTCCTTAGTAACGCTATAGCACCGGGCATACTAATGTATCTGAATTTCCGTTGCATTATGAGACAGTGGCTTTGCAATGTGCTCAACAAGGCGGCTGATGAGAATTCTTTGCCCCACCAAAGTTTTCTTGTCATTCTCCAGAACTTCAAAACCAAGCAACTCCGTGCACAGATTCCTCTAACCTCCTCCCCCCCACCAGTTGGCCCAACCAATACCTCATCGTCTATAGGAAGTCCCAAAATGACCTCCACATCTTGTAGAGTGATTGACATCTCACCATGTGGAAGATGGAATGTATGGGTCTCCGGCCGCCATCGCTTAACTAGAGTCAATATTAGGCCATGGTCTATGACTCCGAACAGGGCCTAAATAATCCTTCTAGCTCCACCAACTTGATAATGTCTATCACCCTATTGTCTTGCATCGATATCTTTGCCATCTCCTTAGAGCGACCACGACATTCAAGTGGGCCTGGTTCCTGCAAAATCGATAAAAATTATGTTGTTGTTAGAACTAGATATACAACTTTGAAAGAACTTGCTAAAAGTCAAAGAGAATGTAAAAATTAAAGCGGTTGTTAGAACTAGATATTTCACCTCGTCATTCAAAATATCAATTGATTGATGATTTGGTTGCTGTGACAGCACTGAATTATCAATGGGACCAGAGCGCACGATCTCTGGTTCCTCATCGATCCGAGGGTCCATACTGCAAAGAGTGCTACTATGAGATCATTTAAACCCATCGTAACATTTATGATTGATGATTTTACAAAGTAAATAGAATGTCTGAAAAGCAGATTTAATACGAGTATGCCACTAGTATATAATAAAAGCATATTTAATTATATCATATGAAAAAAAAAAATCATACAAGAATGAAGAAACTAAGTAAATTCAATCATAAGTTGACCCCAATGTTACTAGATAAAGTCCAAATAACACATGAGAGAACCAGCATTGTTCCCAACAAATAAATAAATAGATGTATGACATAAGAATAATTAATAAGCTAGGTATGACATAAGCTATGTATAGCTATGTATGGCAAAATTCAATACATTTAAATTACATATAAAAAAATATATTTTAATTTAATAAGCTATGTATGACATAAGAATAATTATAAGAATAAAATTACATCAGTCAACTATATAAATGCATTACATGGTTTTGTATTTTCTTACCATTTGTGGGTAAGATCACACTCTTACCATTTGTGTTAAATGGTTTTGTATTTTCTTTTCATGCATAATGAATGTTTATGACTACAAATTTCAGATGTCATTGGTGTTGTTCAAAATGTCTCCTCTACAATGAGCATTCGGAGGAAGAGCAACAATGATACTATGATATTACTATTGCCGATGAGACGTGAGTTTATACTTGGTGCTGACTGCTATTTTTTATGTTCTGTCTTGTGTGTTATATTGAAACCATGAATACCTGAATTGCAGGAAAAAGACAGTTGTGGTCTCCTTGTGGAATGACCTTGCAACAAGTGCGGGCCAGGAATTGCTAGATATTGCAGATAAATCACCTATAGTTGCAATTAAATCCCTTAAAGTCGGGGAATTTCAAGGCAAAACTAGTTTTAAGCTTAATTCAGTTGCAACTATTGGTATTCTCTAGAAAGAAAGGAAAATGGGGTTCAACTCATTATGCATGCTCTACATGTTTTTAGGTGTATCTTTGTCAACACTGAGCAGAAGTGTTGTGCTTATAAATCCAGATTTACCTGAAGCAAAGAAGTTGAGATCCTGGTATGTAATTGCCAGAAGGCTATCGCCCTCTTGTCTGGCCTTTTAGCTGTGATTTTTAACTATAATTTTTTTATAGACAGGTATGATTCTGAGGGTAAAGAAAGTTCAATGGCATCTGTCAGTTCTGGTATGAGCCCATCATCAAAGAGTGGTTCAAGGTCAATGTACTCTGACTGGTTCTCTCTTTCTCGCATACTGAAGAACCCATCCTTGGGTGAGGAAAAGGTATTATATCAGGAGCTCTTCACAGTAAAGAAATTTCCTTAAAGAATTTGATATGTGATGGTTTCATAGGAAAATAAGTGTATATAAGTCCCCTGTTGAAATAGTATTTTTCTTTTTTATAATTGTTTTATATGATTAGAGTGGTGATGATAGTGGTTTTCAAAAGGGAATGTCTCCATCTATAGAAATTTTGTAATGTTTTAAAAAGTTCACATATTGTTGCAGTTTAAAATTAAACAACTTAAGGTTGATTTTGTCTTGACATTGGACATTCAGTTTTAGTGATCTGAACTTTGTGTTTGCACTGGCTAGCCTGTATTTTTCAGCATTAGAATATACATAAGCTTCATCAAGCCTGCTCAGGCAACGCGGTACTGGCCTTGCAAAACTTGCAACAAGAAAGTGACAGAGGCTTTGGGGTCTGGGTATTGGTGTGAAGCATGCCAGAAAAATGATGAAGAGTGCAATTTAAGGTGAGAGTTGGGAAATTTGACAAAGCCAAATTCATATTTCTGCAAAATCTACTGCATATTGTAGACACACTGTAATTGTTCAAAATTACAGAAATTTGTATAAACTACTTTGTAATAAGCAAATACAAGGAACAAAGATCGCTTAACCAAAGTGAAATTCCTTTCTAGATTTACATCACTAAATGACCTAGATAACAGTTATAGCAGCTGAAGACAGACAACTCCAAGACAACTGGACAAGTAACCTTTGATGAAAAATTAAAAAATATAAAAATCAAAGAACGTACCTTAAGGAGGATTTTGATTGAGGGTCTTTGGGCCGCTGATGAGAGGAGCGTCTTCGTTAGAGTGAGTGAGCGTCTCCAGTGTTTGGTTCTCTGAATGTGTGGCCGCCGGTGTCTGAAGGACGAGAGTGTTTGAAGAAGAAGAGTGTTTGAGGGTGAGAGTGAGTGATTTGGGTGGGTTTCGATGTCTGAAAGAGGACAGATTTGGGTGTCTGAGAGTGAGTGTGAGAGTAATTGATTTGGGTGTCTGAGAGGGAGTTTGTGTTTGAAAGCTTGAGAGTGATGAGTGAGGAAGTGTTTGAAAGTTTGAGTGTTTGAAAGGGAGAGTGACGAATGAGGTCTGGATTGTAGGTTTTAAGCAGTCAGAAAACGAGTTTCTATAACTCAAGTTTAAAAGCGAGTTTTATAAACTCAATATCCACGTGGAAAAATTTGTCTACGTCATTGTATGAAAAATCCCTAACTCGAGTATTAGAAGCTCGAGTTTTAAAAACTCGAGATGCTAGTTTCCAACATTGTTTCAAAATCGGACAACTAACGAAATTGTTAGCAATTTAAGGTTCGTTGGAAAAAAAAAAATTCTTAGTTTTCCTCTCATGGTGTTTGCTTTGAGAGTGGAAAAGTAAAGGGATAGAAAATGTAATTTGAATAAATTACTTTCATGCCCATACTAGATAATTAAAAAAAAAAGTAACAAATTAGAAAACCAAGCACATTGTAGCACAGAGTGTTTTAGTCCAAACTTTTTTCCTCTCGTCTTTTTTTTTTTCAATTTGAGGAGAAAACATTTTAGTGGACCAAGAAAGAAAACATCTGGGCTCCATCAATTTTTATTCCTCTCCTCCTTCCAACTAAGCACCTACTAAAAATATTTCCTCCCTACTTTTCTCTCATTTCATTTCTATCCTTCCTATTCCTCCTCCTACCAAAGGATCCTTATTTAACACTTGTGGAGATATCAATCTTACCTCAGATGCTGTCGAATCACTTTTTTAAACTATGTACAACCCAAATTCTCACCTAAGAGCATTCACATCAGCATGTCTATTTTACACATCCATTTTTACACTAAAAACCTACTTTTTCTATTTTACACATTCACTTTTACAAAACACCCACATCAATTCATTTATTTTACAAGACATTTTAATAAAATATTCATTATACTCTAATTTTTTATTATTTCTCTCCACCTACCTACCTTAAATACCCGCGCTCTCTCTCTCTACCATTTTCTGATTTCTTTTACTCTCTCACTCTCTCTCTCTCTACGCCCATCTCTCTGGTTTTCTCTTCCAAATCACAAAACCCATCCCATCTCTCTGGTCTTCTCTTCCAAATCACAAAACCCATCCGCCACAGCTCCTATCCAACGCCACCGATCCACCACCACAGCTCCGCATCGCCGATCTCCACAGCTCCGCATCACCGATCCACCACCAAATCACAAAACCCATCCGCCACAGCTCCGATCCACCACCAAATCTCCACCACCAAAGCTCCGCATCACCGATCCACCACCAAATCACAATACCCATTCGCCACAGCTCCGATCCACCACCAAATCTCCACCACCAAAGCTCCGCATCACCGATCTCCACAGCTCCGCGTCACCGATCCACAGCTCCGCATCCACAGCTCAGCCGATCTCCGAGCTCCGATCCACCGCGCTGAAACCGATCTCCGATCTACGCTCCGATCCAATCTCCGAGCTGATCTACGCCACCAAACGCCGCAGCTCCGAACCACCGCTCCGATCCACCACCAAATCTCAGCCGATCTCCGATCTCCGTGTTTGTGTATCTCTGTGTTTTTTTTTTTTTTTTTTAAGCAAATGTATCTCTGTTGATTTGTCTGGATGTGTTTGTGTGTGGATGTGATTGTGTGCATCTTAGGAAAAAGAAGTTGAGAAGTTAGTTTACTGAGTTTGTTAAGCCGGAGAAGAGAGAGAAAAAAACGAGCGAACAGAAATTATTAAAATATTCTTTACACGAGCTACAGTAGCCGTGTGTATTTACACGGTTACTGTAGATCGTGTAAAGAAATACACATTTTTATACAATTTTAGAAGAGCTGATGGAGAGCAATTTTTGAGCAAAAATGTGTAAAAACTGTCATTTACATGATTTTACATGATTTTAAAGGCACTGATGTGAATGCTCTAACTATGGGTAATTTAAAAATGAAGAAAGCCCAATTATCAAAAGCCCACAAAACTCAACCCACCCAATCCCTACTCCAAAACCCAAAGAACACAAGGTTCAGCCCAAACTTTATTGTTTTCTTTTGTGCTCAATGTCTCAAAAATGTAGAACGTCGGTCGATTCTAGTGCAAGCAAGTACTACTACTGCACAGTAAAAAAACAAATAGTGTACTACTGCTAGTCCAGATTCCTGAGTATCGCGGACCATTGATCGAAGTGATGGACAGTTCTGATCTTCCCAGATTGTGCCACGTTTTAAAACTCCAATTATTGCAATTTGCGGTGCATCATTAATGTCCATGGACCCATATATGCTTTTCTCGAGAGACAGCGGCACGTGCGCATCCCCGTAAGTATAAAACTTTGTTAGTATTTATTACAAGGATATGCCACGTGTTCCACCAAGTGTCGGCGGGAACTGAGCTTTTAATTTGCGTAGTTCTGACATAAAAGCCCTTCAGTACCTTAGCACTTTTTTTTAATAAAAAAAATAAAAATAAAAATAATACTTTAAAAAGTTATTTATAAACTAAATAAATTATACTAGCTTCATCGCACATACTTAACATGTGTAATGAGACTTTTTTGTAACAAAAACCAAAAAACTTGTGTTTTTATTATATATTTTTTTTTTATTTTGAGAATTTAATTTATAAGTTAATAACGCAATTTGAAAATAAAAAATCTTTCTTTTCCTTTCAAAAAAATCAAAAAGAGAGTGATCTTATTTTTTAGGCAATATTTTAGTGAGAGTTATAGTTATATTTTGACTGAATTGTCCTTTAATTTTGTCTCTACTTAAACATAAGAGTTTAGGGGTTTTTTTGAACCAAAAAAATGAGAATCACAAACAAAAACAGCCCCTTAAATAATAATATAAATAAAGTAAAAACCTATACTAGACAAATTTCATTGCATTCTTGTTATGATAAGATTGAGACCTAATTTTATATGAGATTAATATAGTACAGGCTTTTCGGTAAAATGATAGTAAAAAAATATCATTATTACTTTTTTTTTTTTAATCTCTTTTTCTCTTTCAAAAAGAAAACAAAGGATAGCAATAAAGTTGTTCTTGGAAGCTTATCAGTTACCACATGGTTGTGGTGTAAGGTTTAAATTTGATTATCAGAAACGTGTGATGCAAACTGCAAATTGGATAAATCTACACGTACAACAATCTCATGCCAATCCTTTAAGGGGCTGCAATTCCCTCTTGCAAAAATCGATCAACTTAGAGTAAACTGTGCATGAGATGCATTTATATAAAATATATACTAACCTCATCCTATGCGATTTGTGCATATAATGAGGCTCTTTTTTTAGATAATTTTTTATAATAGGAACTTAGGGTAGTTTTTTGAACATGGAATAGTTTTTTTTTTTTTTTTTTTTTTTACAAGATAGAAATTCTACTCTAACCTAATCTAAGTGTATATGTGTGTAAAACTCTCTTCTGGAGACTTGAACTTCGGCCCTTGCCCCCCACACTCCACAAGCACTTATACTTGTGAAGTGACTACCACACCAAGGGTGTACGGTAGTATGGAATAGTTTTGGTTGTGTAGATGAGGTAATGGGAAGTTTTATAGAACACGGTTTAGTTTTATAAACATTGGTATGTTTTTGTTTTTAATTTTTGTCAATTTACAATTTTAATCTCATTTTTATGTTTTAGGAATAAGGATAAATTAATTAAATTAGGGGTATTTTTGGAAGTAAAAAAGACAATAAAACTTTCTAAATCCTATTAATATATAGAGATATAGAGATACGTGTAGGAAAAAAAAATTATGTACAGTACCTTAGGTATTGCCCTTTTAAGATTCTGCTATATAACTACTTAATTAAAAAATATACTTTTATCAATAAAAAAAAAGCCACATGTCAGAATTTTAAGAGGAGAACCTAAAGAACAGCACCTAAGTATTGTATCTAAGTATTATCCATATGTGTAATACAAGTATGCATGCAATATAAGAAATTTAATGTGGGAGTGTGGGACTAAAGCCCAATGGACCTATATACATTAACATAAAAATTTATGGGTTGCTCCCTCCAATTAATCAACTCTTTTATAGTTCATTCTATATATGTGCAATATGAATATCTAATACTATTCTTTTCTTTTTCTTTTTTCTTTTTTCTTTCTTTTGAAACCATTTATAAGCTTGTATTTAAAAACAATAGCAAAAATACATATTTTGCCTTTTTAATTTGAACAATTGTCATTTTCATGTTATATATTTCATTTTTGTCATTTTAGTATTGTAAGTTCATCATAACTTCATACTCTTTTGTTTGTAAAAAAGTTTAGCATTAAAACTTTAATCATTTTAAAAAAAATAATAAATAAATAAATAAATAAAAAATGAACCCAATAACATGAAGATCTTCACAAATATGAACCCAACAACACAAAGAAGACAATATAGGACACACTGCTTCCCTTAGGTACACCTTAAAATACAATGCTTCCTTGGCACACACCCATTCCCTAATCCCTTAAACAATGCCGATACATGTGTCTAGTGGTCCATGACATCTGTCTTGAGAGGTAGAAGCCCTAGATCTTTTGACCTCGCTAAGATTTTCTCCAATCGAAGAGTTTTTAAGAGTGTTAGTGCTAGTACTAAGCATAAGAGGGGCATAGGAATTTGAGTATGAATCGAATTACGGATTCTAAGGATTGTAAATAAAGTGGTAATTTTGGTGACAATTTTGAGAAAATGAGTTTGTGAGGGGATTGGAAATAAGGAGAGAAAAGTGGAATTAAATTGAATGGGATTAGGGTTTTGGAGAATTGGTAATGGGAAAGTTAATTTAAGCTTAAATTTGATGAAAAAGTTGGACTTCTTGTTGGTGTTGGAGTTGGGGTGGATGAGATTACCCAAAAAAAAATTCGGTTTTGTTTAATTTTTTAATTAAATGAATAAAATATTATTCAAATCATTTTTTAATATTAAAGACGTAAATCAGTGTTGTTTTAAGAGAGTTAATGTATTTTTTTTTTTAATAACAATGAACCAAATGATTAAAATGCCAACATTGTCAAAGTTAATGAACTAATATGACAAAAATAACAATTCATCAAACTTATAAAATAAAATTGTAATTTTAAGGATTAAAAAAAATTGTATTTTTGTCAAAAATTATTTATTATGGGAAATAGATCTATAATTTTTAAGTTAAAAAATTGTCTTGGTTTTTCAAGGTTACCATTCTACATTTAAATTCCCTTCCCTCACTTAAAATGTATATATTAAAAAAAAAAAAAACCAATAATATAAGAGTTTAAACATTTGAAGCTTGTGATAAATGGACATTTTTTTTTTTCAATAGGAGATAAATCGAAATTTTTTTAAATTTTATTTAGAATAAATCAACAAATTTTTTTTTGATTGGATAAAAAAAACAACAATTTAAGAGTTAAACACTTGAAGCTTGTGATAAATGGACATTTTTTTTTTCAATAGGAGATAAATTGAAATTTTTTTAAATTTTATTTAGAATAAATCAACAAATTTTTTTTTGATAGGATAAATCGACCAATATATATAAATATATATATATATATATATGTATATATATATATATATATTTTTGATAGGAGATAAATCGACAATTTGAACGTGAGTTTTGGCCTTAAATTTGAAGAAGATATTTCTCAAAAATAAAATAAAAAATAAAAAATTTGAAGAAGATAATGTTATTATTCGTAGTTGCTACCATTGTAAGTTGGAACAACAGAAAAGAATAGGCACTATGGTCATTCTACTACAACTTGCAGTTTTCTCTCTCATAGAAAGTAGAAACCTTTTCAAACACTGTCACCTCTGCCTCAACGCTATTACTCTGTTCTCTTTTCAAAACAGAACCAAAGATCAAGCATTATCCAATGCTTCACGCTTATGATCTCCGAACGCCAAGTTCTCTTCCTACTTTATATTGTTCCTTTACCAAAAGTCCAAACGTTTTTTACGCTCACATAGATTCCCTCTCTCACCCTTCACATTTCCATCACCTCCATTGTACATGGAAATGAGAAAACTACCACTTTCAGAGCAGTTTGTACTGCCAAGAAGAAAAGTTTTTTCTGGGTTTGGTTTGGGGATTGGAGTTTCTCTTCTTCTTGTTGTTGTATTTTTGCTGAATAAGTCATTGATTGGCAAACCTTGGTTGCAAGGCTTTGATAGTGTTGGTGTTAATTCTACACTTCCATTTTCAAGTACTTCTGGGTCTCTATCACCTTTTGCTAGTAATACCAATGCTACTTCAAAGGTGGAGAGCGATGTGGGTTTGTTTCAAGGGAGTAAAGAAGGACATGTGCCCTACGAAACCCATGAAGCAAATGTTTCAGGGGACACTAAAATGGGAGATCTTAAGGAGGCAAGGATGGGTTCAGGGAAAACCCATTTTGGGAATTTAACTGAGAGCCTTAAAAATGGAAGCTTTCCTGTTAAAGAGAAAGTGGGAGATTCTTTGGCTTCAGATGGAGGATTGATTTTAAGGAAGAATAATACTGGTAACTTCTCTAAGACTGTGAAAGATGAGAGCTTGAGTGGTAAAGAAGGAATTGTTATTGAGAATTTGAGCCTTTCTAGCGTAAAAGATATGAATTCAGAAGCAGGGAAATCTGCAAGGAATTCGAGTAATTGGAATAATGGCACAGAAAATAAGAATGTTGGCAATTTTTCGTACAATGCAGGACTAGATAAAGCTGCTACTAGAGAAGAAATTGTTTACAAGGCAAGTCAAGAGGGAAATTCGGATGAGAAGAACAAAAGCACAATTTCTAATTATGGTTCTCTACTAAGGAAAATGGATGGTGGTTCTAATGAGAAATGTGACATATTTGATGGTAGATGGGTGAGAGATGATTCAAAGCCTTACTATCGTGCTGGTTCTTGCCCTCACATTGATAGGGATTTTGATTGCCACCTTCATCAGAGGCCAGATGATGGATTTTTAAAATGGAAATGGCAGCCAAATGGGTGTGACATCCCAAGGTATGGTCTCTCTTGATGCTTTTGGTGATTTTGTAAGCAAGAAAAATTCAATTGAAAATTCGACTTTTAATTGCATAGTGTTCTTGAAAGAATGAACAAACAGTTACTTAATAGGGAAGTTACATTGTTAGCTTGATGTGTTCCATAATTACAAGTTGGTTATACAAACTTAGAGTTTAATGTGAGGTGACCAGGAAAATCTGGTGTCATCTTAGTGAGTATTGTTACTTGTTACTTGTTACTCGGCATGGTTTCATGGGTACTAGAAATTGGTGAATGGGATAAAATTCATAGCAAGGTGCAGGAATCATACCCAATGTTTGGTAGCATATCAAATGGTTGGTTTTTCCTATATGAAAAATTTACCAGATTTGTTCTTTTAATCAACTTTATTTATGGATAAATGACCAAATCTTTATAATGTCGATATTCTATATTTATTTGTATCCTGAAGTCCAAGGCACTTGGTGTTTAAAAAATCCGATGGTCTTTGTGTGGTTTCATAGGTTTTTTAGGACCATTGAATTTCTTGAATACCATGTGTCTCATGTCTGGATAAATTTTGGAGAGAATTGGAGGACTTAAAAGGTAGGGGATCTTCCCCTGTAGTGTAGTATGGTTGATGTTTGAAGTTCAGTGTTGTTAATATGGGAACCTCTTTATTGAATTTTGTCTATTATGAACTAAAAATATAAAATCCTTGTTCTTATTCCTCTGTTAATTTCTGATGTTATTCTCAGTCTGAATGCCACTGATTTTCTGGAGAGAGTGAGAGGAAAGAGGCTGGCTTTTGTGGGAGATTCACTGAATAGGAACATGTGGGAATCTTTGGTGTGTATACTCCGCCATGCAGCCAAAAACAAGGATAAGGTTTATGAGATCTCAGGAAGGACAGAATTCAAGAAGAAGGGCATTTATGCTTTCAGATTTGAGGCAAGTTTCTGAGAGTATTATCCTAATATCCTTAAAACATAATCTAAGATGTTGGTATGTAACCCTCTAATTCCCCATGCATTTGCTGTATTTTAGGACTATAACTGTTCTCTGGATTTTGTTCCTTCTCCATTCCTTGTTAGAGAATCATCTTTCAAAGGTAGAAATGGGTCATTTGAGACATTAAGATTGGATTTGATGGACCGGACGACTTCAATGTATCATGATGCCGATGTCTTAGTCTTCAATACAGGCCACTGGTGGACCCATGAGAAAACATCAAGAGGGTGAGTGCTGTGGTTCTGGTTTTTAAAAAGCTTGCTTCTATGTTGTGTATGCCTAGCACTGTGGTATTGAAAATGCTGAAAGCCATTGGTTTCAATATTTTTTAGGCTACAATACATTTTAGTTCCTTTAAACTTTGGCTTTTGGTCCCCAAGTTTCAATATGTGCAATTGCCTGAACTTTCGAATTACTATTATTTTGGTCCTTCTAGTTTTAAAAATTGCAATTAACCCCAAGTTATTGAATTGCTGTCATTGTGGTTGCTTAGGTTTACTCCCCCCCACCCCTCCTCCAGTCCTCCCTTTTTTTAACACAACAACGTTGTTTTATTTGGTTAAAAGACGAATTCATTAAAACTAAATAACAGAGTTCAAATCAGGGCCATGCCTGACCGAGTACAAACCAGATACATCAAATTCCAACCTACTTCTAATGTCCACAAGCGGACAAGTAAGAGATAGAAAACTACTATCCTGCTCAGCACCCATCATAGCAAGAGCGTCTGCACAAAAATTAGCTTGGCGATAAATGAGCTTAATTTGGACCTGATCAAACCTGGACATGAGTTGCCTGCAGTCATCCAAAATGGGAGATAGAATATTATTCTCATGGTTAACATTGTGAAAAATATCAACAATCACTTTAGCATCTGATTCAACTATAAGAGCAGAGTTATTTAAATTGCTGCACATAGTAAGCCCATCCCGCAGCCCCCATAACTCTGCCTCGAAGCTGCTGGTAATCCCAATCCTCCTTGCAAACCCAGCCACCCAGTTTCTGCTCTCAACCCGAACAACACCACCACAGCCTGCTACACCCGGGTTGCCCAAAGAGCCCCATCCGTGTTCAGTTTTGTTCAGCCGCTTGGTGGCTTCTCCCATTGCACCAGCTTGTTTGTACTGCCATTAGGAGCTTTAGAAGAAGAATAGCAATACATGAATTCCATTGATTGGTTGGTTATCTCAGTAGCCAGATTTGGATTTTGTGGTTTCCCATTGAAAACATAATTGTTCCTACTCTTCCAGATATTCCAGACAGCAAAGGAGTACAGCAACTTCCAGGGAGGGTGCCCATCAATGACACTCTTGCTCAACTTCCTATTTAAACACAACCAATCCTGCAACTCTGACCGCCAAAAGCCATTATTAGTATCCTGCACTCCTACTTGCCTCCAAATAAGCTGAACCCGAGGACAGTCCCTTAAAGCGTGGAGTATGGTTTCTGCACCCCCTTGGCATATGGAACACTGATTATCACTGCCCAACCCTCGCCCTACAAGGCAATCCTTCACTCCAATACTATTATGGGCACACTTACACAGAAAAAACTTGATACGAGGTAATGTCGCTAGTTTCCATATCCAATTAGCAGGGAAGGGCATATTGGTATCATCTCCCATTGCAATCCCATAAGCACTTTTCAAATCAAAAATTCCCCTAGGATTTTCCACCCATGCTAATCTGTCACCGCCTCTTCCTTAAAAAGAAATTGGAATAGCTTAAAGCATTAACATGCAATCCAAAGGAAACTCAAAAAGCAGCTTGTTCCAATTCCATCCCGAGTCATGTATCACATCCTTAATTTCTAGCATGGATGCTTCTTGAGTTAAGGGTCCTTGGATCAACTGTCGAATAGGACCTTGTTTAGTCCAATTTCCATACCAAAAGCTGATCTTACTATCATTACCAGCCATCCACCTACTACCCTTCATAAAAACCTCCCTCCCTTTTTTGATGGCTGTCCAAATCCTTGAGCAAGGAAGCCTATCAGCATTACTAGAATTGCGCTTTCTGCTAGTACAATACTTTGTATCAAGCACTTTTGCCCATAAGGCGTCTTTTTCATTGTGCAGTCTCCAATTCAATTTGGCAAGAAGGGCAGTGTTCCTCCCCCTGGCTGTTTGCAGGCCAAGACCACCTCTATCCTTCGGTTTGGTCACTTTATGTCACCCAACCCAGTGATTCTTCCTTGCTGCCTCTGATGTACCCCACAAGAAGTTTCTGTTAACCCTATCCAGCCCACCAAGAATCTTCCCCGGAAGGTGGGCACACTGCATGACATAGGCTGGAATTGTAGCTAAAGAGGCTTGAATGAGGACATTCCAACCAGCCATGGAGAGCAAATTAGACTTCCAGCCAGCTAGCTTTTGCTTTACTCTATCCAGGAAAAAATTATAGTCTTGGGAAGATGATCCGGAATGCTTAATAGGAATTCCCAAGTATTTGCCAAGATTCAGAGTTGAGTCAAAACCCAAAACATCACAAAGGGACTCCTTGGTAACATCATCCACATTAAGCGAGAAATACACTTTAGATTTAGCTTCACTAATAGTTTGCCCCGAAACACCGTAGAAAACATCAAGAACCTCTCTAATGGCAGCACAATTAGCATGGTCTGCTTTAGCAAAGAATACCAAATCATCGGTAAAGAGTAAATGGGAGAATGCTGGGCCGCTTTGCGAAGCTTTAACTGGCTGCCACTACTTCATACTACATTTCTCCTCTATTAGTTGGCCAAGAAAGTCCATACAAAGGATAAAAAGGTACGGGGATAAGGGGTCCCCTTGCCTTATCCCTCTTGAAGGATAAATTGGGTCTAAAGCTTCTCCGTTAACCATAATGGATGTTGACACGGTCGAAACACAACTCATTATGATGTCAATGAGATCCTCCAGAAGATTAGCTTTGATTAACATATCTCTTATAAAATTCCATTCAAGCTTGTCATACGCCTTCTACAAATTTGAAAATTTAGGAGGTTAATTGTAAGTTTTGAAACGTAACATTAGGGACCAAAATGACAAACGACATAAAAGTTAAGGGACAATAAAATCTATTTTAGCCTGTTTTGTAATTTAGGAACAAATAATAGAATTTTGCATTTAAATTACCATATTACTATTATCTGTATGGCATGATTGTTATTGTGATCATGAAAAATAAGCTTGTGTGTTCTTGATTTCTTGCATTGGTGGTCCTACAGTGAAGACTATTACCAAGAAGGCAACTATGTGCACCCAAGACTCAAGGCTTTGGAAGCATACAAGAGGGCTCTCACCACTTGGGCTAGATGGGTTGACAAGAACATTGATTTCAACCGGACTCAGGTTTTCTTCAGAGGATATTCAGTCACCCATTTCAGGTTTAGGACTATTTCTTTACTCTAGCTTACCTCCACTTATGTGCTAAGCACTAACAACCTACATTTTTCTCTTTGCTCCATTCTCACAGTGCCATACGCTCCATTCTCACAGTGCCATACTCTAGTAGCTTTTTGAGTTATTAGGCTAAGTAAGGAATTTTGTACAGCTAAACTCTATGCATAATTGACCATTCAAAATCTTGAGCTGCAAACTTGCATAGTGGACCTAATCTTTATGTGTTGATTTATTTTTGAAACTTAGCATAAGCTCATTGTTGGAATTTTGATGTCTAGAATTAACTGGTAAAATACTTTAATTTTTTGATAAATTGAATTAACAGATAAATACCTGGACTATGTCGGGAAGTCTTTGTTTGTAGTGAACCATTGCTAAAACTTATGGAATATTTCAGAAGAAATATTTACTAGTCAATTGCAAATTGAAAAGGCTAAAACATTTTCTGAACCTGGCAAAAACTTATGTCATCCTTGATAATTTCTTTCACTGTAAGGGATGTAGATATGAATAATGGAAGTTAGACCTGTTCTGTCTCTACCTGTGGTATTGCACCACTGACCTGTTTGATGTTGCTGCAGAGGGGGTCAATGGAACTCAGGAGGACAGTGCCACAAAGAAACTGAGCCAATCTTTAATGAAACATACTTAGCAAAGTACCCTTCAAAGATGAGAACTCTAGAGCACGTGCTTCAAAGCATGAGATCTCCTGTAGTATATATGAACATAAGTAGGCTTACGGATTACAGAAAAGATGGACACCCATCCGTTTACAGAAGGGAATACAAGACAGTAGAAGAACAGAATGCTGCCGCTAAACAATTTCAAGATTGCAGCCATTGGTGCTTGCCTGGAGTACCAGATACTTGGAATGAATTGCTATATGCTTCCCTTTTAAAGTTAGGAAGGGGGTCTTGGAAAAACTGAATGAGGGTCGTACACAAGCTGCCGGTTACAAATTTAATTTGTTGTTCTTTATCCACAACCCATTTTTTTTTTCTTCTTTTTGGTAATTTGATATCCCATCTGAACTCACGTGTTGTGAGTTTTTTATTAGGCTATAGATCCAGATGGCCAAATGGGTTATCTTGAGTTTTAGTCTAGGCAAAGTGGGTGGATATAGAGTCACTTGTCACAAGTTATGTACATTTTGCATTTCAATATATCAGAAATGAGATGAATTTTTTCATTGACTTGCAATTTCTATTGGATAGTATAGATCGAGTTTATTGCAGTTAAAGTTTTGCAAGTACTGAATTTTACACATGGGCTGGTTGAAAGCAGTCAAAAGATGTTCAAAATTCTGAGATTTTCTATGTTAGTTCCATAACCAGCCATTAGTTACTTGTCCAAAAAACAAGCAGAATTTTCGTTGGTTTATGGTGCTGAATGTGTTGACCGATTCCCATACTGTAGCCTGAGAATACAATCAATGTTTGCTTTGATGAATTCAAACTCGAAAAGAATATAAATTAAATAGATCAAGTACAAGGTGAAATTGGCTCTTCAGAAGAGAAATTCATTCATGTGCCATATCATACAGTAGAACATATCTCAAATAGAATGAATTTTTGTCGAAGTTCTTAGCTTTTATTGGTTGATGGACTACCAATTGAAAACAAAATAAGATCTCAACCGCTCATATAGGAACTACATATTACAATCGTATTTGAATTACAGAAACACACATGCATGGACTCGCACACACAGAAAGAGAGGTGGTCAGATCATTACTCAAATTTGCAGAAAACAATAGTTTAGTCTTCTGCAAATGGAATAATTCTGAAAGCTCACCTTGGTAGGTCTGGAAACAAGTTCTTAACGCAAACTACTTTTATTGCTCTCATGCAAGAACTACACCAACATTACAGAAGAAAATATATATATATAGAGCTAGAAAGACTTAAATATCTGATGCCGTTTTCTGACTTGCCGGTTTGCCATGCTTCAGCCGAAGACCAGTACCACTAAAAGAGAATTAATGTGCTTCTTCTTCTTCATGTGCTGAGGTAAATGACTATGCAAAGGCAAACTGTTGAATGTAGGAGCAGAGTGAGGGTGATGAAGCCCTCACTCCAACCCCATGCTTTTTTAGGACCCATGGATGGATTTATATCCGTAGCAGAATTCCATACTCATCAGATTCAAGAATCTGATAAGTAGGTAAAGCTTACATGACATCCAAGATTCCAATGGGCTCTATGAAAAGCTAGTGGAGAAGTTACTCTCTGGCTGTGTGGCCTATAAATAGCTGATGTTTGAGAAGTGGTGTGGTATGTCGTATACGCCTTGATATGTTATCTGTTCATTATCTACAACATCACTCTTGCTTTTCTCTTTAAACTTTAACCATCGAAAGTTGCCATGGTAGGAAAAGCTACTAATAATTTGTACTTGTTCCCATCATATGACAATCATACCCACTCGCCTAAATACCGGAATTTGTTAAACATTTTTGTGTTTTGGTGAACATATTTTTGTTGACTTTTATTAAGGCGTTTGCTCTATAATGTTTTTTATTATCAGACTAAAATACCAATTAAAACATAAGCTTGTTAGAAGCTTATAATCCAAATTTGAAACTATGGTTTTAGACGGCTACTTACAAGTTACAATTAACTACCGTTATACATTAATTTTGTTTCATTAGTTAATAAATAATAAGTCTAGAGTCATAATAACTATTCTCACATCACTTTTTATAATTGTTGAGAAAGTAAGTTGTTAATAATAAACAATAAAATAACATCAATAATGAACCCATATAAAATTAAGACTTAATTGTCAATTCAATGGCTATGAAAATGATGTATTTGTAAGATTACTCCCAAATATAAAGTCCTACTAGAACAAATTGTAATTTCAGTGACAAAGAGGTATTGGTATATATCACTTATTTTGACAAGTCAATATGGCATTTCTATGCAAAAAAGAAAATAGAAAAAAAAGTTTTATTGCAACAAAAGGATATTATGGTCAATATAACAAAAGATGAGTGGAGACTTTCTTTACTTTTGTATTGTATCAGTGGATCCACTAACTGATGCTCATCTACTACTTTTTCCAACTCCAAAATCCTCCTGATTCTCCACTAATCCCCCATTTTCTGTGGCAGCCAACCAAGCTTTGCTTTTGTGAGCCATGGACACGGCTCATTGACTCACTAAACCATCATCAACAAGCTTGTTTCCCCTTTGTATTTCAAACTTTGAACCAACAAATCACCATCTCAAGCTGATTTTCTATCCAAAGCCAAGTTGATTTAAGCAAAGCCAAAATCTCTTATGTATGGGGCTCTCTTTGAATGGATTTTTACACTGTTCTCATTATTGATGAACAACTAAACGTGCTATGACCTAATTTTAGATGACATATTGACATGATATCACATATTCCTTTAGGTTTGAATAACATAATTTAAATCACAAAATGGATTTTTCTATTTCATATAAAATGGAAATTACAATTCATGGGTTGAACTTGCAATAGATTGCCAATTTTTTTTTTTTTTTAGGTACTCAAATTCACTCTATAGCAAAAAGAAGTGATCTCCTCCTCAGAAATGCACCCAATTATAACAGTTGGGGTACCCACTAATGCTTTCCATTTGCTTTATTTTTCTAATGCAAAAAAACAAAAAACAATCACTTTTGTGTTGCATTATAGAATCTCACTTTGCTAATTTGTTTATTTTCTTTTGTTTGCACTTAGAGTTTTGTTAATTCCACATCAAGAAATTTGCCTCACATGGTGAAAGATTTGGCAAATATTTATTTGAGAGAGATTCTATAAAATATATATATATATATATATTTAAGACCACGTAAAATGACACAATTTGTGCCACAACTGTCCATGTGGAATACTATGAATGGTGGAGAAAAAGTGGTGAGTCTATGTGAATAGAATCTCACTTTGATAATTTGTTTATTTTCTTTTGTTTGCACTTAGAGTTTTGTTAATTTCACATCAAGAAATTTGCCTCACATAGTGAAAGATTTGGCAAATATTTATTTGAGAGAGATTCTATAAAAAAAAAAAAATTTTAAGACCACGTAAAATGGCACAATTTATGCCACAACTGTCCATGTGGCATACTATGAATGGTGGAGAAAAAGTGATGAATTCATGTGAAAGTAAGAAGCAGCCAATCACAATTTAATACGTAAAATAGTTGTGACAAAAATGACGACAATATATGTATTATTAGAACTACCAGTAGATTCTGTAACAATTATTACAGAAGAACAAACCAATTTAGGTAAGTTCAGGGAAAGGTGCAATAATGAGAAAATTATGTCCTATCAAAATGACAAGGTGACCAACATACTTTAGGCTTATTGGTTTATGACTACTTCTGGGAAAGTAAAGCTTAGTTTAATCTGGGTTTAATTTTTGAATAATTACAGCCATTATATCACTATCATAGTGACCATCATAGCTATCCTCCACTAATAATTGAAAGCCGCCCATGAATTGTTTCAATTCTGAATCAATTTCTGGGGCCCCTTTTCTCTACACTTCTCCCTCTGAAAGATACTCTCTAATTCTTTCAAAACCCACCAGGAAAATGATGTCGATTTAGATAGCCACTGTTAGGTAGACACTCGATTTTAGTATGCTTCAATTTTATTTTATTTCATTTTATTTTTTTATTTTTTTTGAGGGGGATGCTTCAATTATTTTGGTAAAACCTTGACACCCACTTTGTATATTTAGTTTCCCAGTTTAAGATTCTTAAAAAAAAAATAAAAAAAAAGTATCAAATATCAATATACTAGATTCTTCAAAGAAAAAAAAATCAAGATATATATACATATATATATTACCATAAAATTCAGTTTTTTTCCACCACAGTTTTAAACAAGAAATTAATTTTTTTTATATAGTAATTAAAAAAAAAACATTTCTGTGATAAATGATAAATCTACAAGATTGCAAATGGTCATGCAATCCAACTAAAAATCACTACTGTGATTGATTTTGTGGGTATTAATTTTTTATTTTCCATTCATAAGAGAAAATATTTGAAGGCCAAATTATTAGCAAACACTATTTCTAATATGTCATAATCAACATGATGACATTTTAATCAGAATTTCAGTGTAATAACTAATAACAGAAGCTAGTTCTCAAAATAATGTATCCCATCAAAATTTTTCTCCCCCAACACTCATTCTCTCCAGAAAGTAGAGTCATCAAACACTAGCTAAGTCAATATCTTTGTGCTCGTTGATCTTTATTCCTCCAAGCACAATAAGAGGAAGTTGGGCAAGCAAAGAGAAATCTTTATACAGTGTTGTTGTTTCTTGGGTTCAGCTAGTTTGCCTGAAACTTACATGGATTGTGGGTTCTTCTTCAAATGCTTGTTGGGTGGCCCAGTTAAGTTGGATCTAAAGCCGAGGATAATGCAAACCACGCAAACCGAAACTCAAACTGGTCACAGTCTACTTTGTTTTAAAAGGGTCAAAGCTCACTTGCAAACTCAAGCTTTATATTCTTTGTAGGTTAGCTTCTATAGGCCCGGCCTTCAATTTCTCCACCAAAAAACCAGACAATGGAAAAACCCAATTCATCTCCAAGTGACCCTATCCAAGCGTGACCCATGAGAGGATGGGCCTACTAACTTCTCTTCACATTCACATACAAGGTTTTTTTATCAAAAATAAAAAAAATAAAAAAATAAAAAAATAAAAAACAGAGAAGAAATGGCATAAATGGTTGATGAAGAAAAATAGATCAAGAGCAACCAGCCCATTTAAAGGTATGATTCAAAAATAAAAATTTTGGAAAGATAGATTTTTTTTTTTTAAATGAATAAGAATTTAGTCAATCAAATAGTGAAATACAATATTCAAAACATTACATTACACTTCCCAAAAAAAAAAAAACATTATAAGTAACAAAGCTGCAGAGTGCAGACCTCACATTTCCAGCAATTCATGCTACCCTATTCAATGTATATAGACAGATTGTATGGAATTCTCCAAATTCAACTCGGTGATATATATATATATTATCTTCCTACTCACAGGATTTTACTCTTCTTGAAAGTTTTGAACACCCTCAAACTAGCACAAAGCATGAATGAAAAATAAAAAATTCTGTTGGAATCATGGCAAAAACAAGGTGTGGGGCTAGTAGCCCAAAAAATTGATGGAGCTTATAATAGGTGGGCTTGCAGCCCAACGACCCAATCCGAGAACACTCATTCGTCCGAGGACACTCATTCGTCCGAGGATACTTCTCTATCCGAAGATAAGGTTCGTTCTTCAAACCAGCATGCGATGTTGATGTAACTATCTTAATTGTCAAAGATATTTGCGGAGTTACATGCAAACCAAACTAATGAATACTGATCAAAGGAGGAACCGGAAAAGATAACAAATATCTCCTAAAAGCTGCTACCCCCCGCATTAAATGCTTCTCACCTAACTCTCTGGCCGCATTAATGTGAAGGTGATACCTGAACAGTAATTAATCAGCTTTATAACCACTAGGCGGAGGATCCAGGAAGGTGAGATGGGACAGAAGGAAATCCTCAGAAAGGAGCGTACACGTGTACGGTGAAAGCAAGATGGAGAAGCCAGTATATAAGGCGAAATCAGAATACACAAAAGAGGAGATTCATTTTGAGAGTTAGAGAAGAAAGAGAAATACTTCATCTGCTGCGCCAGAACTACGTCTTTTTCTACTGACCGGAGCTAGGTCTTACACCCACATCTCTACAAATTTTTATTGTAAAGGGTCCATTACAAATTGAGTCCCTACAATTGGCGCCGTCTGTGGGGAGAGCTTGATCCAACCGTAAGAAAAGACAAGTGCAACAAGTAATGGCAGAAGGAGCACCAAGGCAGGAGGGCACTAGCCCACACCAAGCAGAGTCCAGGGGACCTCAACAGGGTACCCCGTTCGTCCGCGAACGAAGGGGAGAACGCGAGAAAAGCGTGCAAACGACCTACACGGAGAAGAGTTAGTCTCGAGGAAAGAGCCATGCCTCCCACGTGAAGGACAATAGGGACATGCAACGTGAGATTAATACGCTAAGAAGGGAACTACGTTACGAACGACGAAAGAAAACGACTCAGGACTCGAAGCAACCCTCCGATGAGTCAGACGATACGAGCTACAGACGAAGGTCTAGAACTCCGCCCAGTGAACTTTTTTCCCATGATAAAGATCATTACGGTCGGAGGATGTACAAAAGTCCACCTCGGCGGGGCTTAGGGAACGAAGCTTTGAACAAAGCACTAAGTCAAGTTTCCCGATCACCGTTCACGCGACGCATAGAGGACACGAACCTTCCTCGTAGGTTCCATCAACCTACGTTCACCATTTATAATGGTTGAACAGATCCGGTGGAGCATGTTAGTCATTATAATCAGAGAATGGCCATTCACTCTAGAGACGAGGCCTTGATGTGTAAGGTTTTCCCTTCAAGCCTAGGCCCAGTGGCAATGAGGTGGTTCAACGGTCTGGAGGAGAACACCATTGATTCCTTCGAGGGGCTCATTCAGGCCTTTAGGGCTCGCTTTATTACTTGCAGAAGGGTTGTCCAGCCGATAGGGTCGTTATTATCCATGTCTAAGCGAGAAAGGGAAACGCTGAAAGCATATTCTGACAGGTATTAGGAAATGTATAACGAAGTAGATGGAGCCAATGACAGTGTGGCTATTAATACCTTCAAGGAAGGTCTTCCAACCGATCATGATTTGAGGGATTCCCTAACCGGTAAACCTGTCGCCAACATGCGACAGCTTATGGACAGGATTGATAGATTCACAAGGATAGAGGAAGATCAGATACGAAGTGGAGGAAAGTCTAGGGCGATCCCTCAAGACAGGAGGGAATTTAGATCAGACCGATATGGCAACAACCGACCTCGGAGAGACTTTGTAGGGCCGTCAGGTTCTGCTAACTCCCCAGCAGTCAACGTTGTGTTCCGAGAACCGGTGCAGTGGGTTCTAGAGAAGATACAAGACGAGCCCTTTTTCAGATTGCCCAGTAGAATGGCAGGGGACCCTGCGAAGCGTAACCAAAATCTCTACTGTCAGTATCATAGAGACCACGGGCATACTACCGAGGATTGCAGAAACCTGTGGGACCATTTGGAAGAGCTTGTCCGAGAAGGGAGGTTGACTAACCTTCTACACCATTCTAGTACCCGAGGAAGCCAGACAGGTCCAACATTGAGAGGAAACGCCTCTTCAGGAGCCCCCCTAGGCATTATAAATGTTATATTTGCCGCTCCTGGAAGAACAGGATCTGCTCCCACCAGAATACTGTCCGTATCCCATTGTTCAGAAAGGGGCTCGAACACAGTGCTGAAGAAAGCGAAGCTGAACGGCTCATTGGTACTAGGCTTTTCAGAGGAGGATAAGAGGGGAACCATACAGCCGCATGATGATACTTTGGTGGTTACGATGAGGATTGGAGGGTATGACGTAAAGAGGGTGATGATTGATGATGGGAGCGCAGCTGAGGTGATGTATCCTGACCTGTACAGGGGGTTGAATTTGACGCCCCAAGACCTTACGGCCTATAGTTCCCCATTAGTAAGCTTCGAGGGCAGAACGGTCATTCCGTTGGGTATGATTAGATTGCCTGTGCAGACAGGTTTTGATGTGGTTGAGGTGGATTTCATTGTGGTGGACGTTTTTTCTCCCTATACGGCGATCTTGGGAAGGCCTTGGTTGCATACCCTGGGGGCTGTCTCTTCCACCCTTCATCAGAAGGTGAAGTACCCATCAGGTGGCCAAGTGTTAGAAATATTGGGAAATCAGACCATGGCAAGGCAATGCATGGTGGCCGCTATTCAGCACAAGCCAGAGATGAGCTCATTAGCCGGGACCGAAGATAAATTATAGCAATTAAAGAAACCAGGAGCCCTCTCTATCAATACCACCGAGGAAGCAGAGTGCGAGGGATTGGAGAGAGTAACTGTGGGTGATGACCCGGATAGGTACTTCCAGGTCGGAGCACTATTACCTTTGCCAGAAAAGGAGCAATTGGTTGAGGTCCTAAGAAGGAACGTAGATGTGTTCGCATGGAACGCCTACGAAGCCCCGGGGGTTGATCCAGATTTTATCTGTCATCATTTGAATGTCAATCCTTCAGCTGTCCTGAAGAAACAGCCCCCTCGGCGTCCTTCCAAGTTACATGCCGAGGCTATTAAGGACGAGGTGGACAAGCTCAAGCAGGCAGGAGCTATCAAGGAAGTGTTTTACCCTCAATGGTTGGCGAACACCGTTGTAGTAAAAAAGAAGAATGGAAAATAGTGAGTATGCGTAGATTTTACGGATCTTAATAAAGCTTGTCCTAAGGATCCCTTCCCTATGCCTTGTATAGATCAGCTGGTTAATGCAACGGTAGGTCATCCTCGAATGAGCTTCCTAGATGCCTTTCAAAGCTATCACCAGATCCCACTGGCACCGGGTGATCAAGAGAAGACAGCTTTCCTTACTCCCAATGGAAATTATCACTACAAGGTAATGCCATTTGGCTTGAAGAATGCGAGATCGACGTACCAGCGGATGATGACGAAGATGTTCGAGCTGCAGTTGGGCAACAATATAGAGATTTATATTGACGACATGGTGGTAAAGAGCAAGGTATCGTCCAAACACGTGACGGACCTTAACAGCACGTTTGAAGTCTTGAGGAAGCATAAGTTACGATTGAACGCCTCCAAGTGCTCTTTTGGGGTTTGCTCGGGGAAGTTTTTGGGATACATGGTAACCCACCGGGGAATCGAAGTGAACCCTGATCAGATTAAAGCCATAAACAGTTTACAACCACCTAGAAACCCCAAGGAAGTCCAAAGGCTAACTGGAATGACTGCCGCACTGAACAGGTTTATATCCAGGTCAGCCGACAGGTGCAAATCCTTTTTCCTTCTACTCCATAAATGGAAAGGGTTTGAATGGACTGAGGAGTGCGCTTTAGCATTTCAGCAGCTCAAGGAATACTTATCTCGGCCACCCATTATGTCCAGCCCCGGTGTAGACGAGGTTCTCTTTGCGTACCTGGCGGTAGCCACCTATGCTATAAGTTTTGTGTTGATACGATTGGACAATGGTGTGCAGCGGCCAGTATACTACGTGAGCAAATCACTCCATGAGGCAGAGGTACGGTATCTACCACTGGAGAAAGCCATTTTGGCGATAGTGCATGCTACAAGGAAACTTCCCCATTACTTTCAGGCACACACCGTGGTTGTTCTGACTCAGTACCCACTCAGAGCAGTACTTCGGAGTGCAGATTACACTGGCAGGGTTGCCAAATGGGGCACAATACTTGGGGCTTTCGATATAAAATATATGCCTCGCACTTCCGTGAAAGGTCAAGTTCTCGCTGATTTAGTGGCCGAATTTGCTGAAGGTACAGAAGAAATAGTTGCAAGCTCGCATGGTACGGATGAAAAATCGGTTGGCCTTATTTCCACTCGGCCCCTCACTCCCTGGAAGGTATACGTGGATGGAGCGGCAAATCAAAGGGGATCGGGAGTGGGCCTGGTCCTAATATCTCCTGAGATGGTCGTTATCGAGAAGTCATTAAGGTTGGGATTCTCGGCCACCAACAATGAAGCCGAATATGAAGCTGTGATAGCAGGAATAGCAACGGTAAAGAAGCTCGGTGGAAAAATAGTGGAGATGTTCTCGGACTCAAGCCTGATCGTGGGCCAGGTCAGAGGAGAGCTAGAAGCTCGAGATACTAGAATGCAAAGTTACTTGAGCCGAGTTAGGCACATGCAAACGAACTTTGAATCTTTCGAGTTGTCCCACATCCCTAGAGGTGGGAATGCGCATGCAGACTCTCTGGCTACCCTTGCTACCTCCTCGGCAAAGAGCTTACCTCGGATTGTCGTGGTTGAGGATTTGATCTCACCCACTCCAACTACAGAAAGCCCTATTCAAATCAACCAAATCAGCTGAGCACCTAGTTGGATGGATGCTATAATGGCATACCTCGAGAAGAATATATTGCCCGAAGACAAGTTAGAAGTAGACAAGATAAAAAGAAAAACTCCTCGGTTCTGGCTGTCCGAGGACAAGAAACTGTACAAACGCTCTTTCTCTAGACCTTATCTGCTTTGCGTGCATCCTGAAGCGTCAGAGGCACTTCTAGAAGAGCTACACGAGGGGATTTGCGGGAGCCACACAGGAGGAAGGTCTTTGTCTCACCGGGCAATCACTCAGGGATATTGGTGGCCAGACATGCAAAAGGAAGCGCAGGAATACGTTAAAAAATGTGATCAATGTCAAAGGTTTGCTCCGAACATTCATCAGCCTGGGGGAGTCCTTAACCCTCTTTCTAGTCCTTGGCCTTTTGCGCAGTGGGACTTAGATATTGTTGGCCCTTTCCCTAAGGCAATTGGGAATAAAAAGTACCTACTAGTTGGCATGGACTATTTCACGAAGTGGGTCGAAGCGGAGCCCCTGGCGAATATCAGAGATGTGGATGTCAAGAAGTTTGTGTGGAAAAACATCATCACCCGATTTGGGGTCCCTCAGGCTCTTATCTCTGACAATGGTCTCCAATTTGATAGCAAGGCTTTCAGGGAGTACTGTTCTGACATGGGAATAAAGAATAGATATTCCACTCCAGCTTACCCACAGGGAAATGGACAGGTCAAGGCTGTCAACAAGGTCATTGTAAGTGGGCTCAAGAAAAGGCTAGACGACGCGAAAGGAAGATGGGTGGAAGAGTTGCCGCATGTATTGTGGACTTACCGGACAACCCCACGACGATCAACAGGAGAAACCCCATTCTCAATGACGTATGGGGCGGAGGCCGTGATTCCGCTAAAAACGGGTTTCCCCACGTTAAGGACCAGTACTTTCACCTCTGAGGGCAATGATGAGCTTCTGGGAAAGAGTTTAGACCTGATAGACGAACGACGAGAAAGGGCGAGGGTTCAGTTGGCCTATTACCAACATAAGCTGAAGCAAGGCTACGATGCGAATGTAAGGCTAAGGCCACTAGCACCTGGGGACCTAGTGTTGAGAAAAGTCTTGGGGAATACAAAAAACCCAGCTTGGGGAAAGTTAGGGCCCAATTGGGAGGGACCATATTGTATCACTTCTGTAGCAGGAATAGGGGCTTACTATTTAGAAGATCTAGACGAGAAAACTGTACTTCATCCTTGGAATGTAAGCAACCTAAAAAGGTATTACTATTAGCACAAGTAATTCTGTCGTATGTTTCTCTTCTAACTTAATTGAAATTTTATGACCTGCATTCTCTAAGTCTATCGGAGTATTGATGAGAAAACTAGGTACTGGACAGAACCAAGGTATTGCATGGTCCTCGGACTCAAGCCTATGGTGAAACCAGATACTTCAGATGAGAAAACTAGGTACTGGACAGAACCAAGGCATTGCATGGTCCTCGGACTCAAGCCTATGGTGAAACCAGATACTTCAGATGAGAAAACTAGGTACTGGACAGAACCAAGGCATTGCATGGTCCTCGGACTCTAGCCTATGGTGAAACCAGATACTTCAGATGAGAAAACTAGGTACTGGACAGAACCAAGGCATTGCATGGTCCTCGGACTCAAGCCTATGGTGAAACCAGATACTTCAGATGAGAAAAATAGGTACTGGACAGAACTAAGGCATTGCATGGTCCTCGGACTCTAGCCTATGGTGAAACCAGATACTTCAGATGAGAAAACTAGGTACTGGATAGAACCAAGGCATTGCATGGTCCTCGGACTCAAGCCTATGGTGAAACCAGATACTTCAGATGAGAAAACTAAACTGAGTGTTAAGCAGAAACTAAGTAACGTCAGGCCCTCAGGCCACCTCTTAAGGGAAATTAATACAATTGCAATAACTACTGGAGCATTAAATGGAAGCCAAGTCATGCAAGGCCCTCAAGTCGCAACTTGGTAAAAATCAATACTCTTTCTTCTACTGAAACGTTAAACAGAACGTGAATCATAAAAATTAATGCACACAGTGAAAGTTGGCGCCTCTTAAATTAGGTCTATACGATCATTTTTATATATCAAGATAAATCCCATGAGCATCACTTAAAACATTTTTAGGGTGTTCAACACATTAGCGGACTAATTGTTTGGAATGCAATCTCCAATTCGGCCCGATATTTCTTATAATGTTTGGTTCCGCTTTTCTAAGAGTCCGAGATCATCTGAAAGTTTGAGAATATTCGCGCAGGAAATTGTACGAGAAATAAGTAAACTCATGATATCATATATAGGTCTGAGAAAAGAACCATGAGTTACAATAAAAAAATATATACACATCAAAAAAAATTTTTTATCAACTACTTGTTTAACTTTATTGGTATTTTGGGTGGTGGGACTTTTGCCGTTTCTTGAGGAGGAACGTCCTTCCCCTTCTCCTTTGAGGCCTCCCCAGCGGGCAAAATGGTAGAAGTTAAATCCTTTTGGAAGCTTTGAGAAGTTTGCCCACCCTTGGGATCCTCTGCAACTTTGGCCGAGGAGGTCCCTTTTCCCGCTTCGGGCACTTCAGGCTATTTTTGCTGACCGGTTTGGAGAGGATTCTGACCCTGAGCCCCTTCTGATGGGCCAACTGCAGTAAAGGAAACCTCCTGCTTTTGAGGAGAAAAGCTTGAGACTCGTATGGCTGAAGGAAAGAAAGTGTTCTCTAGCCTTCTCAGTTCTGATGAAAGCTCGACCCCAGCGCGATTGAGAGCTTCCTCCCAAGTTTGCGCACAGTACTTTCGGCACACAATTAGGACCTCAGTCCTGAACCTGTCCTCGGTCTCAGCTACGCCTTCGTCATACCCTCGTTGCTCAGCCTCATCTCTCGCCTTCTCAGCCTCGGCTTTTGCTTTTTCTGCCTCATCTCTCTCTTTCTCAGCCTGACCTCTAAGCCTTTGAGCTTCTTCCAGTTGTTTCATCAGCTTCGATATTCCCTCCTTGGAAGCTTTCAGCTGGCTATTGATGTCCTGGAATTTTTTCCTTTGATCTTCAGTTTGCTTTTGAAAGGTGGTCAGGGTTGAATCGGCACTCTTATGAGCAAGTTCTTCTTCTGCCAACTTTTTCTTCAAGTCCTCTACATTTTTCTCACTGATGGTAAGCGTCCTGGAAGCTTCACTCCTTAATTCCTTCTCCTTGTCCCACTGGAGATATAAGCTGCTGGTCATTTCCTCTAGCCTGAAAGTGGTTTGAACAGCTTGTAAAAAAAAAAAAGAGGGGAAAAAACGAAAGAAAGAAAGGTAGTAAAAAATAAAGTGAATCAAAAAGAACGGAAGGAACTGTAAGAATGCTATACCATGCCTAGGTGCCTTTTTATGTTCATGAAGATTTCATTCTTCTTCATCTTTTTGAGCTCAGCCATATCCCGAGGGAGAAGGAGGGTTTCTTCTAAAGCGGAGGCAACATGGCATCCAACCCCCCCATTGTATTCTCTGATGGATGCATCTGCCCTCAGGGGTTCGCCACCTAGCATAGGTGCGGGAAGCCATGCTTTAGGCTCCGAGGGCTGGACGGTTTGTTTGGCACCCGCTCTAGAGCTCCCACGAGTTGTCTTCTGCTGTTTTGAAGGTCGCTAACCTTGACTCTCCTGGGCTGGATGAGGTTCCCCAATCTCCACCACATCCTTGCCTTTTTGCTCTCTTTTCCTTTTAGGGTCGACGGATTCAACCCCTTGAGGCTGGACAGATTTAAGAGAAGGCAAAGGAGGGAGACTGGTCTGAGGAGACCTCTCGGGAACCTCTCGTCCAGAGGTACCTTCAATAACATCAAGCAAACTTCTTTGGCTTTTTCTTTGAATTCCCATGTCGACGGGAGTCGCTTCGGGAGACTGGAGTTGATTAAACACCTCAAATTCGTCAGCAGAATCCGAGGCCTCCTCGACTATCCTTTCTTGTTCTTCTTCTTCCTCTTCCTCCTCCACCTCCGGAATAGCAGGTCATGACGAGGAAGCCCCTACGGAAATAGCAGCTTCGGGTAAGGGTTGCGAAAAGGGGGTGCCTTCAGGGATCCGAACACCCTCAGGAACTATGAACCCGGACTTTTCGAAGGCTACGCTGATTCGGTGCAGCCGAGGATCTTTGGCCTTTATCACGCCCTTGGGCGCTAGAAAGGACGTGGAAATTGGTTTGTACCCAAGGATGAGGTGCGCCGCCCTTAGTTGACCGTCGGACGGATTCTTGTATATCTCGGATCTTAAGATTCTGTCCAAGCTCTCCTTGTTAACTAGCCCAAACCGACGCTGGGTAAAACACCTATCTGCAAAATCATCAAGACAATGACGAAATTCCCGTCAAGAATGAACTCAACTCAAATCAAGGAGTACAAATTAAGGTGCAAGGGTGTACAGCCCAAAAACCCCACCTGGTTCACCCCCCTTGGTCGGGCATGGTAAACTGTCATTCCACGCGCCGGAAAAGATAAGGAAATCATCTTTTAGACCCTTGTTCGATGTAGGGAGACATTGGATTAGCCTTACCTCGGGGAACCTGGACCTAAGGTAATACCCCGCATCCTTCAAGTGTTGGAGGTTGTACACCCAATTCACGTCGTGATGGGTAAGGTCCAAATTTAACCTCGCATTAAGGGCTTCTATACTCCCTAACACCCTAAACATATTCGGGGCACATTGTGTAGGGGACAATCTAAAGAACCTAAGAAAATTAGTAATGAGTCTGCCCATCAGAATAGTCATCCCTCCCTCTATGAAAGCAATCATCGGGATGACTACTTCCCCCGTTCGCCTCATATCGTACCATTCTTCCACGGAAGTGTACCTCATACCCACCGTTGGGGGAATCTTATACTTGGCCCTAAATTTCCCTATTTGCTCCTCGGAATCAACTAAATACTTAAACCTACCCATTTCTTAAGGATCGTGAAGAGAAACTAGAGAAGAGAATGGAAAACTAAAGAGGGTTAGAGAAACTTACAGTTCTGAAAATAGGCTCCTCGGACAAACTTTAGGTATTTATGAGATCGTTGATAAGAAGAAAGGAGGGATAGGATCAGTAAATACTTGATAAGATTTTAAGATTTTTTATAACTGAAAGGAAATCTGATTTGAAAAGCTCTTTATAAGGGCACAGAAATCGTAAGCGGGAAAAATCCCGCTCATAAGTTGTAATGATCCACCACCGTTAGATTCGCATCTTGCTGGAACGTGGAGGACTGAGAAACCGCCATCATTTAATGGTGGCATGCCCCTGACGCCGAAACGTCAGGAACGTGTCTTGGGCAGGTGAAAAGGCATTCTGACATTTGGAAAAGCCCAATGAAGGATTTAAGGACGTTATATCAAAATCCTCATTTTTTCGAGATAACAAAAATGGAGATTTTGAGGGGCTATTGTGGGGCCAGTAGCCCAAAAAATTGATGGAGCTTATAATAGGTGGGCTTGCAGCCCAACAACCCAATCCGAGAACACTCATTCGTCCGAGGACACTCATTCGTCCGAGGATACTTCTCTATCCGAGGATAAGGTTCGTTCTTCAAACCAGCATGCGATGTTGATGTAACTATCTTAATTGTCAAAGATATTTGCGGAGTTACATGCAAACCAAACTAATGAATACTGATCAAATGAGGAACCGGAAAAGATAACAAATATCTCCTAAAAGCTGCTACCCCCCGCATTAAATGCTTCCCACCTAACTCTCTGGCCGCATTAATGTGGAGGTGATACCTGAACAGTAATTGATCAGCTTTATAACCACTAGGCGGAGGATCCAGGAAGGTGAGATGGGACAGAAGGAAATCCTCATAAAGGAGCGTACACGTGTACGGTGAAAGCAAGATGGAAAAGCCAGTATATAAGGCGAAATCAGAATACACAAAAGAGGAGATTCATTTTGAGAGTTAGAGAAGAAAGAGAAATACTCCATCTGCTGCGCCAGAACTACGTCTTTTTCTACTGACCGGAGCTAGGTCTTACACTCACATCTCTACAAATTTTTATTGTAAAGGGTCCATTACAAATTGAGTCCTTACACAAGGGTACACACATCTCCATTTTGAGCATCATTTTTTAGGATTTCAAACCAGAATTTTTGAAAATATCTATTTTTGCGAGGGAAAATAAATCTGTAAAATTTTAGTTCAAAATGAAGACACAAGTAATACTCATTGAGTAAATACCACTTGTAAAGATAATGTATGACCGTCCAGTTGGTTATCCAAAAGACAAAAGGAGTTTTCCATGGTTGGTTCACGTCAGGATAAATGGCAAGGAAGTGGTTGTGGTGTTCTTTAAGATAATTATGGAGGACTCTAATGATTTTTTTGAATCTGGCTTCAAGGGTCAAGACCTTTATTTGGCCTTTTATCTTTGGAGGAAGGTTTTTTATCATATTAAGGATATCATCAAGGGCTGCAAAGGAAGGGCTAGAGGATGAGGATGGATTTGTAATAGGATATATACACAGGGGTAGAGGAACAATTGTGGTGTTAATAACCGGAGGCTTTTTGGAAAGGTAGTCAGTAATCAAGTTATCTTTTCCTTTGATGTGCTTTACTTGGAAAGACCATTGTGAAAACCAATTTGACAATTTGAGTAACTGAGGATGTGAAAGCATTTTTCTTTTGAACTAAAGCATTTTTGGAAAGGAGGATATGTCCATTTTAACTAGAAAATTATGCCCAAGAAAGTGAAACTGGAATTTTTCAATTCCATGTTTTACTGCAAGGATCTCTTTGAAAGTGGAGTGGTAATGAAGTTTTGAAGGCTTGAATGCACCATTTTTATATCCACAAATGTTTCTTTTTCCATCAATTTCTTCAAAAAGAGCTGTTGCCCAATACTCATTACTTGCATCTGTCTGCAAAATTCGTTTGCCTGTTCTTGGAATCTGTAACAGGGGAAGCTTTTTTGCTAATCTTTTCAATTGTTGGATTGCTTATGTGTGACTAGAATTCCACTCTGGAGGGGTTTTCTTCAAGAGTTGAGCTAAACAATTCCTTTATCTGGAAACTTTTGGAATGAAGTCAAACATATAATTAACAATTCCAAGAAACTATTGTATCTGCTTGGTACTTTTGAACTTATCTGGAAATTCGCCAAGAGAGACAGCTATGTGAGGCTACAAAGTATATTTTCTATTTGAAATGCTTACTCCCAAAAAATCTATAAAAGACTGTCCAATGACTATTTTCTTTTCTAAAAGCATTATCCCTTGGGATTTTACTAAATTATAGAATTCAGTGAGCAACCTTTCATGGGATTCTGCATCTTTTGAGAATAGAAGGATATCATCCACATAGATTAATGCATTGGCTAAGAATGGCTGGAACCATTGCTTTTTGGAATTGGGATGGGGCATTTTTTAGGCCAAAAGGCATAACTGTTCTTTGGTAATGGTGATCTGGAATGCAAAACGCTGTCTTGTACCTTTCTTCTAGATAGATTCCTAATTACCAAAATCCTACTTTAAGATCAATTTTGAAAATACTTTTGCATTTGAAAGATGCTGGAAGAGAGCACTTTTTTTTGGCAAAGGGAACTTGTCATCTGCAAGAAAATGATTAAGATCTTGGAAATTGATTACCAATCTGAGTTTTCCTTGGATATGCTCAGCATGCTTGTTGACATAAAAAACTTCACATGTCCACGAGGAGGTTGTGGGTTCAATGAGGCCTTCTGAGAGGAGGGTAGTTAACTCTTGTTTCGCTAAGGCTAAATGTTCTGGGTTCATTCTTTGGTGGCTGGCTTTTGTGGGGTTTACATCTTCTTTCTTTTTTAAGGGAAGATGTATGAAAAAGTTTGGGTTCCTCCACAAGGGGTTTGGATTTTTAAGGAGGAATTCAAAATGGCTATTTGCATAACAATTGTTGATGATCTAGATTCTCAAAGAATCAAATGGGTTAACTGTAAATAGATGAGGGACTTGGGTCCAAGTGAAAAGGTGTTGTTTGTGCAAAAGTCCTTTTGAAGACCATTTAAGGCTAGGTATTTGGTGAAGGAGATCAAATCCTATAAGAAGGTCTCTGCCTGTAAGAGGGGATCCAAGGACTTGATGTTTTATTGTAAGGGTTGGGAAAATTCTAATAAAGATAGGCTTACTCTTCTGGGTAATTAAGAATGTCTCTTCATTTGCTGCACGAAACATTTGGTTATGGGGCAACCAGAATTCTGAAGGTAAAATCTTAGGATGGAGAATTGTTGCTACAGCTCTAGTATCAAAAAAGGCTATAACTAGAATGAGTCTAGAGTAAGTTTCTAGGAGGATATATACTTAGGCTATGGGAGTAGGGCTAGTTAGAGAAGCTATAACTGGATGGGATGTATAAATAGTTTGGATTTCTAGGTCTGAGACATCATCATTGTTTGAGTTTGAATCTTCTTCTGATGTGGAATCAGCCATGACTACTAGAACTTGAGGAGAGTAGTCATCATCAAGTGAGAAAAGTGATTCTACATTTGAGAAACGAGTGTTATCTGCATGAATCTGTGCTTGTTCAAGAAGCTTTGCTGCTTTATCCTTTTTTGGACAATTTTTTGCAAAATGGTCTAGTCTTCTACATACAAAACAGACTTTTGAAGTCTTTCCTTTAAACTGCTTTCTTCTGAGAAATTTCTATATTTTCTTCCTGAAAATTTTCTTCTTTGGTCTTGCATGGTGTCTCCTTTTCAAGGGATACTTCTTGAAATGATTTCTTCTTTTTGTTGAACAGTCACAATTTTTCTCATAGCACTTTATCTGAAAGTCCTTCCTTTTGCAACTGTCTTTGAGTTTACTATGAACTTTTTCTATTTATAAAAAAAATTTCCTCTAATTGCAGAGCTTTTCTAGAGCAATGAGCATATGTTGATAAATTTCTTCCAAGGAGGCTTGCTGTAGTGTTATCTTTTGGAGGTTCATCATGTGGAGAGTTTCATCTCTCAATGGTTCTGGGAGGGAGTTGAGGAAGGTATGCTTAGAATTGACATCATCCATACCATTGAAAGAGTAGAATCATCTTGACATTCTATCAAAATGCTTTTCGAGATCTTTTCTTTTAAATGAGCAGCGATTCATAGTTAGAAATTCTTCTTGTGCTACTTCTGTATGATGGGTTAGCGAGCCAAGAAATTCATTACCAAGAATTGTGAAAAAATCTTCTTGTGTTTTGGATTAGGCTGCTTATCTTTGCTGAAATTCTCCTAAATTAATCCACTATTCTCTTACTCTTCCTATGAGTCTTGTAACAAACTTGGCAATGACGTGAGCAACAGTAGAATTTGGGGCTTGGAGTTTAGTTGTTCACCATGAATACATGTTAAAAATTTCATCATGCCACTTGGAAGGAGGAGCATTATCAATGGTAAACAAATGTTTTGAATTTGTGGTTAATGGGTGGGTTAGACGTGTTTGGTTGTCAGGGACAAAAGGTGGTGGAGGAAAAATTAGAGGTGGCAGTGGAGGTGGTTTAAGGCGGAGGACATCATCTTTTTCAATAGTTGGTTGATCATCCGTCATGAACACTCTTCTAGACCAAGATCAGATAAGTCTAAATCAGTGGTATCAATTACTGGAAGCATAAAAGGTTCTCTTGGATTTTCAAGGGTAAGGTTTTTCAGGAATGATGAAATTGGATTTGGAGGGTCACGATCCACTGTTAACATGTTCATGTTTGGAGGTTTTGAAAAAGCACCAATGGTTGGATCTGGAGGTTGATATAATGGTTCTTTGTCCTTTTTCTTAGGAGAAGGTTCATTTTGTGACCTAGTTTGAGTGGAGTTGGATATTTTATGGCTGGGAAAATTATGCTTGGCTTGAAAGGGTTATAATCAAGATATGTCATGGCTAATGGTTGGAGGTGTTGTCCAGGAGAGGTTGATGAAAATGGAGAGGTTAAGGGTATGGACAGGTCTTTATATTATGGTTGTCAAGGTTGGTAAGGAGTATAGACAAGCATCGAGGAAGGTTGGATAAATTCCTTCTGCGATCCTTCTATGGATTGAAGTTGTGTCAGCAATTGTTTTCTTTCTACCCCATGAGGGGGAAAGAAGCAGACATACCTTTAATTATGGATACAATTGTTGTGAGCTCTTGTTCAACCATCTTGATTTTTTTCTTCAAATCATCGATAAGAGAACTTGAGGATGAAAGGGTATGGGTAACTACCTTAGCTAACTTTTGTTGGTTATCAAGAATTTTTGAAAATTCTTGGTTTTATGCCACAACATTTTCTACTTGCCAATTTAGAGTTGCTTCTACTGATGAAACTTATATCCTGGTTCCATTCGGGTTGGTTCCAATAGGATTTTTGATTTTCCAAACATGCTTTATGCTAATTTGAGGATGTTCAAAACTTTCAAGAAGAGGAAAATCCTGTGAGTAGGAAGGTGAGGCATGGTCAAACATGTAACAAAGTAAGGGTTTCTGTGAATAGGTTTGGCTAGTAGGAAAAGGTTGACAACTTGGTATTTGGGGAAGGACTTTCTGGTAGTATGGGATTAATGGAGGTTTAAGGTTTTGATCATGATCTTCTTTGGACTTGGTTTCTTTTCATGGAGGAGAATGAGAATATTTTTGCTTTCTGGTTCTAGGATAAAGAAGATAATATTCAATTTTTCTAGAGGGTTCTCCAAGGAGATCAACTTCTGGATCACCTGCTTCATATCTTTCTTTGAGGATTTGTTGAGTGGATTTTTTCTTCCTTCTTCTTGAATAGTCTTCCTCAAGAGTTTCTTCTTTTCTAAGTTTAGCATAATCACAAATATCCCACCATATGTGGCCAGAGGGTGATTTGCCTGCATAATAAGGCTTTCCATCTTCACGAAATGCATTACTATTAAAGACATCTTCATAAACATATGACACAAGTTGAAGCATAGCAATTTGAGTTAGAAAAACTATCACGTCTTTCTTTTCTAGTGGGGCCACCAAAAACCTTGTTTCAACTTTGCCGTTTTCCTTCCTAATAAAGGATTGTTCGACTAGACCAGCTTGATTGCTTGGTGAAGCGTCTCATATTTCATAATCCATGATTCTGGGAAGAGAGAAGTCATCTGGTCTCTAGTGAGTTGTCTCGAGACAAATGTACACATGGGGGTCATTCCTGGATCAACTTGGATCAACAAAGCATTATTAGATTGAGCCATGTTTAGAACTGCCACGTCAAGACATGATTTTGAAGCCTGTAAGCAAGCTGATAGTGAAGTGTAGCGGCAAATGTGTCTTGTACTTGAGAGGCCCTGTAATCTAGACTTGCACCATGAGAGCATTACAAATGCGAGGATTTTTTAGGGGCATCTTAAAGTTTGGAAAGAGTGTGACAAAAACTATTCCCGCATTTAGAGTGGTCTGAACAGTTCCTATGACCGCATTTTGATATTCCAAAAATCTAGAGTCAAGGAGTGAAATCCTAGAGGCTACAGGGATATTCCTATGACCTCATTTTGATGAGCAGGATGAAGGTTGTCTCTCCCTTTCATTTTTTACAAAGTATATATTTATCTTCATTGTAGAAAATTCAATTCTCAATACAAATGTGTGTTAGACCTCTTTATTGCTGGTACTTGATCAAATTACTTAGATTGTTAGTAGTATATTATTGTTAGTTTTTATTGAAGACAAAGTAGCAGCAGTTCAATGCTATTTGCAATAGTAATAAACTTCAAAGCAGATAAAGTGAAGGTGCAAGAAATAAAAAGAAAAGAATTTTCATTAAATTAAGGGAGTAGATTATATTCAGTGACAGAATGTCACTACAAAAAAAAAAAAAAAAAAAAAAAAAAAACTACAAGAAGATCCTAGGTGCTAAGCCTTGGCCTTTGGAGCGGAAGGGTCTTCTTTTTGGCTTGGCTGGGTGGTAAAAGCATCCTTGGCCTTAGGATTAGCTTCTTTGGTCTTGGCCTCTACTTCCTTTGCCTTAGTTGTAGCTTCCTTGGCCTTGGTAGCGTCTTTGGCTTCTGAAGAGGGCTTATTCTCCTTGCCCTTACCTTTGTCCTTGGCCCCCTCAACCTCCTGGCCTTGATCATCAGCTTGGCTAGATCCCTTTCGAAGCCTCAAGGAGAGGGAGAGTAGCTTGGATATTCAGGGGTTGCTCAGAAGTCTCTAGAGTAAGGGTAGAGGGGGAAAGGATGGAACCTGGGACTTCACGGATATCTGGGTGATAGTATATGCTCCCAGGTTGCCTCTAAGTCGAGTCTGCAGGGACTCCTGCAACATTAAGGGCCTTATCCCATGTTGCATTGCAGTAATCCCTACATACCTCGGCAAGCTCTTTAGTGAGCCTAACTTGTGTTTCTTCTACACCGAGCAGATAGGACGCTTGCTTCTCAACCTCGACTACTTCTTTGGCCAGTTGAGCTACCTCCTTAGCCTTCTATAGCTGTGCCTTCAGATCTAGCACAAGTTGCCTTGAAGTGGCCATCTCTAACTCAGTCTTATAGAGCAACTTGCGCTGGTCCTCAGCATTTTTCAGTCCTACCTGAGCAAATTCCCTTTCCTTATCCTCGGCAGTAAACTTGGCGAGTAGCTCAGTGTTTTCCTCCCTTACGGTCCCCAAGGCCTTTTCAGTCTCGAGGCGGAGGTGGACCTCGTTCCTAACATCGTTTCAGGCCTCCTTGACCTATTCCTCAGCCACAAAGACCTCCTAAGTGATCTGCACAAAAACAACATAGCAACCCTATAAGAACGAAAGAGAGAGAGAAAACTCATTAGCAATCAAATAAATAAAAGGTGTATGGCTATGAACTTACCATGGCAAGGTCCCTTTTTAGGGACATGAAGAGGTCTTGTTGCTTCAGCTTCCTCATGGCGTCCATGTCCTTGGGCAAAAGGAGTGGCTGCTCTAAGGCTTCAGCTACATATGCACCGTGACCTCTATGGAACTCCTTGACCGAGGCGTTCCAAAGGATGGCAGCCCCATCCACCTCCAGCCGAGGAGACCAAGTGCATTGCGGAAGGCGCACCTCAGCCTTAGTTTACTCCTTTCGACTGTCCACAAAAGTGGACCTTTTGTCCTGAGGGTCTTTGGCCACCTTCTGTTACTTAGTCCTTTTCTGAGGGCCCACCTCACTTTCTTCAAGCTCCTGAATTGGCCTTTTCTTCTTTAGATTTGGAATGGCTTTCAATCCGAGGTCGGTGGGAGGTGAAGGAGGAGAAGAAGGAAGTGTGGGTGGAACTTGGGACTTGGTGGCTTCTTTCGAATTTGACACCTTATTCCTTGCGACCATGAGGTCCCTTAGGCTCTTGTTTCCTCTGTTCAATGTCATCCCGCCTTCCTCTTCTTCGGAGGTGCTGTCTAGACAAGCAATCATCAGAACGAGGGCGTGAACACTTGAGTGCCTATTAGTCTCGTCCGCGGCGTCCGAGATTTGAATTATTATAGCCCCTGGATTCTCCTCTTCTTCAAAGTGGAATTTGTCTATCTCCTCCTCGAGTTATAGGCGCGAAGAAGCAATCTCCTCTTCTGGTGCTATCGCCGCTTCAAACAAAACTCGATGAAGTGGCAGTATGACTGGTGGAAGGTCTTCTTGGGCCAAGAAGTTTGGGCGTGACACGTCAATTCGAGCAAACCTCGGGTCACCTGCCCTTATGGCATGGCCTATCTCTTGATATATTTTCGAGATGGGCTCAAAGTCTAGGATCAAGTGGATGGCTCACAACTGCCTATTCTCGTTTATGAAGATCTCGGACCTTAGCAAATAGTTGAGAGCTTTGACGTTGGTCAGACTGAGCCTGGATGCTACGTGCCTTCTATCTGCAAAAACATCCAAGGAGGAAATCATGGTTAGATCAATGAAATTTATCATTGGAAAAAGGCAAAGTGATAAAGATGAAGGGAAGTAAAGCTAAAAGGGCTAAATTCCCTGCCGAGGGACCTAATCCTAGGGTACCCCACTTGGCTCTCCCTCCCGAGTTGGGCAGTGAAGACCGTCGTGCCACTCCCCGAAGACGATCAGGTAATCATCCTTCAGGCCCTTGTTGGACTTAAGAAGACATGATACTAGTCTAACAATGTCACATCGAGACTTAAGATAAAATCCCGCACTTTTAAAGGAATGGCACTCGTACAGGTGAACGACGTCGTGCCATGTGAGCCCTAAATTCATCTGCTTGTTTAGAGCGTCTACGTACACTCCCTAAAACTCTAAATAGGTTAGTCGCGCACTAATGGGGGCATATCCTATGGTTGATAAGGTAGTCCCGTGTTATCCTACCCATAGGGAGAGTCATTCCCCCTTCTATGAAAGCTATCACGGGAATGATGACTTCCCCCTCTTCTCTGTGTGTTACTATTTGGTCTAGGGAAAAGTATCACAGGGCAACTCCCTGTGGTATGTGGTATTTATCCTTAAAGACCTCTATTTTGGCAAAAGAGTCTACTAGGTGCTTAAATCTACTTATCTGAACAAGTTAAAGGAAAACAACCAAAATTGGTAAATGAAGAAATAAGAACTGGAAGGCCGAGGAGATTGGCCGAGGAGAAAAAGAAAAGTTTAAAGAAATAGAAACTTATAAGAACTAAGATGTGTGTTAATTCCTAAAACCTTAAGAAAGATTTTCAAGGATTTCTTAAAGAAAAGGTGTGGAAAATTTAGTAACGTAGAGAGCTTTGTGAGTTTGAGTGTTTGGGATCTCTGGAAAGCTTGAAGACTTCTGAACTGAGGGAAATGATTTATCCGAATACTTTATATAGAGGGCGAGATTGAGTGGGGGTTATCCCACTCAAAACTCAAAGAGAAATATCTGCCATTGGATTAGTGCTGCACCATTGGATGTGGGGAACATAATGCCACTTGGAGCAATTAATGACGCCTAGTGGGCTCCGAAGTGTCATTAGCAATTATGAGGCGTTCAAAATGGCAGTCCTACATGTGCAAATCAAAGGGCAAAATAATATTAATGCATGAAAAATCAAAACCCCAGTTTTCTCCTTAGATGAGAGGGAAAAAATCGGAGTTTTGAGGGGCTATTGTAGGGTTAAGAGCCCAAATTGTATATTGGGCCTTGGCCTAGAGCATAGTAATCCGAGAACAAATGAATGGTGTTGGATAGGTTAGGCTTGGAATCTAATGAGTAAGATACGAATGGGAAGATGGTCCAAGGAGGAATGTCTCCTCAAATAGGTTAAGCACGACTTAAAGGTGTATCCTAAGGTACAAGGTAACCTTCCAGGAAGCTCCAGTAATAGGGGCGTGTATCTCGAGTATACCAAAGGGCTAGGAGCTCAGAAATATCTAAGGGAAACCTACTACCACCACATTAAATGCTCTCTGCTAACTATCTGGTTGCATTAATATGAAGAAGACCCCTGAACAGTGTTTGTTTGGCTATCCCAGCTCACAAGGAACCTGAGGGGGTGTCCGATGAGACAAGCACTTAAGTAATGGCTTGGATGACCAACAAGTGTAGGACCAAGATCGTTCAAAGAAGACTATATAACATGAGAGACCCTCCATGAAGAAGGGATCAAAAAATTAAGGAGAGAAACACTGTAGCAATTAGGAATCGAACTTGTAATCCAACTTCAAAAGCAATACATAAGAACCAGTCTCCTCGGACATTGCTGAGAACGTATTTCCTTAGTGTAAATTTGCTATTTTCATTTCTTTGTCATCAAGAACTACTTACTTGTTGTATTAATTCATTAAAACCTATTTTTCCAACCCATTCTCTATAAATTTATTGTTTTGCGCTCTTTTGGGCCTAAGTCCATCTATCATTTGGGCTAGGAGTCCAAATCTGGTCCCTACAACATTAATTGCTTTTTTTTCCCCCCATAAAAACTTTCTTTAACTAGATTGTTAATTAATGTCCTAAAGACACTAGTTAGCATGACTCTTTTTTTTTATAAACTTTTTTTTTTATAAACTCCACATGTACTTTTGTAATTAGTGAATTAGTTTGTTAGTTTCAATCAATTAGCTTTAATAATACTTTCTTAACTTGAAGTTAGTGAACCGGCTCTTGTAGTATCTCAATGGCTTGAACTTGAAGTTAGTGATGTAATTAATACACAATCAATAATATAAGAAGTTTATTTATTACTCTCCTTTTTTTTTTTACTAAACAGGCCCTAATGAATTTTAACAACTTTATTTCGTCCCCCACTTTCTCATTTATGAATTTTTTCATTTCTATCCTCCATATTGGCATATTCCATAAATGACAAAATGATGGCTAGCTAGCTGCCCCATCGATCTTGCAAATTGTATGGTCAAAGTTTGTACCCTTTAATGCTTATGATCATCCCAACTGCCAATCTGTCTAACAAATTAAGAAACATTTCCCCTACACTTTCTTCCATAGTATCTTTCTAAAAGAATGTTCAAAAAATAAAATTGCCCATATTTCCAAATGATTCATGCAAAAAAAGTAAAAAAAAAAACACACACACATCAAATCACCCTTTCGATCTTATTTAACTAATCTTACTCTTGTAACATGACTATTCTTTATAGCCAGCCAAGAAATGAGGGCATATATTCTATTCTCTAATATCCTCCCAAATTAGATAAAATTTTCAACTATATGAGGTCCAAAATTTGGGCTAATTTTGAGTCATCAAATTCTCAAAACTTGGAATGTTATTGAGATCTTTGATTAGATGCTAGTCTAATTGCCTTTTTCCAAACAAATCCAAGAATCTTTTACCCCACAAATCCCATACATTGTATGAGTGCCATTGTGCCAATCCACAAAAATCATATCTCTTGCACTATGAGATAATTGAGACATCTGTATGTGTTATTCTAACTCGAATTCTTATCAACCAAATCACTATGTTCCCATTGGAAAGGTGACTGTAGTCTCACCTAACTATATAAAAATATATATTGGGGATAGGTCAAAAAGACAATTGGAATTTATGTTCCTCACCTACATGATTAAGCTAGCATCTAATATGGAACACCCTCACAGTTGATCATAGCACTTCCATATTCTAGGTACTTCCCATTTTTGTCACCAAGAAAATTCTTTAGAAAAACATTACTTTCTCCCAAAATGGCTATGGAATCCTGGCTCCTTTTGACTGGAAACAGTTCTTTCTAAGCTGGCCTTGGACCTGTATAGTACTGGAAATGTATAAAATATACACTTGGCTGGATTTCACTCTCTGCATGTCCTATGTCTACAGTTTACATTATCTACTGATGTACACTCTTGCTTACCATTTTTCAAGATATAGCCCATAGGGCATTGCATTTCTTAATTGGTAACAGGTATAAACGATTGCAATGGTTATAGAAATAGCAACTCTATAGGAGTAGTCAAGGTCATATATATTTTATATGTTTAATGGTATATTACTATTTGCAGGAGTGTTATAAATATATAGTTTATTGAATTTTTTAAACAAAAATCAGCGTTGGCAACGAGGCCACACGTCTGTGTTAATAAGATCTTTAAAAACAGTTATGCAATTATTGAAAAATATTTGCTCCACTGCTTTGGGGCATTGCATTTCTTAATTGGTGACAGGTATAAACGATTGCAATGGTTATAGAAATAGCAACTCTATAGGAGTAGTCAAGGTCATATATATTTTATATGTTTAATGGTATATAACTATTTGCAGGAGTGTTATAAATATATAGTTTATGGAATTTTTAAAACAAAAATCAGCGTTGGCAACGAGGCCACACGTCTGTGTTAAGATCTTTAAAAACAGTTATGCAATTATTGAAAAATATTTCCTCCACTGCTTTGGTGTTTGATTGTTTCTTTTTAGTTGCCTTTTGTTTCAAGTTAATTACTTCCTTGACTGGTCCAATGAAATATACCTTTCTGCTTATTTAAATCAAACCAAAAAAGAAAAAAAGTAAACAAGTGTGAGAGAGTTTTTGTGTAGTAATAAACTCAGGATCAGTATAGTCACATTAGAACATAGTGATCAATTTCCTCAACTTGTCCTGAATTTATTAGGGCACGTAGCAAATCCTAATGTCAAACAAATAAAATAAAATAGAGTTGTATTAATAGAATTGTTGTAGGACTGAGTCTAGATCACAGCCGCTTAGAGACGATGTGGTTATTATATGCTCAAAAATCATGAATTGATGAATTTTTCCCCATATCTTTTACACCATAATGAATTTGTGAATGAAACTTATTTCATAGGATAGTAGGAATTTGAGGTTTCAAAAAGGAGACAAATTGATCCAATTTGATTGAAAATGAGTGAGATATGGTCATTTGAAGTTGACACAATTGTAATGTTTCAAAGGATTCGCTTAACACTCATTCAACGCTGGCTCGACTGAAATGTTGCAAACAACAAATGGACTTTGAAGGTTTGACGACTTAACCTAATGATTTCCAATGTAAAACCAACCCTTATACACAGTGTGAGGATAAAGGCAACCATATCAAGATTACTTTAAAAGCAACTTCTTGTCCCTAAACAATTATAAAACCCTCTCCCTTTAGTAAGTTTCTCATTCAAATCAAAGAAGTTGTTGACCCTTACCAGTGTGTTCATTGGTGGATCCCTTAAAAGAGTTATTTAGAATACCAGAGTTGTAGTGGTTACAAACGAGTATGTTTGTGGAGGAAATTTCTGTTGAAGAATTCTAGAATTTTGGGGCCAATGCGATGGAAGGAGAACAAGTCATTTTCTGAGGTTACAAATAAATTCTACCACTAAAAAGGTGTTTTGAGTATAGGACTTTTTGGAATTGTTTTTCTTTTTTTTTTTTTTTTTTTTTTCATGGTGAAATTTCATATGGGAGCGTTACCCTGAAGTGATTTTCCTTTTAAAGAGTTCTTCAAAAATTTTCTACTTTATCATCAAATTTTTGTGTGCAATTAATTGGTTTTTATTACTATTAGATTAAGTGTAAAGGTTTTGGCCCATTTATATTATATTAATACTTCAAGTTCCTAATTTTCTTTCATGTAAATGGAACTTCCACCCAAACATGTATACACAATAAACAAAAGATTTTTTTTTGTCTTAACAATACTACCATTTAGAATGAGGGATCCGATTTTAAATACTATGTAATATCAAATAGTGTGATATATACACTGTATTATATGAGGATTGGATTAGATAATTGTGTGTTGTGCGAATATGTATTATTATTATGTTCTGTATTGTATTTAAGTAATTATAAGGAATTATAATAGTAATTTGATTAATCTTTTTGAGGTAAAGCGTAAATATAATTGTTGCTCTCATTGGGTCATGATAAATATAGTCACTTATTGTGAATTTTCATGACCAAGAGTCCCTAAATTTGTAGCACTCTCCCGGATGTGGTAAAAGATTAAATAAGTCCCCAATTTTAGATTTTACTCGATTTGTAAATAAGCAAGGAAGTTATTAAGTTTACATAATCCCTTCATTTCTTGGAATAAATTCCAAATTTCCACCTAGAGTTGGTTGAACTCTATACCATGACTCCACCTTCAAGCCAATTAGCACTCTTTACTTTTTTTCCCGTTTGTTTTTTAAAGTTATTGAAAAAGATTATTTAGATAGGTTAAAATAGAATTATTGATGTGATATAAGTACAACCGAAAGTTTTTTTCTTAATTAAATAATGGACAATAATGCAAAAAACAAAATCAAATAGATCAAAGTAGCAAAGAGCCAAACTTTATGTTAAAGAATTAAAATATTCGAACACAGATCATATATAAAAAATCTTGTCCCTTTGACTAATCGAGGTCCATGTCAACTCATCAACAACCAATAATCCTTTTTGACTAACTAAAATTAAAAGGAAAAATTTGCTGAATGCAACTGATAATATATTATTGTTACCATTGTCTAATGCTGTGCTTTATTTAGACAAATTCAAATTCTCTAAAGCAGAAAGCTTTAAAGACTTCACACAAAATCATTTCTCCAAAATCAAGCACATATCTGTGTCTGGAATTTGCATATAATAAGAAGCAAAAGTTCACATTATGATCATTGTGGAGGTGGTGGTTAGTGCTGAGTGTCATTTTTTTACTTGTTCTAACTAGCCAATCACTTCTTAACATGTGAAATTTTCAACTTAGAAAGTACGAGTATAAACATGCTGTTGGTTTAAGCATCATTAAGCCTGATAAGCTGTCCCCAGTGGGATTAATTCTTAAACTTTATTTTAAACATATTGCTCTTTTGGAAACGTGGCTTAAGGTTAATCGTCTTTGGTGCTAATTAAGTCAATTAGTAAAAAAATTACTAATTAAGCAACTAATCAAAGTTTTAGATTACATTCAGTTGTCACATGGGTATCTTATTTGATTATGACTTGGGTCTCTATTTGAACGTATGATTAAACACCACGTATTCAAAGACGAACACCAAAAAAAACACACTTAACTTTGTAAAAAATGCACCATTTAAGGTTGTCGTCTAAGACCTTTATCAGCAGACCATTTGGAACTTTGATGACTTGGTTTCGACAAATCATGATAAAAAGATTATTATGCCAAAACTTTGGAGAAGTTCTTTCACTAATTAGGGTTGTCTTTATAAACACGTGTCGGATTTTTGATTTAAAAGCTTTAAAAACATATCTTTTCTTTTGTCTATCTTATAGTTAATGTTGTTTGACTACTTGATGATTTGAATATACAAGGGTCCTTCTCATTTGGAACAGCATAAGATACGTGTTGATGGAAAATCAACTCCTTAAGGAATCACTAATAAGGTAAATGTTTTACTACCACTTCTAATATTTTCAAAGAGAAGAGGGTGGTGGAGAAATTAAAGAGTGGGAAACCAAAAAGGAATTGTTGTTCATTATATGAATTGGGAAGGAAAATTTGGGAAAAGAAAATGAAGTCCTTGAAAGTTGATGTCACGAAAGTTACAAGAAAACAAACACGTTATTTTCTGAATGGAAAAAGAAATTAAACACATTAGTTTCTGAATAAAAACCTTGAATCCACGAGGAGTTTCTTGAATTCATAAGATGATAGAGTTTTGGAATCTACTAGAAAGAAATAGACAAAATCTACATTTTTATAAATTTGAAAATTTAATTGCCCTAGAGGCTATAATATGTTTAAATAATAAAAGAAACCCTAGGACAGTTAGGACAACACCTAGAAACCCTAATTCGAGTTAATCACAAAATTAGGTGGCAAAATAGTGATTTTTACCAAAAATAGCAAAATTGAAATAATTGCGAAAATTGAAAATACTGTTTCTAAGAGATGTCTCAAAACAAATGGAACATTACCCTGACTTTTAAACTAAAAGTTATTAAAGAAAAATAAATATTACTATAAATAGCAAAAACATTATTTTCGAGGCTTTAAAGAAGGAATTTGCCTAAATTTAAACAACGCTCGAGAAAACTTGAGTTTGGATCAGAATGCTGTTTCATTTCAACTTGTCAAATTTCATGCAATTCTGACATTGTCATTCCGATAGCCTCTATTTGCACCTCCCTTAATCTTGTACTGTGACTTTCGACATCCTTGCTGCTCCAGAAAAGACCTATACTGTTTGTTCTACATCAAAAATTGTAGCTTGAATTTTTTCATAATCAAGTAAAGCATAAAATAAATCAAGATACGTGTTGATGGAAAATCAAATCCTTGAGAAAACACTAATAAGGTAAATGTTTTTACCACTTCTAATAATATGAAGAGAAGAGGTGGTGGAGAAATCAAGAGTGGGAAACCAAAAAGGAATTGTTTTTCATTGTATGAATTGGGAAAGATAATTTGGAAAAAGGAAAGTAAGTCATTGAAAGCTGTAGCTTGGATTTTTTCATAATCAAGTAAAGCATAAAATAAACAAAGATCCTGGACCACATACAAATAATGCTGCTGATTGCTGAATATAAATTTTACATGAGGGTACAGAGTCAGAGACACCTTTCTTAAATTTGGCACCTAGTATCCTTTTCCCTCTTTATCTCATACATGAAGGTACGTAGTTGATAAATTTATTAACCACTTAATAAATCTTATACGATAAAAATAAGTTGTCTGGCAAAAACACACACGTGCACACCAATCAAACAGAGCTACGTACAAAAGAGTCAGGAAAGAGATAAATATATATAAATTACATCAGAATTCGTGAACCGATAAGCTTTTGACATAATTCAGCAAAAAAGATGAGCTTTGACATATGTTTCAAGCACTCAATGATGCTTTTGTTTCGACTAGTTTTAATTACTAGACATTCCTAATCTTGATTCCCCACCATGATAACATAAACAATAGGCCACTTTAGTGCTATATTCATGCATCAAATATTGGTATTTGACCATAAAAGCATAGGATATAGTAATATACCCCATCGTCCCCAGCTATTCATGGAAACATTTAGCAAGCGACGGCTTACATGGGTCCTTGAGTTCTACGTAAGAAAATATATAGAAAGTCTAGGGACATAATTTGTTCCGCAACCTTTTTCATAATTTGCATAGGTGCTCTTGTATAATATAAAAAGTATCATATTTTAATCAATTAAGCCTTTAATTTACTCACATTAGTGCATGTAAAATTGTGTAAGAATATATGATTACTATATTAGTAAATATACATTGACCCTGTTAATTTTGCTTTTAAATTTTTTTTTTTTTTTTTACATATTTTAAGGATGAAGAAAGAGAGTAGATGATAGTTGTTGTGGATGAAAAAGGAAAAATAATTTAAAAAATCAAGAAAAATTGATAAATAGATAATCTATGTAGTGAGTTTTGAAAAGTAAGTATGTAAAATAAAAAAAATAAATTTTTATGTTAAAATATAAAAAAAAAAATTGTACAAATTGATGTGAATACTTGAGCGATTAAAATAAAAGTAAGGATAGTAATATAAGTCTATACAAATGTGATTATTCACCGTCCATAATTTGTCATTATTAATATAAGAAAAAGTCGTAAAAAAAATTGTGTTAGCAGTAAAGTTGAAATATATATAAAGCACCCCCCATTCAATCCTGAGGTACCAAATGGCCATGCTTCATTAATTTTCTCATTAGACTCTTTCAAACTCTTCCTTTCGCATTAAAATTTCTTTGACTTTCTCCAGATGCAAATCCATATACAAAATAGAATCAAAATAAAGGCCTAAAATGGCCATGTCCCAAAGTTGTTGTTACAACTACACACTTTCTTCTCTACTACCATATCTACCTACTCTCTTCTCTGGTTTGATATATCAGATGATCTGAATAGATCATGTGACTCTGGTTCGACATCAGCTAAACTGGAGGGCCCAAACTTTCAACTTGCAAGTTTCACAAAGAAGCATTTTCTTTGGAGCCATTCAAGCTTTACAGGTGCGTCCATAGTTTCTTCCATTCGGTAATAAAATATTTGTCACTTATTAAATGTGTGTTTGGGCTTGCATAGATTTTATTTATCTTAAGAATGCGTTTAAGTTGATTGAAATGGGAAAAAGGCAGTAAGATCATGTTATATAGGAGTTTTTTATTTATTTATTATTTTATTTTTTTAGAACAAGTTTTTATAAAAAAGATATAAGAAGTCATTACGAAACAAAGTTTAGGTTTTTTAAAAATGCACTTTTAAACTCACAAAACGTAATTAAAAGAACCCATAATCCGAAGAAGCACCCATTATAAATTTTACCAATCACACTAAATAACTTTTTGAAATTGCACTGGTGATTTTTTTGCCCCAACAAGGTAACCAGGACACTAGGTAGAAACAGGGCTTAGACGTTGATAGGAGTTTATAAATTATAATGAGTTTCACTGTCACTTTCGAAGTATTCGTCATTTTTACAAGAATGAATAAAATAAATAAAAGAAAAACGTTACTAATTTCAAGAAAAATGAATGTCATCTGGTAAAAAAAAAAAGTTACTGTAGTTTGTACTGATATGTTCCTGCTGCCAAATATTTCCACCGACCACCGTCCAACAATACTCGAAGAGTGTGCTTTGTGATCTCCGAGCACAATTTAACACTGTATATTACTCTGTCTCTACGGCCTAGAATATAGTCTTCACTTTCTTTCTTTTTTTTTGACAGAATTCTTGTTTACCAAGTAAAAGTTTTACCTTTAAAAAAACGAAGGGTTTTTACTTTGTAGTTTGTACTCTGCTGTAAGCAGTAAGCTTTGTTTTGCCGGTTTCACCTTCAAGTCCAAAATGACGAAAAAATTTCGATCGATATATCTATCAATCAATCAGTCATCAACAAGAACCGAAACAATTGCTTTTACGTTACACCGTTTCACCCAACAGACACACTTGACATAGGAGAGAACTGAGAATCTTTCAGATGATATGATAATAAACCCATTTTTTTCCCATAAATTCCGTAAAATGTTTGAACTTTCATTTTTTCTTCGATAAATATGTGGGATTTTGAAGCTTTTAAACGTGCTTGTTAGAAATAGCTGAAAGTGTAAATGCAGTTACAAACTTACAATACGTTGAACCTTGATGTTTACTTTTGAAGAAGTAAAAAAAGAAAAAGAAAAAGAAAAAAAGTCTTTTAGATTATCCAATTTCTACTCGTGTCATTAGTTCATTAGTTGTTCTTTGATTTAATTTAATAAATTTGAAAAAAAAAAAAGTTCTGTTTTTGCTTTTATAACAGCAAACATAACTTTTTTTTTCATCATATTCTAGACTTTCTAGTACATGAATTTTTGATGAATTATATCAATAATTTTCATATATTTTTGTTTTATCATCATTTTTTTTTTTATAGTTATTTAAATTGTTAATGATGTAATTCAATTAACTTGTTTTAAAATAGATTGATAAGATTGAAGAAACTCATATGTGAAGTTTCGGTAAGAGTTTAAAATTGGATCTCAATCTGTTTGCTTAGTACCTTTCTTCCTAAATTCTAGCGCTTCACATTATTTTGTAAGAATCTTATGCATAGTGCATACAAATTTTAGAACTATTTATCTGTCAATTTCTGCTAGCTTTGTCAACTACTATTTTTGGCTTGTACAATCCTTGTCAAGAATAACATTCTCCTAAGATGTAAATTATGAAAACTTTGATTTAGACCACTATGTTTTTAAGTCTAGAGTTAACAATTCATCAATTAATATACCACAGTAATATATCGCTACAGTCCAATAATAATAATGAATTAAAGCAATTAAAGGCATACCAGTGGCGGAGCCAAAAATTTAGGTCAGGGGGGGCAAGATTAAAAGACAAGATTGAAAGTAAAAAATTTAATTTAAAAAAATTAATCAATATTAATAACAAAATAAATAAACTACTATATGATAATGTAATTGTCATACAGAATCTAACATAAAATGTAAACTTTAATTTATTTTTTCACACCTAGCTTATTTTACTCAATTGCCCTGGACGATTTTTCATATTTTGAAACTGCTGCATGATGTCTTCACACTTAATAGTCTTGAATATATCTTTCTCAATATATGTGACTAAGCAATCACTCATCCACTGATCTCCTATTCGATTGCGTAATCGATTTTTAATTATGTTCATTGCCAAAAAATCTCTTTCAACAATAGCTGCTATAACTAATAAGATCAATGCCAAAGTTACTAATGAGTAAACCAGTAGATATAAAATATCATTCTTTTTTATTATTATTACCAAGTGAGACCCATGGTTTTATATTATAGTTGTACGTTTTTGTTTTTAAATGTCCATCAAGCTACTGCGTTGGCGTGTTCTGACTCTTATCCTATTCAATGTAGAGAATTTTTTTTTTTTTTTTAATCATTACCAGGTGGGACCCATTGGTTTTATATATTAGAATTGTAGTAGGAGGAGAAGCCTATTGAGAAAAAGGTGCCGTGAATTGATGCTTTTTTTTTTTTTTTTTTTTTGTCTTTTGTGTCAAGGGGGGCAAATAAGGCATTTTAGGCCATTATAAAATTATTAGTGAAAAATTCTGAAAGTTCAGAGGGGGCACCTGCCCCCCCTCGACCCCCCCTCCCTCCGCCCCTGAGGCATACACATGTTTTGAAATCAAGTGAAAACCCTTTGCAGAACTCCTTAAGGAAAAATTGTTAGGAGGGTACTAAATCCCGTGGGAAATTTACCAAAAAACAAACAGTTAGAATAGTCCAATCTTATCAAAACTTTGTAAAATATGCCCCCTATACAACCTTAGTAAACAACCCATTCACCTCCCAACGCAGTTGCCCAAAATCTTGGAATTCTCCTATTGAAATTCAGCACTTTAAAGAACTCTTTGTAAGGATACATATGTGAACTCGCTGACGATGGTTGACAACTTTTGTGGTTCACATAAGAAACTCGCTAAGAGCAACTCTAAAATGAGCTCACAAGGATAACATGGGAGGGTTTGGTCTATAAGCTTGACAAGGTTTGCTCTCAAAGTAATCTAGATACGACAACCTCTTTCCTCTCAATTTGGGTAAAAAAATGTTATCTTTATGCAGGAAATCATTGGATTGTTTCATTGAGTCTTCAAAGTTAATTTATTGTTAGTTGTTTTTTGGTCAAGTAAGCGTCTAGCGAGGATTGAGCAAATTCTTAAGAACGATAGAATTGTGCCAGATTCAATTAATTATATCTTTCTGTTCAAATTCAAAATGGTCAAATTTATGTTCATGTTGATGCTTCATATATTTACTTTCCAAAAAAAAAAAGGAAAAAAGTTTCACATAAAAATTTGTTTTGGTGTGAAAGATATAGAAAAAATATTATCAAATCATCACCTTTGATTAAATCATAAATTCTGAGAAACTTTTGATCCATACCCAATTCTAACATTCTTTTATGCATATAAATTGCATTTTCTCACACTGAATGAAAAAAAAAAAAAATTAGAATGAAAATCTAACATTCTAACATTTTTTTATCCATACCCTTTGGAGACGATTATCTATAAATCCTATCCAAATATATTTAGAATGAAAAAAAAAAAAAAAAAAAAAAAAAAAGGCTCATCGATTATCATAATATCGCATGTCACATGGTTTTTATTTTTATTTGCTCTGTGATTAGGTTAGTAAGTATATGGAAATTTAAGATTAAATATAATGAAAATTTGAAAAATTTTAGCTGTCTAATTTACCAGTAAGTAAACAAAAGTCTAAGGTTATCACATATTTCACCACTGTTGTTGAAGTGAGAAATTGTTAAAAGCTTCTTTTACTTTCTTATAAAATAAAATAAATTGTTAAAAATTGTGGAGCCATACCAGAATGAATAAGATATTGACAACTCAGTAATATTTTGAGTGTTGCATTCCTCGTTGATTAATATAAAAGGCACGAACCATTATTGATAGCACAAAGTCACAAACCAGCCAATCACCTACTACAACACTACAACACTTTGCAGTAACTGAAGAGGTAAGGTTTACCATATCAGTCCCATCTTTGATGTACACCACCTATAAACGAATTATTATTAAGTACTAGTCTAGCACGACATAGCCTCATAGCCTTGTCTTCACAAGATAAAAGGCCTAGATCTATAGAGCATACCGCTCCAAAATACCAAAATAAAAATAAATTTTGCGTAGCTTAAAAGTTACTTTCATCTATTTTACATTATTATTAAAAATTTAGAATTAAAATGTTCTAATAGCACCTTTAGAGATACCTTAATAGTGATCGTATTTTCCTCCATCCGAAATGTTTATCAACATTCTTTTTGTAGTTAATGTTTTTTTGTATACTTATTAATTTATAGTAACTTGTTAAAGTTTCATTTTCATATAATTATATTTTAATCTTTTATATTTCAAAAAAATATATCCAAACAGACATTAATCAAAAGCGTTGTCAATTAGTATGGCTTCATGAAAGGAAAAAGTGAGCAAGGATATCTATTCCCCTTACTATCTTGGGCTCTTGTGAAGTAGATGAGGTTCCTATGATATTTTGCCTCTTTTGTCTTAATACTATCCATTTCACGTTAAAAAATATATATCTATTTATAAATCTAAGCGATCTTAGTGGTTAGCTTAGAATGATACAAACTGTCCAAGCTCCAAGGACAATGGTCAAGCATAATGGACGAACATCAAAGGACAGAGGAATGCAACGATTCCTTCGCTCTAGTCGGTTAGTCAATACAATCATCCTTAAAAGAAATGTCCATTGACCACCCTCACAAAAATATTTATTGGGATCTAATAACCAACTATTGTATTCAATTCTATTAAACCTATACTGTTTGCTTTCATATGGAGGTGCTGCCCTAACACGTCTTCTCAGTCAACTTGAGGAGACAATTTGCTTGGAGGACTACTACTTAATTTTAGGGTGGTTAGGGTTTTTATCATGACACGTCTTTATAGTTAACCTAAGGACTCAATTAGCTAAAGGGTTACAGTTTAGTTTAAGGTAATTACCCTGACACATGTCCCCTCTATTTTTTTTAATAAATATTTTACAAAAGACATCCTCTCAGTTGATCTAAAAGGACAACCAATTGTTAGGCATATTGCCTAGTGTTAGGGTGGTCAAAGTTGCTTCCTTGGCACACGTATCTTCAGCTAACATGGACATCTAACATGTACTTTTAGGGTGATTTTGCTAATTCTTTGATATACTTACCTCAATCGACTACCTGATATGCATCCCTTCAACCAACTTGAAAAGATGACCAGTTGATAGGCTAATTGCTTAGTTTTAGAGTGATTGAAACAACTACCTTAACACAAATCCCCTTAATCGACTTAAGGGGACCATTAATTGATAGCTAGTTTTAGGTTAATTCCTCACAAACCGAAAAAAAGAAAAAGAAATCCACACACAATAAATACCCTTTGGTTCCACTAAATATAGGTAATCAACCTCTTCACTATTACTTTGCCATTCTCATTTCTTTCTCTGTCCACCAATTTATTAACTTAGCCATCAGAACTTCCTTATACAAACATCAGATTGGTCAAGACTGAACTAAGATTTCTCTTTTTAAGCAGAATGCTTGTCAATTTGCAAGAAACCACAATTATTTGGTCTTTGTTGAAGTCCTTGTTACAACTCCTCCAAAAATCTCACCTACTTATGGTTAGAATACCATTTTCTTATGTGGATTTGATATGAATTCTTACAAGCATACATCACATGCACTGATGCACATGTTTATCAGTCTATCATAAATTCAAATTGAGTCAAATTTCACAAGTAATTATATGCCAAAAAAAAAAAAAAAAAACCCTCAGCTTTCATTTTTATTAATGATACGCATCTAATCCGTTGAAAATTTGGATGTGAGCCTCAGTGCAATAACAAACAGACAGATGTTCCTGTATTATTGCTACAAGTCAATCAATTAGAATAGTTTTTGCTTTATCATCATCAATTAACATACGACATGGAAATCATACACTAGGGTCTTCTTAAATTCTTTGTGGCCTCTGCTTTTGGCATCTGCCAAATTCCCACTGTGCCTCAACGGCAATTGCCCATCCCACACATGAAATTGTCCACCGATCTTTGCACTAAACAACTAGAATGGTCCAACGCTCTAGCTTTTGAGAAAGTGCTATATTTGTAATATTTTCACAATAAATTCATAATAGATTTTAGGTAATAGTTTATTACAGATTTTTAGTATGAATCTATTATTGAAATTGCATTTTTGTCTATCAACAACAGCAAATAACAAACTACTATTTAAAATTTGTTGTGAAAATGTTGAGAAATTCATAGTTTTCTGAGCCTTTTTTTTACAGCCCTATGATGTTAAAAACCATGGATCTAGATTAACGGCTAATAATGCACAAATTTAATGCACTAAGCCCCCGACACGTTTATCACAAGTGTACTCGCATGGTTTGGAATGCGACCAATCAGGTGGTCTTTTAGATAGTCAAAGGATTTGGGTCCCACACCCACTTCTCAGATTGAAAATCAAAGCTTTAGAGGTCTTTTAGAGCAGCAATTAACTCCATGGGCTGTAGAGCAGCAAATCAGGCACTAGGGAGTTTTTAAATTAATGAATCTATTAATTCATCAAGTTGTGTCGGACATATCGGACAACTAGAATCGTGTCGGCCACCGTTAAAAGGCATAATGGCATATATGGTTTTGTAATCTTTCCTCTCCGCCTTTGCAATCTCCGTCTAGGGCTAAACTCTAGATTCTAGGGTTTCTATGTATATAAATCATATTAGGGTTATTGTAATTTGCACTTCATCCTTTAATAATAATAAATAGTTAAAGAATTACACCGCGGACGTAAGTTAAATCACATCATTCTCGTTTTTTTTACTCTCTTTCTCTTTTGCAATCGCTTTTTTTTTTTTTTTTTGACCTTTTTAGATGAAAAAAAAATAGGGTAGGGGTGATCTAAGTAGACATCTTCCAATTCGGCGTGACTATAATACGTGACACCCTACCTCTTTGATTTTAATTTTTGGCAAGTGAAATATGTATACAATAGTTGAGAGAGATCATTTAAATTTTAGATGTTTGTATTAAAAATATAAGGGTAAATCGTAAATTACACTCTTAAAGTTAGGAGGTGTTTGAATTTTACACCTTAAAATTTTAGAATTTGAAAATTACCCCCTAAAGTTTGGGAGTGTTTGAAATTTACAATTTGTCATTTCAAAATTTAGATTTTACCCTCCAAAGTTTGGAGTGTTTGAATTTTACAATTTTAAAATTTTGAAACTTTAGAGTGTAAAATCTAAATACTCTCAAACTTTAGAGGTATAAAATCCAAACACCCTCAAAATTTAAGAGGTAAAATCCAAACACCCCCAAACTTTAGGGGTGTTATTTGCAATATACCCAAAATACAAAGAATTATTGGTTTTGTTGTTGTTGTTGTTGTTGAGAAAAACAAAGAAGCCAATGATTTTCTATGTGAAGAAATAATTTCTAGTATTTTATTTTCTTTTGTTGATAGAATATTTCTAGTATTTTATAAGGAGATTTTTTTTTTTCCACTCCTAGATCTTCATTAAGCGAATACTTAGAAAGATTTGAATCATAATCTCATCCACCATCCTATGCTAAGGAAGAATGAAAATATCATTTATCTAAAAGACTATTGATATTAAAGTGCATTTTTTTTTTAATGTATAAAAACTTTAAAGTGCCCATTGATGCTCCTAAAGTCATTTAGGTATATTTAGACAGATGAACAATAATAGAAAGATTATTAATATGACAAAATGCTTTCACATCTCTTTGATAGGCGAAAGGCTTGATGAATAGATTCCCAATTCATAACATTCAACGCGATGTAAACAAATTACGATTCACAAATTAATTATAGCTTTTCTGTTCCAAATTGTTTATTCAAATCCTTTAAACATAAAACTAATCTATTCCTTAGCACTTAGCATATGCATTCGTTCTATTTTACTCGCATCAAAAACTAAATAGTGAACTACAAACTGATAGATGCCAACAAATATATATATATATATATATATCAAGTGATTAAAATTTTTTATAATACTTAATATATCTAGATATTTGAATTCAACTTTCAAGTAATTTTGTCTAGTTTCTCAAAAAAAATAAAAAATAAAAATAAATAAATAAAATAGAATGCTTGTACGTAGCAATTAGCAACCAAGTGACATTTCAAGTATGAATTTTGAAAAAGGCAACTCTTCATTGTTTATAATAGACTTTCATTTCCATTTTTTTTTTACACACTATTTAGAGAAATTCTTAGGACTCTCTAAGTTTCTTTGTTAAAGAATTTTGACATAGTTGTATTCTGAAGACAAGTTTTCTTGCCACCTTTTAGCAAATTCTTTGATTGGGAGTAAATTGATATTATCTTTAAAGAGTATTACAGTCACACGTCTGAGTCTTCATTATTGTTTTCTTTCTATTATTTTTTGCTATATTTCCCGAAACCAAGGGGGAAAAAGTGCTAGAATTTTTGCTCAATGTAATACTTAAATAGGGAAAATTATTGTGTACTTCCTGAGTACCATAAATGCATACTTCTTTATCTCACATGAATGGTGGATCTCACTAATTAAATTCATTGTAGAACCCATCATTCATGTAAGAGGAGAGAGTACGTATTTATGATACTCCGAGAGTACTTAATAATTTTCTCTTAAATAGGGATTTATCTTACATTCTTAAAATAAAAAATGTTGAAATTTCTATATATGTGCTATAAAATTAGTTAAACTCCGTGACTTTAGCCATATATGTTTCACTTGTTTTGCTAACGTATGTTAATCATAAAAAAATCAAAATATCTTTTGTTGCAAGATGTTCTAGAATCGTGGAAGAATTTATTTTTTCATAAATAAATCAACATTGTTGATATCATCTATTGTCATGAAGTTTTTACTTTGTGCAAATATGTAATATTAGTACATTACCCAAGAATTTGAGATCAAAACTTCTTCTTGTTAGAATTGTGATATGTAACGCATCTTACATGTGGTGGACCTCATAATGTGAAACCCACTATATGTAAAAGAAATGTTACATACCACAATTATACCTAATATCACTTGGTTGTCATATTTAAAATATTTTTTACTCAGTTTTTTAACAAATTCTAATTACCATTATTAATTGGTCCTCTCAAGGATAAATTCTTAAATGCGTACTATACTCAAACAATTAAATTTAAGGCAATATGTGTTTCTATTCTTTTTTTGATACATTGATAGTCCCCTCTCAAATAAAAAAAAAAGATACATTGATAGTTCGGGATAAAATGATTTAAACCTTAGATGTCTCTCCTATGACACTAAGAGGTGCCGATTGAATTACAAGACTCTTGACATGTTCTTACATTTTTATTTTGTTGTTAAAGTTGATAACTTATTAATTCACTTATTTTAGGATATCCTGCAACTATTCTTTATGCTTTTACGTCCTTTTTGATGTTCTTCTGTATATATATTCGCTCGGTTTTCAATTCTTTTCCAATTTGGTTTCTCTCTAGTAAGCACCATGCATGTTAATAAAGCTAATAACCTATTGGAAAGAAAAGATTGAAATAGTTCCGTATCCTGGTTGGTTTTATTGTGCAATAAACTATTAACTTTATTTCAAAAGTTGATTTTTAAAATAAATTAGTGAATATGATGCAAACCTACCATATAATAAAATTAAGATTTGAATAGTAAGAATTAAGAACATGTCATCATCAGTTTCTCAAAAAGAACTTGTCATCTAAACCAAAATATTCTTGTGCTTAATTATATAAAATAAGCATACTGGAATCCATATCATATTTTGATACGCAAGCAGTTGTTTCCATGCTTGATCAAAGATTGTTAAGGAGGATCCTCATAAGAGTTTACCAGTCAAACATCTCTTCATTATTTGTGTCACTATAAATTTTTTATTTTTTATTTTATTTGTTCTTTTACTTAAAATTTATAAGGGCAAAATTTAGGTATAGTACTTAGGTGCTGTTTCATATGTTTCTCTATTAAAATTCAGCCATTTAGCCACTTAATTAAAAATGTATACATAGCTAAATTTTAAGAGATGAACTTAAAAAGCACCTATGATATTGTATCTAAATTTTATCCAACTTAAAATATGATGCTTATTAAAATATGATCTTTTATGATAAAATATATTTATGTTTTAGCAAGATGGTGACTGTCATATTTTTATCAGTGAGCGTAGAACAAAAAGTTTACACCAAGTAATTTAATCCCTTAAAAAAATCAAGGATATAATTATTACAAATGATAACTTCAAAAATTATATATTTTTTTTGTTCAACAACTTCAAAAAATATTCATGATTATAATTTTGTAGTACTTCTATACATAGAAAAAGTAATAATAATTAATATGAAAAAAAAGGAAAGAAAGTAATAATAATAGAGCAATAGATTTGTTGGTTTCTACTGTTAAAATAGTAAAATAAAATACGACCTCCCTTGACATGTAGTAACTTTTTTTTTTCTTATGCTTTCTCAAAGGAAAATCAATTTTTTTTCTTTTCTGCACTTTTTAAACCAAAAGAAACCCTCCCATTTATATTGTAACAATCAAAAAGAAATGCAAACTGCCAAACTGTAACTTCCAAAACATTGCTATTTAAGGAATTGAGACTGTCATAAACAAAGCTTCCTTGTGGTATAATATGACTTTGAGCAGACATAGCATAAGCTTCCTCTCAATTTTAATACTTTTATATTTCCTTTAGTGCTGTAAATAGTCATAATAAGAATAAAATAACCATACAAAAAAAATAAAAATAAAACAAAAACAAAAAACAAAAAACAAAAACAAAAACAAAAACAAAGAAAACGAAAGGATTAATCCTCTGGCTCTAATAAAAATACGCATCTTTCGCCAAAAATATCACACTCCCCAATATCACTCGCAGTTCTCTTCTGCTACTCCCAATTCCAGCGAAGTCCCAGTCTTTCTGTCAAAAAATATATTCAGATTATATATCAATTTTTTTTCAACTGCACTATATTATATATTTTTTTCTTTACAAAATTTCAAACACCCTCCTCTTCTTCTTCTCTCTCTCTCTCTCTCTCTCTCTGTATATGTATATATATATATATATATATTTAGAACACTCACTCAGTAATAATAATAATCTATACTACTAGCTCTCCTAATAGTGTACAAAAAGAAGATAAGGAGGATAGCTTAGCCAGAGCTAGAGCTTAGCCTTTGATGATGGATGGAATGTACGGTCTAAACTCAGCGGCGGAGTACTCAGACAAGGCTTTGATGTCCCCAGACAATCTGATCTTACCCTCGGATTACCAGACCTTCTTGTCTTCTTCGTCTTCTTCAGGTGCTTTTGCCTCTTTCCGCGATCATCATCATCATCGGATTCCAATATTCGGATCCGAGGAGCTTCTCTCAGCGGCAGCCTCAGCTATCTCCGAAGCCTCAGAAATTCAACGCGAAGAGCTCGACATGTCCACCATCATCAAAGCCAAAATCGCTTCCCATCCTTGCTACCCTCGTTTGCTTCAAGCTTACATCGATTGCCAAAAGGTTTGTGTGTGTGAAAATACGTTTCTGCTTTTCTTTTTTGGTCTTTCTAGGTGCAAAACGAAGGCTGCAATACTAGTCTTCTAGTCCTAGCTACTCTATATGTATTCGTTCTTTTCTATGGTTGTGGTTATTTGACCATGTTTTTCTAAGTTATTACATGCTGTTTTTCTTATTGGGGCTTTGGGGTGTGATGGTAATTAGCAGTATTGTGTGTCGGTCTGTGGTCAAGTACACACTACAGCTGTGGAATTTGAAGTGATGGAATTTTAATGCTTGTGGCTTGTCATTCCAACCACCCTTGTAGTGAGAGAGCGTTAACACTGTGTTTTCCTTTTCCAATTTGCTCTCTTTTCTTCTTTCTTTCCTTTTTGAACAGATTAATTTTCCAAAATTATATGTATTTTGGCTTCTGGTTTTGGTTTTGAAGATCAGAGACATAATTCCAAGAAGAGTGGGAAAATAAGAGAAAAGAGAGCCAAGAGAATTTCGTTTTGTTCAATACTTGGAGAACCCATCATGAAAATTCGAGCTCTTAATCTGTTGGCCATGAAATTAAGACAGCTAAAACTGACAGAAAGGAATGGTCTTTGTGGTTTTTGTTGCAGGTAGGGGCGCCTCCGGAGATAGCGGGTTTATTAGACGAAATCCGGCAAGAAAACGACCTTTGTAAGAGAGACACTGTTTCCACGTGTTTAGGAGCCGATCCCGAGCTCGACGAGTTCATGGTCCCCCCTCTTCTCTCTCTCTCTCTCTCTCTCTCTCTCTCTCTCCTAAGCAGTAAACAAAGCACTATAAGCTTTTGTCATAAGATTTTGCTTCCTAAGTTTCTTTCTTCCTTTGTTTCTTTGTATGAAGGAAACCTACTGTGACATGTTGGTCAAGTACAAATCTGATCTTTCCAGGCCTTTTGACGAGGCAACCACGTTCTTGAACAAGATCCAAATGCAACTCAGCAATCTCTCCACAGGTGCCTCCATTAGAACCCTTTCCGGTTAGTCTCTCTCTCTGAAATTTGAATGATATGTGTCAATTATGCTTGTTAAAAGACACAAGCTAGCTAGCTGTCTCAAAATCTTTCATTATCTTCGCAAATACTAGACCAGCAAGACATTTCTGATGGTATTCATGACGCATGATAGTGGCTCAAGTTAGCACATATAGCAAGCCCACATGGTAAACAAAACGATTACTTTCCTAGTCCTAGTACTTCTAGTACTATCCCTATCTCCTTTTTTCTGTTTCCTCAAAGAACCCACTCGCTGAGAAAAAAACGATTTTACTCGTAGAATAATCAAATATGGCAATTTTCACGCAAACCAACAAAAACCCTAGGGATAATAATCGAGACCCACTTCTTAGATTAGCTGACTGTTTGTAATGGTAGCTCCACTGGTTTTTTCTGGGATTATTACCTGGAAAATTCTTTCCTGGAACATGGTTGCAGTGTGGTTCTTCATTAATTGTTTATTCAAGGAAACTCGTAACAGTGTTTGCACCTTTTCTCTTTTCAGTTTATTGTTTACATTGAGGCTTGGTCTAATGGCATTTCCCAGCTATCTTGCTTGTTGTGTGACTTGTGTCATGTGTGTTTGTTTACTTTTGTACTCTCTTTTATCTCTTTCTTTCTCTCTTTCTCTTTTCCGTGCCAGGAAAATATGAAGTTTGAAAGTATTAACTTTTTTGAACTAGAGATTCTGATTTTGACGTTTCAGGGATTAGTAATGAGTGTTCACATCTTCAATAGTAGTCTGATCGTTTGAATACAGTCATTTAATATTTTCTTTCCGTATAACAACCACCATTGAATGGGAATCCTAGCTAGCTTCAGCTTCTTACATATAGGTTCTTCCTTTGTGCTCTTCAAATGGCCTTTCTCTCTTTATGGTCTCCAATGATAGATGGAGAATGATTTTCCCCTCATTTCTTGGCGTATTCAACTTAAAGCATTAAGCATATGTGTTGCTTTGATATAACATCCATGCAATCATTGTTATATATGAGTACATTTCTGGCTCGTTGGGTAACCATCTCAAAAAAAACTTCCATGATGTAATCTACTAATCATACTCCAAATGTTTCAATATGATTCAATTTATGCTAATATGGTGGTTAAGTCATATAAACTCAGAAGAATGCTGTCTATTTTATTGAAATTTTCTGTACATTTCAAGTTAATAAATGGGTACAGATTGGTTATCACTTGTATATCCCCTTCTTTAGTTGTCAGCTTGGAACTTTCTGTGTCTGTGAAGTTCATTCATGCCAATTCAGCAAATATTTTATGGATGTTAAGTCATTCAATATTATGGTTTTCTTGTAGTGATTGTTGAATTGTGTGTTTAGATGAGTTTTATTTTCTTATTTTGATTGTTGTGTAAAAAGTACAATTATACATTGAAAAGAAGTTGTGCTTTAAAAGATGAAAAAATAGCTCAGGCAAATGGATGCTCATGTTAAAAAGAGTTCAAGTTTATCGTCTTAAACTCAATTAATTTTTTTTATAAAATGTTACAAGTGAATTTTTAACATGAAAGAGTTAATTTGTTACACCAATGGAAAGTGCCATGTTGGAAAGATTAAAGCTTTCTATGGTATGACTAGGAGTACATAGATGCGGTCATAATTGGTGTAAACTGTAGAATGGGAGAATTGAAATCATTTATGTAGCTTGCCCCTAAAATTTGTAGTACTATTCAAGTACTTGATATAAGTTTCAAAATTTCCACTTTCTTCAAGTGTTAAACCACAAAAAAGAGAGAGAGAGAGAGAGAGAGAGAGTTTTTTCCCTATCGTAATAAACATTTTATGAAGGGAAAAGTTAATGGAAGCTCTAAGGACATTTGTTTAGGAAATATTTTTAAAAATTTTTTATGGGAAAAAAAGTAATTAATTGTTTTGACGGATTTTTATATTTCTCATTAAAATGATGTCAAAACTTTTTAAAAATGGTTGATTAACAATTGTCCTGAGGGCATCTGTTAACAGGAACCTTTTATAAAATATGAGATCCTAATAGGCATTATTTTTGTTTATTTGCTGCTTTAATTTTACTTCTAAAGTAAGATAAGCACCTAGACATACGATATAATTACGTACATGTGCTCTTCCCATATTCGCAGCATTTAGTTTTTGGGTACTTATTCTTTAATTTGATTAGATGGAGCATTTTCTTTTCTCTCTCTTCTAGTGCAAATGGTTAAAACTTAAAAGTCTAAAAGAAAACGTGCATGGTGGTGCCTTGTATTTTAATGCATCCTTTCAATCTTTGTCTGTTTTACATTACATGGGGCCCTAAGTTTTAATGTGATAGGTTTTTTTTTTTTTGATGGGAAGTTTTAATGTGATAGTTAATGGCATGCAATGATGTCTGCTCTGGTTACTTTCTTAGAGTTTCAAGTTCCAATACAGCATGAGCATTGGGAATTGTCTAAGGACTGGCAGCTAAAGTGACAGTTATACGTTCTTGTAAATTGTATTGAGTAATTTGAAATATAATATTGAACCAAGCTAAATGGAGTTCATTCTAAGCATACTCATCCTCATTATCAACATCATCGAGAGATTCTCTTCATAAAATAAAATAAAAACATCAAGAGAGTCTCATACAAATCTTACTAATCACGTGAGCATATATATTCCACTGTGGTTTTCTGAAAGGACTCATGTTAGGGCATACTAATTTGCTGCTGCTTTTTCCTCTTTGACATCCTATTTATTTTGAGTTTTTTTTTTATTTATTTATTCCTAGTTACACATTCTTGCAAGGCTGTGTGGTTATCTATTCAGTTGTATAATAGCTGAAAACAAGAAGTACAGTTCTTTAGTGATGCTTTACTTGTTTAGCATAGATTTGTGCTTATGTTAAGTGTGTTTGGCAAAAAGGCTGTTGCTATTTTCATTTGTACCAGAGTGAAAGTCGTGCCATTGGCATGGGTATAGCAGCCTTTAGAACTTCTAAGGATGATGATTATAATACTTTATGATTCTTTGCTAAAGATTTGTAGATTAACCTTGTTAGTTATGGTTGGCAGCTATTATTGTTTTTATTTGAAAGTACAATTTAACTTTTTGGTGATGCCTTCCTATCATTTTAATATTCGTCCTTCTCTGCCGTTGTTTTCTATTGTGCTTCAGTGGGTATTCCTCTTTTACCAAACTAGGATTCCTTAACTTACTTAAAAAATTAAAATACGGAGAACATTTTTCAGATATCCAACCATTGCATATGTCCAGTTGGACATTATATTGGCATATATTCATGTGCTTGGATTGTTAAGGTACCTATCTGGCAAGGCTGTTTTCAGGAGACCTTTGCTTCTCTTTAAGCACTTTTACCATTTGCGGAGCATATTTAGTGTTGCTTACTATCACGTTAATGCATTCTTGGACCTTCTTTTCATTAATGAATTATTTTGTTCATTGGATAATAGTTTCTTTGGCCTATGCTTTTCCTTCACTTTTAAATCATAGAAAATGCTTTTGTGTTGATGCAATCTCCTCCAAAATACTACAAAAGAAAGAAAAATTCTTTCCGAACCCGAAATTTACCAAGTCCATATTTCAGATTTCAGAAATTCTTGTTAATTTCCTGACATGTGAGTGTGATAAGCTGTTGCATTTGCATCTCAGGCAATATTATCTTGTGACCTTATGCATTTATATTCAAATCTTAAAATTACTACTTATCATGGAGAGAGAGGAACTAAGACAATTCGGCTGTGTTAATGATTATCAGTCTTATTGCAAAACAAATATAATAGTAGGGTCATGTTAATTGATGCCTTTAGGGCAATTGTTAATAAACCATAATAGGAAACTTTTGACACCACATTTATGGAAAATATAAAAAGCTATCAACAACATTTATAGTTTTATTATTCTCCCAATAAAATATTACTAAAAATAGATCATGGTAACAGAGTAGGGGGAAATCTAGGGATACAACAAAATATCATAACATTTTCACAAAATTCTTGTTTCCAGTTGTGGTGCATCTAGGTATAATATTATATTATATTATTTTGACCTATAATATAATATAATAGGTTGTTACCTTATTGTGAAAATGTTGTTACCTTACTGTGTTGTTTCTGTATAAGAAGTCATTGAGTAATCAACGTTAGATTGAATTGTTATATAATCTTCATGTAGTAATGTGAATTGAAATGTCGTTTTACATATACTTCGAATAGGCAAGAAACTTTCGTCCTTTTAAATTGTGATTTGGAAATTTTGGACTTATCATCTAGTTTCTATATGATGTTAAGCTATCGCATTGCTTTGAGATTTAAAAGGCATTCAAAACGGTGGCAGCCTAAATGTTTGTTTTGATCTTTCCCTGTATCCCTCTCTCCTTCTTTATGGTATAACTATCCATCTTTTGTATGCTGTTATTTTCAGTGTCTTTGGTTGATGCTTGTTTTTGTGGTTACTTATGAATCAAAAGCCAAACAAAGCTGGGGTGGTAATAGACTATAGTACCATAGAAAAAGTACCTCTGAATTTTGGGCACTTGCAACTCTTCTCTTTTCCCCTAGGATTCCATTAGGATGTACTATAAGTAGCTACCGCCTGTAGCCAACAAAGTATAAATTGACATAATTTAGATTTAACTAAGACGTACGGTAGTGTACTTAGTGTTCCCCTTAATTGTTATAGTGGGGTTGAGACTTGAGAGCCCTTATTCTCATAATTTCTTAACAAACCCTTGTCTACACCTTTTGATTCGCCAGTGGAGCAAAAATTTAGGTTTCAACTGGTCCAGGTTTTTTTTTTTTCAGTCTATACATCAAGAGAATCGCTACAGGCAATATTTTTCCCTATTTTTTTTCATAACAGCTGATGTAATTTCTCATTATTAGAATATCGGTACTTTCACATTCGTTCACTGCTAACATTATTTTTATTATTTACAAATCATAATAATTCAAGTTTACAATCCTAAAAATAATTGTGTAATTAGAGTTGATGATATATTAAATATGAGTTTAGTTATGGTTGATTAGCTTTTTATAGGGAGTCAGGTTCACTTTTAGTTTAAAAGGTATTTTGTTCATTAACATTTGCTACTTTAGAACCGCCCCGCCCTGCCCGGGGGGGGGGGGGGGGGGTATGTGGAGCCTTATATTGTGTTTGATCTAGTGTCCGTTTGAGAAAAACTTATCTAGTTTTTTACTGTAAACTTTTTGTTAAAAGTATGCTAAAGTATACTTGTATTTTGAAAATTTTTGAAAAAAATAAGAAAAGGTGAAAAAAAAAAAAGGTTTTAAAAAGTTGTGCATAAAAACTAAAAATTAACGCTAATGCCGAACAAGCTCCTAGTTTGGAGTGAACCCGACTTGAAAGCTTTACGATTTTAAATGATTTTTTTTTTTTTTTTTTTGGTGAGGCTAAGTTCAGGGAGCTATCGGCTCGAGCTGATGCTCTTTTGGGGGTTATATTTATTGTCGCATCATAATTAGGGTTTGATACATTGTAAGCTGCCTCTGTATTATTTTGTTTGACATAAGGAAAATCGTTGCAACTATGTAGATGTTGCCCTAGTGGTGAACCGCGTAAATCTTTGTGTCGTGTGATTGTTCGCATATTCTTCTCTATTTTTGCTTCTCACATGTTTGGAATTGGAGTCAATTCCCTACACAGCATATGTTTTTTTTCCCCCTCTTTATTAGTTCCTTTTGGGTCTGACTTCCGCAGCTCTTTGTAGATCTCCCAAAGTTTTCGACAAATCCTTAAGTGAGATTTATTGAGAGAGAGACAGCGAGCAGTGTGGTCGTGAGGGGCATTATGGAGAAGTAGATAGATAAGTGAAAGTGAACTTTATTATTAATGTAAAGCCCGGGTAGAGCGGGTGGTGTGTATAGGAGAGTTGCAGTGTAACTCACATGGACTCCCGCTGTTTTCGCTGTAAGACACAGCTTTATAGAGAGAGAGGGAGTGAGTGTTCAACGCTATGTCTGATCATGTCTCTCGCCTCACGCAGTGAGCTTTCTTACTTCTGCTTCTCTGTTCTCTCTCTCTCTCTGCTTAGTGCTTTGTCATTTCCATGGACATTTGTTCTGTTGTGGATCTTTGTGCCTGATGATGTCTTACACGTGTCATGTTTTCACTAGTTAGATTGGTCGCAGTGGTTCCCAGCCATGCATTCTTGTTCTTTTTCCTTGTACAATTCACACTGTTTCTCTCGAAGAAAAAGAAACCCACATTGTTTTATCCTTTGGTCCGATCAGTGTAGCTTTCATTTTTTGTGGGCTTGCCCACACTCATCATTTATTTTCTATGACAAAATCTTTTTTCCTTTTTCTTTTCTATCATGGGTTTCTCGTGTTTATTAGGTACAAGTTCTAGCTCCCATATCATTGTTTGCTAGGTCAAATGTAAGTTTATATATATATATATATATATGTTTATAAAATTTTATTGTTACAACAAGTGTGAGGAGAATTTTAACTTTGGTTTTATTCATAGAGGAGACTGCACAGTGTCATTAAACTACAAAGTATTTGATGGCTGTCAAGGTTTTTAACCACTTTATTAAAAAATCAGTGATAAGTTTTAATAAAAGAAAGAGCCTGATAGTATTATTAAAAACATGGTACATCTTTTCGTTTGGAGGAAATATTGAAAACATGTACTGACAGTAGCAAAAAGAAACGAATACGAATGATTCTTAATACTATATATATTAACCTCATAGTAATGCTTTGATTTCATTGCTATTACAAGTACAATCGTTGCATTTAGATTATATATAAAAAAGGAAAAAGGAGGAGATCGTGGGTCACATTAATTGGGCCCATGCGCATTGCATTTCTGGGTATTGTTGAGATGGTGGGGTTAACAGGTTGATTGATAAAATTGATAAGGCACAGTTGTGGAGTGGGACTCACTGTGCCTTTTTTTGGGTGGGAGGCGTGGGTTGCGGGGTTACTGTCTACTGTCTACTACGTAATAAGACATCCTTTTCTCTTTTTTTGAGAATGAAAGTAAGAAATCTAAATAATAATAGTTATTTTAGGACACATTTTCGGGCACGAATGTCCATTTGTGATTGATTTTTTTTTTTTTTTGGGAACAAAAAAATGGGTAGGAGAGATCACAGTGACAATTCTATATGGTAATACTTTACCTGTTGGGTCTGGGGTTTTGATGAGATAACCAAGTGAGTTCATATTCGAATTTGAATTCAAATTTTAGACCTTACACTCAACGCATCTCGTACATCAACCAAAACTACTAGACTACACCTCTCAATAATACTTGTGATTGAATTTGCACTTGTACAAATTATAATAACGTGTGACAAAGTGCTTGTTGAAATGCTTACTGCGCACCTTTTCAAAAAAAAAAAACTACTGAAACAAACTTGTAAAACTTTTTTTTTCCCTAATAAATAAAGCTCTATTGAAAAATTTACCGTGAGTGTGGGCATTGTGATTGATAATATACAATTTTGGTGGCTGGTACCGTCACGTCGACACACACTTTTTTAGTCTTTTAACCGGGACTGACAAACGACGCAACCAGACACTGAGACTGAGACTGGCCTTTTATTACTTTTCTTATGCCACATAGGCGTGTAGTGTGTGTGCAGTGTACCCATTCGGTGGTCAAATCCTTGTCTGATTGAGTGGCTCTCAGAAAGGGCCCCCCCGTACTACGTGCTCTTCATTTCTCTAGATTTACGTGGGATTGAGATTAGGTGGGATTAAGAATGATTGTGATCGATAGTTGTAACCATTGATTAGAAAAAAAGTTAAAAGAAAAAATTTATAACGAGTAAAAAGTAAAAGTAAAAAAAAAAAAAAAAAAAAAAAAAAGGTAAAAAGTGAAAAACCTTTACGAACCAGTTGGTAAATTGCACTGGACCTACTACTTAGGGTACTGCATCTAATCTTAACGTGAACCAAAACAATCCAAGAATTTGCTCATCTTACCGTTAATTCCCTGTTTTTTTTTCCACGTTTGTCTCTCAGGTGGGGTAGCAAATTTATGGCTATTTAATATATATATATATATATATATAAATTAACCCAATATCATCTTAATATATTTTTGCTCAATTCTTTGAATTTCGTCGACTATTTTAGTTGTTTTGGTTGAATCATTAATTTATTGGCCGAGGTACCTAATTAATTCAAATTTATATTAATATTAATATTGAGAAAGCACAATTAAATTCAATTAATATTATCCAAATTTTAAGCTAATTTACCAATCTAAGGCCTAATTGTGTACCTGATTAGCTAATTAACATTAGTAAGCATGGATAAACAATAAAATTAGAAGAACAACTGCAGTAAGTAAAGAGACAATAATACATCCGTAACACACAGATGCATTATTGAAGAGGAAAATCTAAGAATTAGGTGGAAAAAAACCTCTTCATGGCCTCATCACTGAAAACGAGCCACTATAATAGATAGTTGCCGAACAATTTACTCACAAAACCCTTGAAGCCATGTAGCAAAGATGTACTTAAGCCTTCTAAAGCCATTACTCGCAACCGACTCCGTAAGTCCTTTCTCTACTCTAGCAACCAAATCCACAATTGAGCTCCAATTGCATCTTCAAGCCTCTATGGTTGATTCTGTGGTGGCTCCAATGCTTCACAAAACTCCAATCAACACTTACAACTCAAAGGTAGTGATGGGTGTGATGGGATGACCTCCTCTCAAGGATTTGGCAATGGTGAGAGGCAGACGGTGAAGGAAAACAATGTTGTTTGACTCTCAATAGTTTGTGTTTCTCTGAACCTTCAAATGAGAATTAGTGTTTAATGTCGTGAGAAATGATGTCTATAAAAGTTGGGCGAAGACCGGAACAGTAGGAGAGTTCGTAACTAAATTCTCTCTAGTTCTGACCATTTCGGTCGATCGAGTGTCATGAGAGATCCTTGCCTCACCTACTTTTCAAATTCCTGTTACGTGCGTCTTTGCCGAACGCCACTTATATTTTGCTCGACCGAACCTCCAATTTGCAGAACTTCACTTCTAGCTCTTGAAAACTCAACCAAGTTACAATTGACCCACTAGGTACAAAGTACAAAGTATTTGCATGATAATTACCAGAAAATTTTGACGCGAAATATGCCAACGAATACAAAACCTAACAAATATTTATACTGTCTTACTAGAATATAGATAGTTATACTGAAAACCTATTTTTTGTGGTTTATTTTGCTAAATTTGTATATCAAGAAAAACTTAATATCTTTAAAAAATTTTACTCAATAAACCCAACCTGTATGGTAAAGGATACAGGTACGACTGTACGAGGATGCAAAATTTCCTGAAAAACCTAGGGTACGAAACGTTGGGGATATGTGTGTTAATTACTTATTAAAAACAATATATTTTATTTATATTTTAAATATACTGTTAAGCATTTATTTATTTTTATTATATATTGTTAAGAATATATCAATTTAAGTACAATAATAGATAAAGAAGGGAATTTTTAAAATGTTGTAAACTTTTATTTTTATTTTAAAGACAATGTAGTAAATAACGTTACTTGAAATAGTTGGATTTTCTGAATAAGTTCAACAATATGGGATAATATAATGATGAGAGAGTAAAACTTAGGTAGAATATCATAGGTATAGTTTATTTTTTCAATTAAATTCAAACACGTGGTTGTATTATATTTAATTTTTCTTGAAAAAGATAACACTATTTGTATTTAATTAATCAATACAACTAGGTATTTAAATTTATTTAGGATACCTAATATATTGCACCTAAGTTTTACTCAAGTTGAAAACTCAAACCCGATATGCGTGTGCACAGGTATTGTTAATCTCCCTTCATTAATTTCTTGTATACCACCGGGAAAAATGAGACAATGCATTTTGTTGCAAACTATTGAGAACTTGGAGAATGCTAACTGTAATATTAGAAATGAAAACATTGCCATAATTCTTACGTTTTAGCTGGTAACATTAGTAAGATTAGTGATGATATTGAATTGATATAATCTTCTACCTTAAACAGATATAATATTGTAGTTTGTAAAAACCAAAAGACCACGATAAAAGGGCATTTTACATGTAGCATTTGCTGAACGAGGTTGATTTGATGACCAAAGGTCTGGTGAGGCTAAAGTGGCTTCAAAGATAGTAGTTTGTTGTGGTTGTTCTGAATGTCCACGGAGTCATATAATCTGATAGTAATTTCGAAGGAGTCTATTTCATTAAAATTGGAGGTATTGTTACCTTGAAACATCCCAAAAAATTGTGCTTGTAACATAATTCTTAATATCTGCACAATGGACTTTCAGTTGAACTTGCTCATCGATATATTCTCTTTTGGATATTATACGCTGGGGTCATGCCTTGCTTTCAATTGAGATAGATAAAGTAAATATAATTTGTGTTTACATGTTTCTATAACGTAATCTTCATACCAATTTACACAGCATTTGTGTGGCTTTCTTGGAAGAGTTTCAAAATTTTTGCGTATATTTTAATTTCTTCTGTAAACATGCGTGTACTTGCATGAGTACCATTTCTTGAGATGTTTTTGCATTCATTTGGACAGATGAAGGTGCTGTATCATCAGATGAGGATTTTAGTGGTGGAGAGATGGAGGTTCAGGAAGCTCAAATGAGGGGTGAAGATCGAGATCTTAAAGATAGGCTATTACGTAGGTTTGGCAGTCACATTGGTACATTGAAGCTGGAATTCTCGAAGAAGAAGAAGAAAGGAAAGTTACCAAGAGAAGCAAGGCAAACATTGCTTGAGTGGTGGAGTGTTCACTATAAATGGCCATATCCAACGGTAAATTTTTTCTTAATATCCATTTCCAAACCATGCTCTCCTAATATCCATTTTAATCATGCATGATAGCGAGCAGGTATTTGGCTGCAGCTATAATTTTTTGCTTGATTACTTCCTTTCAATGGAACCCCACCTAAATAATTGTGCGGTGGTGATCTTAAGCTCTGTCATTTTGATGGTGTTGCTTTTGTAGAATTGTTCTTCATTCTTATGCTGGGAGCCAGTGCAGGAAAATTTTGCATTTTAGCATTCTGTCACATACTTTGTATGAGTAAAATTACGTAACATTCTAAAGATTACATTGACCAGTCTGGTGACCATAATTTGCTTTACTTGAACATTCAGGAAGGCGATAAGATTGCGCTGGCTGAATCAACAGGCCTAGATCAGAAGCAAATTAACAACTGGTTTATAAACCAACGAAAGCGGCATTGGAAACCATCAGAGAATATGCAATTGGCTGTTAGGGATAATCTTTCAGGACCATTCTTTGCCGATGACTGAGGTGCATATGTACATACTTAAGTGTCTCCTGATAATTTACCGGTTGTGTTGGTTTAATGTATATTATAAAAATGGAAACTGGACTGACATTAAAATGTTTAATTTCCTAGAAGAAAGGAAAAATAATTGTAAATTTGGAAGTTGACCAACCCTGATAATGGAAATGCCTACATATTTTTGGTTGACTAGTCCCTTCTTGGTTGTCTTAGGCCTCATGGCATGAAATTTTAGCCAGATTACCTTTCGTGGGCTGCTATTTCCTCACTGGGACACCCCCAATCTCACAGGGATGGGGTCGATCCCTTTGAGAAGAATATTATGTCTAATGCGTTAAGGGCAACTGGGGTAGGCTTTATCCGTATGAGATATTATTTTGACCAGTTAGCAGAGGATTCAATGGATCAAAATAACTTAAAGGTTTATATCAGTTTGTATTATATCAATTATAATGTATGTTAGGTATAGTGTCAGCACATCCATGATGATAGAAGCCTTGTCAAGTTCAAAGATTCAGGTCAAGAAACTATTCTCTTTCTCGATTGACTCTAAATCGATCAAAAATTTCCTGTCAATTGACTTTTGACTGAGACATGATCGATGGAGAATTGGGAATCTTAACTTTCATCAAACCCTTAAGTCGGTTGTTAAGTATGATTTTGTTCCCTACATGCTAAATTATATAAAGCACATAAGAGTTGTCTTAAGAACATAGAGAGACCTAGAACGCTTCATCCCCACAATATTGGAGTTCAAACAAAGAATTTGAAAACGGTGTTCCTTTGGATTGATTGAAGGTTGAAGCCACAAAGCTAATATGGTCAAGTTGTGGATAAAGGACTTGGTTTAGGTTCAGTGCATTGGATTAGGTCAGATGGATGGTAACACATGTCACCATCTCAAAGGGTCCAGTACCATTGGATACTAGACCCCAAGCTTACCCATGGAGAAAGGCGGTTCTTAAAGTCAGATATGTCTGTAGTGTGTAAGAGTTTTAATCAAAAGAATCCAAGTAGCTTGAAACATATTGTGGGGGTCACGTTAGTATATATCTACTATAAACTTTAATTTTAATAGGGAAACTTTTCTTGGAGTTGAAGTAAACTCCTCGAGTGTTTTCTTTTCTTTAGGATACATCAATTGGTTTTTCACTTCGTTAACAAATCACTTGTGTTATTTTCTAAATACTTTATTACATATACATGGTGATTTGTTATTTGTGGCGATTAACAAGAAATCGATTGAACTTTATAATTGTTAGTTAAATAATTGTTTAATTTAACAAAGTTGATTTACTTCTATTGTAAATTCAACAAAGGGGTCTAAATTTCTTTTCTTATGGTATTAGAACTTGGTTAACTCTCTTTTAAGATTTGGTTCCTAATTTAATCTGTTCTCAAAAAAAAAAAAAAAAAAGCTCCTAATTTAATCCCTGGCCCTTGTTGTCAATAGATCGTAGTCATTTCCTCAATTGATCTCTCTTTTATTGCCTACCTAGCAAGCATTGGCATTGTCGGAACTAAAGGCAAGTGGCTTCACATTAGCCAAAATGCCTTTTGGCTACAATGTTTCCCTAAAAATAAACACTATAGTTTCTCCAAATAAATATTTTATTTATGTTTTGAAAAGTGAGTGTGAGTGTTTTGAAAAGTTGAAGAAATAATTAAAAAAAAAATGAATGAAGAAATGATATTTAAATAAAATATAATTTAGAATAGAGAATTGGTGGTGAGTGTTTTGAAAAGTGGTTAATTAAAATAGGAAAAAAAAAAGGTTCTTATTCTAAAATAAGGAGGAAAATTTTACACAATTTAATGTGAATGCTTTAAGTCTAAGGTTTTAGTTAGAGAAAAAAAGAAAAAAAGAAAAAAAAAAAAAAAGATGTTAATCTTTTCTCTCGTAGTTCCTCTACTCCTTTCATGGTTCTCTTCTCTCTGTCATGATTTAGGGATTTCAGATCCCAAACAACTGTCTTGCCTGTTTATATGCTAGTTTAAACGGATTGAGTTTTTTTTTTTTTTTTTTTTTTTTTAAATTTTTTTTTAATTTTTTAAGTCGTTGGTATCTTTGGTGACATTAAAAATGATATTTTAATATAACTGTTGGCTATGCCAGTTTTTTTCATCCACCATATAATGATAGAGACTATTTTAATATAATAAAAAAAAAAGAAAAAAAAAAGACTAAATTGATACATTTGAAAAGTTAATGATCATTTTAAAATTGATACATTTGCTAGTTGCACATGGCATTAAAGAAAAATTTGGTGGATTCGATAATTTAAAATAAAGAAAGGGACCGGCTAAAAAGAAAAGGAATTCGATTAGGCTTAAGTAAATGCTATGATACCAACAAAACTACAGAATTCATAAAAAAAAATTAAAAAAAAAAAAAAAAAAAACTTCAAAATGATTTCATTTTCAAGAAAGAAAAAAACTACAAAAGATTATTGAGAGAGAGAGAGAGAGAGAGAGAGAGAGAAATGGAGTAAGTACTGATAGGAATAGAAAATGAGAGGGAAAACGATGGTCTGTTTGGATATCGTTTATTGCTGAAAACTGAAAACTTATTGTTGAAAATATTATAGCAAAATAATTTTTAAATGATGAATAGTGCCCGTGGGTCTATAAACAGTTTTTAAATGATGAATAATTTGTGTTTTTTTGTACAACTGGGTCCCATGAACAGTGCACGAGACCCAGTTGCTGAACGCAAACGTCAAACATGATGAGTTTTAACTTTAAGTGCAATCCAAACTCACACCTAAGTTCCATTTGGATAGAAATGATTTGCATTTGCGTTTGGTTTGTTCTGCAATTTTTTTTTTTTTTTTTTAAGTTCCAGCGCCTGTTGCACTGTTCATGGGACATATGGGACATGAATAGTGCAATCAGGCCAATGAACAGTAACAAAAAATATTTTTTTTTTTATTGTTTTCAGTTTTTAATTTTTATTTTTAGCAAAATAAACAGTATCCAAACGCATACCTAATGTTGAAGTAGCAGTTAATTTCTTGTGAAAAGATTGTGTGCAGATTTTTTGCATTTTAGAGAGCTCAAATGGCATTTCCTAAGACAATACCTTTATAGCTTAATTGATACTCTTTTTTCTATAAAAAAAAAAAAAAATCGATACTCCTTTTGGTGTTTCTAACCAAAATATCACTCCTCCCCACATTATAACTATTGAATTTTTAAAAAAGATAATGACATTTTTTTATTTAAAAAAAATACAAATGAAAAATTTATAGATTCACAAAATTCCTCACCCTCATTTTAGTTTATTCATATTGAAACTAAGAGCACATTTGATACAATGTAATATTAACGATTACTAGCGAATAAGAATAAGTATTATACTTCATAAAAAAAAAAAAAGCATTATAAGAAATACAAGAAGATGTAATATAATAATTATTCTTATGCATTTGTTTAGTGATAACACATGAATATGATTACGAATTTGTATTTAACACTTTTTTTGAGTAAATAGTAATACTTATTAGAATACACACGAAAATAATAATAGTGTTTTAAACCGAGTTTATAATACATTACATAAGCAGAGTACAACTACAAAACGACCTAATCTTTGTAGTTGTATTTAACACTGAGTTTGGTATAACATGATTTGATGATAAAATGAAGTCATATTGTAATACTTCTATATAATTATATTTGTACTCTCTGCGAGTCTTGCTTAAAATTAAAATTATGTATAAATCAAATAATTAAATAATATCATTATTTTCCACTCAAATTTTCTCTCTTCATAAATGTTAAAAAAGAAAAGGAAAAAAAAAACTGACAATATATTCCTAAGTATTAAATTATAATAAATGAAAAGTTCACTTGCTTCATAAAAATGATGATATATAAAACAATCTCAAACTCTTTTTTAAGTAAACAATACAAAGTTAACACATATTTGAAATTTAAATTAATAAAATAGGAAAAAAAAAATGATGATATATGAAACAATCTCAAACTCTTTTTTAAGTAAACAATACAAAGTTAATACATATTTGAAATTTAAATTAATAAAATAGGAAAAAAAAAAAAAGGAAAATTTTTTGTTTGTTTACTATTTTAATAAATTTCTTATAATATAAATTGATTATATTAGTACTTATCAACTTTTTTTTAAAAAAACTAAATTATTACATTCAACAATTACACATGTCACTTTTTATGGGAAAAAAATGTTACATTATTATTGATCTTTTATATATATATATATAGAGAGAGAGAGTTGTAGCCAACCATGGTTTTTGATAAACTGTTTTTTAGTTATTATAAAACTTATGAAATAAAGATAACAAATTTTTTTGGTAAGAATAACTATTCTTCAATTTAAAAAATATTCATTTTATAGGAATACTTATTTTCTGTAATGATAACATAATCACACAAGTGAATGATTACTCATTTCATTCCTAGCTCGATCTATTCTTGCGTGCGAAATATATTCTAAATATTACAGCACCTATACCCTCCTCAGCATTCTCACTCAATTTTATTTCTCTGCAATTCAAACCCTACAAAACCAACCATAATCAAATATACAGTCCCATATTATCTCTAAATTGTTTTAATAATTTAATTAATAATTGGGTAAACAATAACAAGATCATGCAAATGTTAAATAAAATATTTTTCTTAAGCCATTCCACACAAGGACTATTTACCACTCATTTCAACAATATTTGGGTTTGAACACACAGTTTTTTCTTAGTGATTCAACTGCCACAAGGGGACGATGATTTAAGACGTGCCTTGACTTGGAATGAAGGAAATGGACAACCAATATGTTCAAACTTCAAACTTCAACGACCCTGCTAAAAAAATAATGCCATTGAGTCCATACTGTTTCGTATTGTTTTGGTTTCAATTTCACACGCCTCTATGTTCGGGAATCAGATTTTCCAACAGTACATAGCACTCTTTTGAGATGCACTTATAAATAAACTAATTATTTATTTATTTTTACTATTTGCAGGCTTCACCGGAAGTAAGCTTTGTTTTGCTTATTGCTTATTTTTCTTACAATTTTATTTTTTTCCAACTAATTTTCTTTCCTTTATCTTTTCTTCCATTTTAACGCTCTTATACTTCCAGGCTGACTTTATATTCGTACTTGCCACAGAGCAAGAGAGATTACTGAAAATCATTGTTGAACAGCCTTACAATCAAACCAATATCAAAGACAGTAACAAGAAATACTAATTAATTCCGAAAAATGAAGAAAGATTTCCCACCTGTCCCTTCCAGATGTTTTACCTTAGCAATTATCAACACTTCATTACTACTACAAACAGCAACCGGAGATCCACGAACCCAAATGGTCCAAATAACATGTGGCCACCAACTTGTGCAGAATAGCTGTCTCTGCTTCAAATTTTGTTTATACAATGGAAAACATCAGCCAACAAATGCAGGGGTCAGGTTTTGGAGTAGAAGTCACAGGTTCAGGCCCAGATACAAACTATGGCCTTGGCCAGTGTTATGGGGATCTCTCTTTACCTGACTGTGAATTATGCTATGCAGAGGCACGCACAGTTCTTCCCCAGTGCTTTCCTCACATTTCAGGTCGCATTTACTTTGATGGTTGCTTCTTGAGGTTCGAGAATTATAGCTTCTTTGAGGAGTATACAGGAACTGGTGACAGTTCTGTATGTGGGGAATACAACTAGGAAGAACTCAACGTTTGAAGAATCAGTGAAAAAAGCTTTGAGCAGTGCAGTTGTGGCTGCACCACACCAAAAAGGCCATGCGATTGCTCAGGAGGCTGTGCCTGGGGCAGTCAACGAGTCAGCTTATGCACTTGCTGATTGTTGGAGGACTTTGAATGCAAGCTCTTGTGAAGTGTGTTTGGAAAATGCGTCTGCTTCAATATTGGAATGCTTGCCTTGGTCAGAGGGTAGAGTACTGAACACTGGTTGCTTCATGAGGTACTCAGACAAAGATTTTCTCAGCAAGGAACTTGGAACTCAAAGTTCTAAAGGTAACCAAAAATTCCTAATTATTGTTGTATATGCTGAGTTAAATATTGCCGTACACACTCTAGTTTATTAGTTATAATTGTGAAATGGTAAAATCGTGTTTTGAAAACATGATTCACAGTTATAACTGAAATTGTGTTGATGTGTCCTGTAGGCTGTACATACAATCACTTACCAAAGAAATGGACCATTATGTTTGGGGGCTGGCCTTGTAGCTTTAGGGAAGAGCATGTTTTATATTAAACTTGGTCACTTTCTATTGATGAGTTTTGCAGGTAGGACAACAGTGATTATTGTATTAATTGTAAGTTCGCTGGTTCTTGTGGCAGTTGGAATAGCAGTTGGACTTTATATCTGGAGGCAGAGAAGTATAGCAAAGAAACGAAGCGGTAAAAAGTTTTTGTTGGAAAAAGTAGCAGACATTGACTTATTCTGTAATGTTATCAATATTTTGATCACTTCAAGTTCAAGCACTTTGGATGCTTGACTTTACTAAGCCTCCGAATATGTTTAGTATATTATTGAAATGAAAAACAAATAATAAAAAAATTGGGCAGTTCAATCTGTTATCTAATGCATTATTGATGGCCTCCTTTTGATTACGAATTACCACCCAAGTTCTTTTCATTTCTATTCTATTCTGGCTCCCTAGGTTCAAATGATGCAGAAAAGCTGGTGAAAATACTTAATGATATTAGCCTGAACTTCAAGTATTCCACACTTGAGAAGGCCACAGGAGGTTTTGACATTGCCAACAAACTTGGTCAAGGAGGATTTGGAACAGTTTATAAGGTAGTCCATCACAAACCTCCCCTTAACCAAAAGGTCCAAAACCACTTCCATCATATTTTGTCAGAGATTAATGGGTTTTGTCCATTACAGGGAATTCTGCCTGATGGAAGAGAGATTGCTGTCAAGAGGCTTTTCTCAAACAAGAGACATAGAGCAGAAGATTTCTACAATGAAGTAAACATAATAAGCAGTGTGGAACACACAAATCTGGTCAGGTTATTAGGATGCAGTTGTTCAGGGCCTGAAAGCCTACTCGTCTATGAATTCCTTCCTAACAAAAGCCTTGACCGATTCATCTTTGGTAATTATCGAAGTTTTACATTTGTACTAGTTCTGGTCTGGTCTCACTATGCTAGATTGTAAATGATATATATCAACAATTTATATATTCTTAATTGTTTTAATAAAAATAACAGATCCAAACCAAGGAAAAGCACAGAACTGTGACAAAAGATATGAGATTATTGTGGGTACAACAGCAGGTTTAGCCTATCTTCACGAGAACTCCACGATTAAAATAATTCATAGAGATATAAAAGCCAGTAACATCTTGTTGGACTCAAAATTTCGTGCTAAATTGCTGATTTTGGGTTAGCCAGGTCATTGCATGAAAATCAGAGTCACGTAAGCACTGCCATTGCAGGAACACTGTCAAGTATTCCATTTCTCTGTTGATTGATTGAATCATAGAAATTGGTTCTAAACAAATATCAACTTTCAACAAGTCCACCTAAGAATTTTGTAGTAAGCTAAAATTTGAGCCCAATAATATAAGAATATGTATCAGTGATAAGAGACTGTAATTTTATAGGTTTATTTTCGCTTGGGTTCAGCACTGTACTAAATTACTATTAAATTTTTTTATTTTAAATGAATTTGAAGAGTATATATGCCTCCAGAATATCTAGTCCATGGCCAGTTGACCGAGAAAGTCGATGTCTACAGCTTTGGAGTGCTTCTGTTAGAGATTGTTACAGGAAAGCAGAACAACAGGACCAAAACCATAGAATACTCATCAGAATGCTTAGACAACCTAATCACAATAGTAAGCCTTAAATTTCATCTAGCCTCTTACTACTATTATTATAAATTATTGACCTCTTTCGGACCTGGTAAAAGTGGGAACTTTGTGCACGGGTAGCATCTTGATTTCAGTATGCTCCAATTTTTCTAAAAAAAAGTTGAATTAACTAAGCTCTTCTATTTTTTTTCTCACCTATTCATGTGCTTTTTTTTTCTTTGGACAAAACAGACATGGAAGCATTTTCGATCAGGGACAGTTGAGCAATTATATGACCCAAATCTGTTGTTGCATAATCACCCTAATGGCAATGTTAAGAAGTAGATTTTAAGAGTGGTGCATATCGGACTTCTGTGCACCCAAAAGATTCAGTCATTACGACCAACAATGTCAAAGGTACTACAGATGTTAACAAAGAAGGTTGATCACCTCCCTGCACCTACAAAACCACCTTTTATAGATGAAAGTATGATGAAACTGACTGACAAGTGTGAAGACCCATGTAACCCACTCAAAGCAGGAGATTCTGCTTTTATTGCTACCATCTCCGATGGTTCCTTTTGTCCCAGGTGACCATGTTGCTACCATATGTGGCACTTTCTTTCTATCCTAGGAGACAATAGTGTAACTGTGTCAGTAAATGTCACCATAACATAATGTGCAACAAGTATCAGTTAACAGTAATAGTTAATGTAACTCTCAGGGCACGTTTGATACACTGTAATAATTATTACATGAGAATAGGAATAAGTATTATAAGGAATACATTAAGTTGGAATGTAATAAGTATTATTATTCATTAGTTTGGTAACCATTTAAGAATAGAATCCTAAATATGCATCCACAATTTAGTAGAGTATAAAAAAAATGTGTAATTTAATCATTTTTAAATCAACTTTCCTAAAATACACTTATTTTAGGGTGTTCAAAATAGAACTAATAATTAACAACAAGGAAAATTTATTTTCTTTCCTTTTGAAGATGTGGCAACTAATAGCTTTTTAGCAAAATTTTTTAAAAAGTTATTACATAAGGTGAAGAAATAAATATTCAGTACTTTAAATAAGGAATAGTTATTCCTCATTTTGAAGAATAACTATTCATTGTAATAAAAACATAACCAAGCAACTGAATAATTATGCCATAGGAATATCTATTACATTACAGTGTCTATTACAGTCTACCAAACGTGCCCTTAGTCATAAAAAAAAAATAGTTAATGTAACTCCTTGTGATTGCTAGAAAATTATTAGGTACTCCTGGAGTATCATAAATGTGTACTCTCCTCTCTTACATGAATGGTGAGTCCTACCATAAATTTAATTAGTAGGATCCACCATTTATGTGAGAGGAGGGAGTACGCATTTATGGCACTCCAGAAGTACACATTAATTCCCCGTAATTACTGCTGTAACTATATCAGTTAGAGATTGTTTTATTTGTTAGGAATCAGTTGCATAATAGATTTAGTTCTCAGTTGTTATATAAATACTAGCTGTAAAGTCACAATAATTTTATCTTGGAACTATATTTAATCAGTGACAGTGTGAGCATATAACTTCTATTATTCTCATATCTGTATTTAGCCCTTCTATTTATTTTACACATGTTAATTGTTTTTGTCCAACTCCTTTTTTTATTATTTTTTTTACAAGATAGAAATTCTACTATAATCTAATCTAAGTGTATATGTATGTGGAAACTCCCTTCTGAGGACTTGAACCCCCGGTCCTTGCTCCCTACACCCTACAAGCACTTATATTTGTGGAGTGACTATCGCACCAAGGGTGTGTGGTGGTGTTTTTGTCCAACTCCTATTATGGCTTGAAGCAATGGACAATCAAATCATCATTAATTCTAGCATAATCAGTCTCTTAGGTCAACTATACTTGTGTATAAAGAAAGTCCCCTACACAACCACCCACTCAAATATACTGTTTTTGTAAATTGTATAACTTGTAATCTTGTTTGAGTTGTAATGTTCATAAGATAAAGATCAAATGTCCAAGATCTAGTTAAAGAGAAGGTAGACTCTAGAATTTCAACTACACTTTGACTGGATGTCGGTAGATCGAAACAAGCCTTTCAACACTCTCTCAATTAAGGCTAGTTCTATCAAGATATGAGTTCTAATTTGTTTAATCAAGTCAGTTGCTAACATGGAACTTGTGCCCTACCTACATAATTGTATAAGGGCACATAATAGTTGACTCAAAAATAGGTTTAAGAGCTTGTGTCGCGTGCTGCAAAAGACAAAGCCCTAAACCTATTTTCACCATTCTGTGAGTACAAAAAAATGTTAGAAATATTGAATGAAAGTATTGTATTTCTCAAGCAATAAAATATACAGGAGTGCCTTTATATAATAGGCAGAGTGTGTAGTATAAGTATGTGTGCTATATAAGTAAACAAGATAGGCCTAAGGCCCCCAACCTATTACACGTTAACAACCCCCCTCAAACTCATGGTGGGTTGTGAGAACAACTTGAAGTTATCAACCAAAGTACGAAGGCATCTCTTAGGATGTGACTTGGTGAAGATATTTGCAAGTTGATTTTTAGAGGAAACCGAGAACAGCTTGAGAGCACTATAGACAAGATGATAATGGATAAAATGACAATCGATCTCGATGTGTTCAGTTCGTTCACGAAAGACATCATTGCGAGTAACATGAATGGTGCTCTGGTTGTCACAATAAAGAGGAGTAACAGAGGATGCAGACACACCTAAATTCTTAAGAAGCCATTAAAGCCAAAGGAGCTTAGATGTGGTATCAGCAAGGGCACGATATTCTGCTTCAGTATGGGAGCGGGCCATAGCGGTTTATTTCTTGCTTTGCCAAGAAATCAGAGAAGAACCAAGAAGAAAGCAATAATCAGTGGTTGACCTTCAATCAGTGGGATCTTTTGCCCAATCAGCATCAGAGAATGCACGGAGAATAAGAGGAGATTGAGTAGAGTAGAAAAGACCATGAAAGTGAATGTCATTTAGGTATTGAAGAATGCGTAAGATAGCAGCATAATGAGTCGATTGTGGAGTAGATAGATACTGGCTTACCTAGTGAACAACATAGGAAATGTCTAGACGAGTGACAGTGAGATAAACTAGGCTGTCAACCAATCATCTGTAATAAAGAGAGGGATTGGACAATGGTTTCTCCCCTGAGGGAGTTAGATGCACATTAAGTTCAACTAGAGTGTCAACAGTCTTGCTATCAATGAGTCTAGCTTGAGACAAAAGTTCAAAAGCATACTTGGCTTAAGTAATTAAAGTCCATTTGTAGAATGAGTGATTTCAAGACTCAAGAAGTAGCTGAAATGTCTAAGATCTTTCATCTCAAATTGCTAACTGAGAAAATCCTTGAGTTCTTGAATGCCACTAAGGTTATCACCAATTATGATCATATCAACCACATATAGGAGAAGCAAAATAGTGCCTTTGTCAGTGCAACGAAGAAATAAAGCAGAATCATAATGACTGGCAATGTAACCCAAGCGAGAGATGGTAGAGCTATATTTGGCAAACTAAGCTCATGAAGCTTGTTTAAAGCCATAAAGTGTACGTCGAAGATGACAAACCTTGTTTGGTTCAATAAAGAGACTAGGAGGAGGTTGCATATAAACTTTTTCACTCAAATTCCCATTAATGAAGGCATTTTTGTAATCCATCTGAAAAAGATCCCATTGACAGGCATTGACATCACCTAAAAGGGCACGAACAAATGAGATTTAAGCAAACAGAGCAAAGGTCTCTTCATAATCAATCCTATACTCCTGTGTAAAACTTTTTGTAACAAGACAAACTTTATAGCGCTTAATGAACCCATCAGAGTGAGTCTTGATCTTGTAGATCCACTTACAACCAACCATAGATTTCCCAAGGGGGGAGAGTTACAAAATCCCAAGTATGATTTTTAGATAATATATCAAGTTCCTCTTTAATTGCAATTTGCCATAAAGGGTCAATGGAGTCCTTATGATAGATGTAAGGCTCGTGCAGTGTAACAATGATAGTCAAGTAAAGTGCAGGAATGGATTTTACCAGAATTGAGTGACGAGGTGGAATGCTTTATGCAAGATCTTCAAGCAGAGTAGGGGCAGGGGACCCAAGCTTAGGGTTGGGTAGCTCGTCTTCACATGTTCATTAAAGGGTGATCTAGGAGATGCATAAAAAATATTTGGTGGTTGGATAGAGAAGTCTATAGGAGAATCAGGAGTAACTATAGAAGAAATATGTGGCTCATCTAGAAAAAGATCTAAGACAGATGAGGTAGATAGGGAGGCATAGAAGTGAAAGAGCTCGATGAAGGAGCGATGTTCCTAAAAGACAACATTGCAGGAGATACGAAGATGATGAGAGACAAGATCATAACACTAATACCCCTTTTGAGTTTTGCCATAGCCAAGAAAACAACAAAGTCTAGACAGATGCTTAAGTTTGTGATGCTCATGCGGCTGAAGAAGAACGAAACAGGTAGAATCGAAGAAGCGAAGGTGGTGATAGTCTGAAGGTGATCCAAAATGGCGCTCATATGGGTGATAGTCTGAAGGTGATCCAAAATGGCGCTCATATGGAGTTTGATTTTGGATGACAGGATTGAGAATGCGATTAGTAGCATGAATAGCATGAAAAGCAGCTTTGCCCCAAAAATGAGCAGGAACTTTGGTAGAGAGAAGGAGAGCACGAAAAGTGTTAAGAATATGACGAAATTTTTGTTCGGCTCTACCATTTTGCTAAAAGGTATCTGGATAAGTTAGTTGATGAATAGTGCCATAGGAATTCAAAATCACTTGGAAAGCATATTGAGTGTATTCATGAGCATTATCAGATTGAAAATTTTTGATTCGTTTGGAAAATTGAGTTTCAACCATTTTTGCAAAATTACAATATACTTGCAATAATTCAAAACGATGTTTCATATGAAAAATCCAGCTATAGCAGGAATAATAATCAACAAAGACAACAAAATATCGAGATCTATTAATACTAGAGATAAAGGTTAGCCCCTAGACATCAAAATGAATTAGGTTAAAGATATTAGTGGACATTGATTCACTAGTATTGAAAGGCAAAGCTAGTTGTTTTCTTAACTGACAAGAAACACAATCAAAATTTTCTATAGAAATTGAACCTAACAAATCTTTAGAAGCCAAGTGTTGTACCTAAAAGAAAGATGTATGACCAAGTCGGGCATGCCAAAGTGCAAGGGAAGGAATAGAAGAAACTGCAGCAGTTGCAGCAACAACAGAAATAAGAGCAATAGTTGGAAGACGAAGGTTGTCCATGGAAAACATACGCCCAACTCTGGGACCGGTCTCATGCTTCTGTCCCGTCCTCGAATTTTACATAGTACACCCAGAATAATAAAAGGTAATGCGATAACCCAACTCAGCTAATTGTCTCACAGAAAATAAATTGTAAGAAAGGTTAGGAACATTAAAGACCCTAAGAACTGAGAGGTTGGTGGTCAAGATATAACCTATATTATGACCAAATATTGTGGAACCGTTTGCTGTGCAAATATTAAGAGGGTGTGGTGCAGGTTCAAGTTGAGAAAATAAGGATGAGTGAGGTGTCATGTGATTGCAACAAGCAGAATCCATAAGCTAAAAGGAAGGAGACATACTAGATAAAACTAGGAGAGCAGAGGAATAAGATGCATTACCAACCATATGAATGGTATTAGCGATGATGTTTTGAAGGTCAATTGTGAAAATGGTGATAGTAGATCTAGAAGACTTGGATATTGCGATGATGGGAGCCATTGGTTGGATACTCTCAGTGTTAGCAATTGTAGCAACAAAAATGGAAACAACTGATTTGTTGCATTGATAGCAAGTCTCAATATTATGGCCGAGATGTTTGCAAAAATTGCAAAAATGTTTGTTGGATTGTCGACGACAATTGTTGCAATAAAAAGAAGACTTGTCTTTATTCTTCAATTAGAAGAAAAATAAGCAAAAATGGACTGCAAAAATGAAATATATGCGAAAAACTAGATAAGGAGCATCTGGACTGCAAAAACTCAACTTTAAAAAGTCAACGGTCAAACCTGCCTCAAAAGTCAACGATCAAAGTCAACTAACGAAGTGATGACATCAGCAAGATGATGCGGATGATGACATAAGCAGAGGCTAGCGATGACATGGTAGTTGACGTAAGCTAAGACTGACGTGGCAGCTGACATAAGCAAGATGACATCACACATGATGTCAATAGTTTGTTGGAGGCTCGTCCAATTTTTATTATTATTATCTAATTTAATGCACTAATTAGACTATTTTCATATATTTATAAAAATTAGGCAAAAATGCAAAACTAACCCTCTAACTTTTAGTCTTTTTCATTTCAGTCCTCTAACTTTCAGTTTTGTCATTTCAGTCATTTAACTTTCAATTATTGTCAATTCAGTATTCTGTTAGATCTCAGTTATTTACTGTCGTTAAGTGAGCCAAAGCGACGTCGTTTTGCCTCTTTTTTTTTTTATTTTTTTTATTTTTTGGTAATTAAAAAGAATTAAGAAAACTGTTATTAATTTTTTTTTTCTTTTTTACATTTTCTCTCTTGCCGGACTCTCTCCCGCTTTCTCATTCTCTATCTCTCTGTTAACCAAAGAGTTCTAAAAATATCGAAACAATCAGTATTAGAATAATACCATATTTTAAATGGTCAACATCTTTCTATGTAATGTTGAACCTTAGTTATGAAATAATGGATTTTTAGTAATGAATTTGTAAAAAAAAAAACTATTAATTTTAATTTGGACAGTAAGGAAAAGGAAGAGTAAAGTTTTTGAAAAATTTAGAATTTTTACACACTTAAACTACCACAAATATATTAAAATGTATTAAAAAAATGTAAAACATCCGAGAAGAGTATAAAATTTTAAAAATAATTTTTATATGTTAAATTTTTAAAGACCTTACTTTTTTTTTTTTTAGAAAGAATTTTTTACAATACTATAAGATAAATAGATAAAATATATTTTATTTTAAAAGGTATTCTTCAATGAGTTTCAGTGGACTTGTGGAATACAGTGTCTTTGTGATAGAAAGTTAGAAACTCTTCCCGGTATGTGTTTTGTTTCTCCAAAAAAAAAAAAAGAAGATTTTTATCCGAATCTTGAATTTATATGTTAAAAATAAACTACGGATAAAGTGACGGACCTCGGTGTCGGAAAAATTGGCACTGTGTGTTACTCTTCCTTCATGCCGGTTCTTCTCTCGAACGCCAAGAACTCTTTGGTCGTATTGCTCCTGTCTACGATAATGTAATTCTCCACTCTCATCTCCTCCTTTTCTTTCAATTCTTCTTCGGTTTTTTTTTTTTTTTTTTTTTTTTTTTTTTTTTTTTTGAGCTCTCTTTAATGTCTTTCTAACTAAAAATGTAGTTGAATGACTTGCTGAGTTTGGGCCAGCATCGTATATGGAAAAGAATGACTGTCTCATGGACTGGGTATTTTTTTTTAAAAAATATTATTCTTATTAGTCTTTTTTTCATTAGAAAATTTTGTTTGTTTGTTTAATGTTGGAATTGTGGGTGTTAGAGCGAAAATGGGAGTCTGTGCGTTGGACTTGTGTTGTGGAAGTGGGGATTTAGCATTTCTTTTGTCCGAGAAAGTTGGGTCCAATGGCAAGGTATGTTCTTCCATTGTTCCAACACTAGCGTTGTTGTAAGTTTAGTTTATGCAGTATCAAGTTGTAATTAATTTTGATTATTATGTTGTTTTTGGGGTCATGATTTTCAGGTGACCGGTCTTGATTTCTCAAAGGAGCAATTGTCAATTGCTTCGTGTCGGCAAGGCTTGGCCCCCAATACCTGCTACAACAATATAGAGTGAGCATTGGTGACTTTAATGCCATTACAATGGGTTATGGGCTACGAAATGTGGTTGATAAAGAAAGAGCCATGCAGGAGATGTTTAGAGTTCTAAAACCAGGTCTTATAATCTCTATATCTCTTTAAAAATATATGAAATTGGATGATTGTGATAGTGATACCCTAATGCTTTTCATTGTTGTGGGCTTTTCAGGCTCAAGAGTATCTGTTCTTGATTTCAATAAAAGCACACAGCCATTTACTAATTTAATTCAGGTAGTCACATATGTATATTACAATTAAAAAATGACAGGAATTTTTTATTTTACTAATTTTTAGTGCTCAATTTTAAATATTCTATTGTGATATTGGGTTTGTGAGAATTGAATATTTACATATTGGAATTCACTTGTCATGATGAATTATCAAATGTGATACCACTTGTTGAGTTAGAAGTAAAGTTAATACCTTGGAAGATTTCACATAATTTCTTGATACAACATGCTGTGATACCTTGGTAAACAAAAGTTCAATACCTTGGAAGGTTTCTTGATAGTTGCTTGTTTAAGTTTAGTGTTTCCTAATGTATGCCCCCTGTAGACATGGGAGGCTCTTTTTTCTTGTTCAATGCATTTTTTACTTGTTAAAAAAGAAGAAGATATTTGGCCCAACAATGTTTTATTTAACTATAAATACACTCTTCTCACTGCTTACATGTGAGTATCGTAATGTCTTTCTGCTTTATTTTAAGTCACTATCTCAAATTGAGATAGTAGTTTGTACTTTTCATTCATATCAGTCGTTGAATCTCTTTCTTATTAGATTTGACAATGTTGTATCTATGGGACATTGAGTTCAACACTATTATGTACCTGTTGCGGAAATAAATCAATTTGTCTTAAATGTATCTGTTTTGCAAGGAATGGATGATTGACAATGTAGTTGTCCCAGTGGCAACTGGTTATGGGCTTGCAAAGGAGTATGAATATTTGAAAGGCTCAATCAAGGAATTCTTAACCGGTTGATCTCCCCTGGCTAACTTTGGATCATGCAATTTTAGGTGTATCTGGTTGTTAGTAAACAACTAGAAATCAACGTTTGGCTTAATCATGTTAATATTACATATCTAATTGGTGTACTTTGTATTTCTATGTCAAGGAATTCCTTGGGCCTTACTTATTATAATGATACTACCATGTTTTTTCATTCTGCTCAAATCATATGAAGCTCTGGAAAAGTGCTTTGCTTTGAAAAAATAAACTACTGTCAATTATGTTATTTCTTAAGACAATGAATGGTAGCATGTCGATTCAGGATAATAACTAACTATTAGTGAATAAATGAGTTGAATCCAAAGTTATGTTAGTCATAGGGTCTGTGTATTGCCACCATAGTCCTCTTTTTCTTTTCTTTTTTCTTTTTTAATATTTTAAAATCCAATTGGGTGATTGGAAATTATGTAGTCTGATACAGGAAAGAGTTAGAGAGGCTTGCTTTACAAGTTGGATTTTCTAATGCTAGACATTATGAGATTAGTGGAGGCCTCATGGGGAACTTGGTAGCCACAAGCTAGATGCAATCCATGCTTGATATTCTTCTGGCAAGTTTCAATTTTTGATTAAGAGAAACATTCAATTCATTGATTGTAACTATTTGATTTGTACTCATTGAACTCATGAAGTTCTAAATTGTTTAAATATCTGGGTTTTCTTGTGATTGCTAAACTGTGATATTACATTAAACACTACCACTTATGGATTTGTAGGAGCTCTTGTTTCCTTTTCTGCTCATATATTTAGTGTCTTTGGAGTTTTGGCTGCTTCATCAGGTTTTTTGCTATAAATAGAGAAGACATTAAAATGCTGAATGTCAACTGTGAAGCTTATATTCCAAATACATACATAAGTATGTATGTATGTATTTTATTGTCATGCAACTCTACTATCTCTAGATTCCTTCCTTCTGTCTACTCTTTTGAGTCACAGAACACACAGGTTTGTCTATTGGTAGATAGTCTACACAACGTCAGGAGACTCAACAACAGGAATGCTCGTCTCATGCCTCTGTGCCAATCATGCATCTGTCCAACTCTCTGCCTGATACACTCTACATACACTAGGACAATGTCCCCCAACCTCCTATTATCCATGCTCCATTTCACATCCAATTAATGCTCTGTCCTGTCACACTTTTCTTCCAAACTCAAATTGTTTTCAAGTTCTCTCTCTGTTATGTCTTCTATGAGCCTAGGGCTTCTGTAATTCTTGAGTTTAGTAGAAGTTGTGTCTTGTCATGTACAAGTTTTCTATCCCCAACAGAGTGGGAAATTTCTGAGGTCTGGCTTGTAAATTATTCAAAGAATGGAAGATTGTCTAGAGTAGATGTAAATGAAGTTCTCTTTGACTAAGTAGGAAGAAGAAGAAGGCGTAGGGATGAAGGTAAACTTGAGGATGTGACATGAAAGGACAATTCTACTTGATAGCCAAACAGTATTTGGGATTGCCTTTGTTCATAAGAAGATCCAAAAAATATACCCTTGTAAAGATCAAGGAAAGGGTTTGGGAAAAAGTTCAAAGATGTAAAGAAAAATTTCTATTCAAGGTGGGAAGAGAGGTGCTTATCAAGGTAGTTGCTTAAGCAATCCCACGTATACTATGAGTTAAAAATATTGGCATTACTATGTGAAGAATTAATATCAATGATTTGTAAATTTTGGGGGTCAAAGAAAAGATGAAAGCAAAATCCATTGGGTCAGTTGGAAGCAACTTTGTGAACCTAAGGAATTGGGAGGCATGGGCTTTTGGGATCTATGAGCTTTCAAATTGGCTCTAGTAGCTAAGCAAGTTTGGAGGATGGGGACCAATAATCAGTCTCTGATTTGCAGGGTTTTCAAAAAGAGATAATTTCCTTCATGCTCTTTCATGGAAGCTCATATTGGTCATACACCTTATGTGTGGAGATGTATTCTATGTGCAGGAAGAGTAATCAAGAATCGTAGCGTAAGGTGATCTCACAAAGAAGAATCCTGGAGGAAGAATCAACAATAAGCAAACTCGTAGATGAAGCAACCTAGCAATGGTATGCGGATCTATTGGAGTTGGTTTTCTTGCCTTTCAAAGCTAAAGAAATTAAAAAAATTCCGCTTAGCACAGATCTACCTGCTGATAGACTAATCTAGCTTGCCACCATAATGGAGATTTCACTGTCAAAAGTGCTTACCAAATTTCTCTTGATATCAGAAAAGACAATTATGAAGCAGTGTGAAAGGGGGAGAAGGTTTTGGAAAAGAATGACAGATGGACACACCAAACAAAATCAAGATGTTTTCTAGGGTCACTTGAAGTGTGAAGAAAACTGTGTTTCTTAGAGAGAATATTCTAGAAGAAAATATCAAATGAGAAATTCTGTATATAATATTGAATAGATTACAAGTAATACATCTTATATATGCTAACTAACCATAATTGATTATTTACCAAAACTCTATCCCAACAGAATTGTTTAGTGTCCAATAGTATAGAAACACTGGACTAATAGAGTAACTAACTAATACTCAAAGCCTTATACTAAGCTACGTACAGTTTTACAAATCTATTAATCAACTACAAGTTGTTTAAGCAGCACTGAACTTGTCTGTTAACTGATACAGCACCATGATCAACCATGATCCTTTACATCCCCCCTCAAACGAAGGGGAGGAAGGCCCATGAGTTTGAAGGAAAGGGCATGAAACCGAGAGGAAGGTAAACTCTTGGTAAACAGATCAGCCAATTGGTCCAAAGTTGAAATATACTTGATGATCATATCACTATTCAAAATTTTCTCTCGAACAAAATGATAATTAACTTCAATGTATTTAGTTCTGGCATGAAAAATAGGATTAGAAGCTAAAGCAAGAGCTGAAACATTGTCACACCACAAAATTGGAGGATGATACAAATAAATCCCTAAGTCTTTGAGAAGCATCCTCAACCAATACAGCTCTGCAGTGGTTATAGCAAGGGACCTGTACTTAGCTTCAGTTGAAGATCTAGACACAACTGATTGTTTCTTAGCAGACCAGGTGATGGGGGAATTCCTTAAAAAGACAACCATGCCAGTAATAGACCTTCTATCAATGGTATCTCCAGCCCAATTAGCATCACAATAGGCAGAAAGACTGAGAGGACCAGACCTAAAACAGATGCCCACGTGAAGAGTACCCCTTAAATATTTCAGAATTCTCTTAGCAGCAATGAGATGATGTTGAGAAGGCTTACTCATGAACTGACAAGCCTGCTGAACTGCATATGACAAATCTGGCCTAGTAAAGGTCAAGTATTGTAAAGCCCCAACAAGGCTTCTATAGGTAGTGGGATCAGGGAGAAGAGGTGGCAGAAGGAACATGAGAATGAGTAGAAGCACAAGGATTAGAACAAGGCTTACTATCCAACATATGAAACTTTGCCAATAAATCTTTGGCATACTTAGACTGATGCACAAAGTTACCATCACTAGTATATTCAATCTGCAGACCCAAGAAGTAACTTAAAGGACCCAAATCTTTGAGAGCAAAAGAGACACCAAGGTTCCTGATAATCTTAGCAACAAAAGCACTATGGTTGCTAGTAATAATAATGTCATCCACATATAGAAGTAAGTAAACAACATGATCTGAATGGATGAGGATAGACAAGTTAATGTTTGCACAAGAAGCATGGAATCCCAAGTGAAAAAGCTGAGCGGTAAAACTGTCAAACCAAGCCCTAGGAGCTTGTTTAAGGTCATAAATTGCTTTATGCAACAGACAGACATGGTGAGGCTTAGAATGATCCTTATACGCAGGTGGTTGACTCATGTAGACCTCCTCTTGCAACACTCTATGAAGGAAGGCATTGGAAACATCCAATTGCCTTAAGGACCAACCAAAATGAACTGCTAAAGCTAGAATTATCCTCACAGTAGTTGGCTTGACCACTGGACTGAAAATTTCAGCATAATCTAAACCATACTGCTGCAAGTATCCCTTGGCAACAAGCCTAGCTTTAAATCTAGCAATACTACCATCACTATTTTTCTTAACTTTGTATACCCATTTACATCCCACAACATTCTTATTAGGTGTTAAGGGAACCAGAGTCCAAGTATGTTGCTGTTGTAGACTAGTAAACTTAGAATCCATTGCTTCAACCCAATTAGGATAACTAGCTGCTATAGAGTAAGATGGAGGCTCAGTACAACTATAATAAGTTTGAATAGCAAAGACTTTAGGCTTGAAAATACCATTCTTGGACCTGGTAAGCATAGGATGTGAATTGGTGGGCAAAGGAACAAGAGCTTGATGGGAACTAGTGGAATGTGAAACAGCACCAGAATCAGACACAATAGAATTAACAGAGTTAGGAGCAGGTAACTCAGCTTGAACAGGTAGAGGATCAAAAGAATTACTAGGCATAGAAAGGGAATTAGATTCAGATAAAGCTGGACCAGAGGGAGTGCTAGAACTAGATTGAGATTGGCCTAGAGTAGAGTTTTGAAGCAAGGAAGAATTAGGAACAGGAAATGTAAATTCTACCTATAAGAATATCTAAGCAAATATAACCCTTGGATTGAGGAGGATAACCAAGAAAAATACATTGTTTAGACTTGGGATCAAACTTATGAGAATTGAAAGGCTTCAAGAAAGGGTAACATGCACAACCAAAGGTTTTCAAAGCATGAAGAGGTGGTTTGTGATCATACAACTTTTCCCAGGGTGAAATAAAGTTCAAAACAGAAGAGGGAACTCTATTTAGAAGATAAACTGTAGTACAAAAAGTATATGACCGATAGGAAAGAGAAAGATTAGAATGATGAAGCGTAGATAATCCACTTTCCACAATTTTCCTGTGTTTCCTCTCAGCAATACCATTCTGCTGAGGGGAATAAGGACAGGAAAGTTGATGTTGAATCCCATGCTCCAAAAAAAAAAGATTTGAAGTTGTTATTAACAAACTCACCACCACCATTAGACATTAAGGTCTTGATTTTAGCATTAAATTGAGTTGCAACTAAGGACTTGAAATGCAAGAAGACCTTGAACACATCAGACTTACTCTTTAACAAAAACAACCAAGTAAAACGAGTAAAGTCATCAACAAAAATCACATAATATTTGTGTTCAAGAATAGAAGTCACAGGAGTAGGCTCCCATACATCAGAATGTACTAATTGAAAAGGATATTCAGTACTTGATACATGTTTATGAAAAGGAAGCTAGTGCATTTTAGCACTTATGCAAGATGTTACTTGAAATAGTTGGATTTTCTAAATAAGTTCAACAATATGGGATAATATAATGTTGAGAGAGTAAAACTTAGGTAGAATATCGTAGGTATAGTTTATTTTTTCAATTAAATTCAAACACATAGTTGTATTATATTTAATTTTTCTTGAAAAAGATAACATTGTTTGTATTTAATTAATCAATACAACTAGGTATTTAAATTTATTTAGGATACCTAATATATTGCACCTAAGTTTTACTCAAGTTGAAAACTCAAACCCAATATGCGTGCACACAAGTATTTGTTAATCTCCCTTCATTAATTACTTGTATACCACTGGGAAAAATGAGACAATGCATTTTGTTACAAACTATTGAGAATTTGGAGAATGCTAACTGTAATATTAGAAATGAAAACATTGCCATAATTCTTATGTTTTTGCTGGTAACATTAGTAAGATTAGTGATGATATTGAATTGATATAATTTTCTACCTTACTATGTCAAGTAAGTAATTTTTAAAACAGATATAATATTATAGTTTGTAAAAACCAAAAGACAATGATAAAAGGGCATTTTACATGTAGCATTTGCTGAACAAGGTTGAATTGATGACCAAAGGTTTGGTGAGGCTAATGTGGCTTCAAAGATAGTTTGTTGTGGTTGTTCTGAATGTCCACGGAGTCATATAATCCAATAGTAATTTCGAAGGAGTCTATTTCATTAAATTTGGAGGTTTTATTCCCTTAAAACATCCCAAAAAATAGTGCTTGTAACATAATTCTTAATATCTGCACAATGGACTTTCAGTTGAACTTGCTCATCGATATATTCTCTTTTGGATATTATACGCTGGGGTCATGCCTTGCTTTCAATTGAGATAGATAAAGTAAATATAATTTGTGTTTACATGTTTCTATAACGTAATCTTCATACCAATTTACACAGCATTTGTGTGGCTTTCTTGGACAAGTTTCGAAATTTTTGCGTATATTTTAATTTCTTCTGTAAACATGTGTGTATGTGTGTACCTACATGAGTTCCATTTCTTGAGATGTTTTTGCATTCATTTGGACAGATGAAGGTGCTGTATCATCAGATGAGGATTTTAGTGGTGGAGAGATGGAGGTTCAGGAAGCTCAAATGAGGGGTGAAGATCGAGATCTTAAAGATAGGCTATTACCGTAGGTTTGGCAGTCACATTGGTACATTGAAGCTGGAATTCTCAAGAAGAAGAAAGGAAAGTTACCAAGAGAAGCAAGGCAAACATTGCTTGAGTGGAGTGTTCACTATAAATGGCCATATCCAAAGGTAAATTTTTTCTTAATATCCATTTCCATAAACCATGCTCTCCTAATATCCATTTTAATCATGCATGATAGCAAGCAGGTATTTGGCTGCAGCTATAAATTTTTGCTTGATTACTTCCTTTCAATGGAACCCCACCTAAATAATTGTGCGGTGGTGATCTTTAGCTCTGTCATTTTGATGGTGTTGCTTTTGTAGTATTGTTCTTCATTCTTATGCAGGGAGCTAGTGCAGGAAAATTTTGCATTTTAGCATCCTGTCACATACTTTGTATGAGTAAAATTACGTAACATTCTAAAGATTACATTGACCAGTCTGGTGACCATAATTTGCTTTACTTGAACATTCAGGAAGGTGATAAGATTGCGCTGGCTGAATCAACAGGCCTAGATCAGAAGCAAATTAACAACTGGTTTATAAACCAACGAAAGTGGCATTGGAAACCATCAGAGAATATGCAATTGGCTGTTAGGGATAATCTTTCAGGACCATTCTTTGCCGATGACTGAGGTGCATAATATATGTACATACTCAAGTGTCTCCTGATAATTTACCGGTTGTGTTGGTTTAATGTATATTATAAAATGGAAACTGGACTGACATTAAAATGTTTAATTTCCTAGAAGAAAGGAAAAATAATTGTAAATTTGGAAGTTGACCAACACTGATAATGGAAATGCCTACATATTTTTGGTTGACTAGTCCCTTCTTGGTTGTCTTAGGCCTCATGCCATGAAATTTTATCCAGATTACCTTTCGTGGGCTGCTATTTCCGCACTGGGACACCCCCAATCTCACAGGGATGGGGTCGATCCCTTTGAGAAGAATATTAGGTCTAATGTCTAAGGGCAACTGGGGTAGGCTTTATCCGTATGAGATATTATTTTGACCAGTTAGCAGAAGGTTTTAATGGATCAAAATAACTTAAAGGTTTATATCAGTTTGTATTATATCAATTATAATGTATGTTAGGTATAGTGTCAGCACATCCATGATGAAAGCCTTGTCAAGTTCAAAGATTCAGGTCAAGAAACTATTGTCTCTTTCTCGATTGACTCTCAATCGATCAAAAATTTCCTGTCAATTGACTTTTGACTGAGACATGATCGATGGAGAATTGGGAATCTTAACTTTCATCAAACCCTTAAGTCGGTTGTTAAGTATGATTTTGTTCCCTACATGCTAAATTATATAAAGCACATAAGAGTTGTCTTAAGAACATAGAGAGACCTAGAACGCTTCATCCCCACAATATCGGAGTTCAAACAAAGAATTTGAAAACAGTGTTCTTTTGGATTGGTGATTGAAGGTTGAAGCCACAAAGCCAACACGATCAAGTTGTGGATAAAGGACTTAGTTTAGGTTCAGTGCAATGGATTAGGTCAGATGGTGACACATGTCACCATCTCAATGGGTCCAGTGCCATTGGATACTAGACCCCCCAAGCTTACCTGCGGAGAAATGTGGTCCTTAAAGTCAGAGATGCATGCAGTGTGGGAGAGTTTTAATCAAAAGAATCCAAGTAGCTTGAAACATATTGTGGGGGTCACGTCTAAATATGAGTATATATCTACTATAAACTTTAATTTTAATAGTGAAAGTTTTCTTGGAGTTGAAGTAAACTCCTCGAGTGTTTTCTTTTCTTTAGGATGCATCAATTGGTTTCTCACTTCGTTAACAAATCACTTGTGTTATTTACTTAATACCTTATTACATATGCATGGTGATTTGTTATTTGTGGCGATTAACAAGAAATCGATTGAAGTTCATAATTGTTAGTTAAATAATTGTTTAATTTAACAAAGTTGATATACTTCTATTGTAAATTCAACAAAGGGGTCTAAATTTCTTTTCTGATGGTATTGGAACTTGGTTAACTCTATTTTAAGATTTAGTTCCTAATTTAATCTATTCTCAAAAAAAAAAAAAAAAAGAGAAAAAAAAAAGCTCCTAATTTAATCCCTGGCCCTTGTTGTCAATAGATCGTAGTCATTTCCTTAATTGATCTCTCTTTTATTGCCTACCTAGCAAGCATTGGCATTGTCGGGACTAAAGGCAAGTGGCTTCACATTAGCCAAAATGCCTTTTGGCTAGAATGTTTCCCTAAAAATAAACACTATAGTTTCTCCAAATAAATATTTTATTTATGTTTTGAAAAGTGAGTGTGAGTGTTTTGAAAAGTTGAAGAAATAATTTAAAAAATAAAAATAAATGAAGAAATGATATTTAAAGAAAATATAATTTAGAATAGAGAATTGGTGGTGAGTGTTTTGAAAAGTGGTTAATTAAAACTGGAAAAAAAAGGTTTTTATTCTAAAATAAGTCATCTCCTCAATTGATCTCTCTTTTATTGCCTACCTAGCAAGCATTGGCTTTGTCGGGACTAAAGGCGAGTGGCTTCATATTAGCCAAAATGCCTTTTGGCTACAATGTTTCCCTAAAAATAAACACTATAGTTTCTCCAAATAAATATTTTATTTATGTTTTGAAAAGTGAGTGTGAGTGTCTTGAAAAGTTGAAGAAATAATTAAAAAAAAAAAAAGAATGAAGAAATGATATTTAAATAAACTATAATTTAGAATCAAGAATTGGTGGTGAGTGTTTTGAAAAGTGGTTAATTAAAATAGGAAGAAAAAGGCTCTTATTCTAAAATAAGGAGGAAAATTTTAAACAAGTTAATGTGAATGCTCTAAGTCTAAGGTTTTAGTTAGAGAAAAAAAAAAAAAAAAAATTAAGATGTGGATCTTCTCTCATAGTTCCTCTACTCCTTTCATGGTTCTCTTCTCTCTATCATGATTTAGGGATTTTAGATCCCAAACAAGTGTCTTGCCTGTTTATATGCTAGTTTAAACGGATTGAGGGTTTTTTTTTTTTTTTTTTAATATATATTTTTATATATTTTTATTTTTAAGTCGTTGTTATCTTTGGTGACATTAAAAATGATATTTTAATATAACTGTTGGCTATGCCAGTTTTTTTCATCCACCAGATAATGATAGAGACTATTTTAATATAATTAAAAAAAAAAAAAGACTAAATTAATACATTTGAAAAGTTAATCATCATTTTAAAATTGATACATTTGCTAGTTGCACACGGCATTAAAGAAAAATTTGGTGGATTCGATAATATTTAATATAAAGAAAGGGACCGGCTAAAAAGAAAAGGAATTTGATTAAGCTCAAGTAAATGCTATGATAGCAACAAAACTAAAGAATTCATAGGAAAAAAAAAAACTTCAAAATGATTTCATTTTCAAGAAAGAAAAAACTACAAAAGATTGTTGACAGACATTGAGAGAGAGAGAGAAATGGAGTAAGTACTGATAGGAATAGAAAATGAGAGGGAAAACTATGGTTTGTTTGGATATCGCTTATTGCTGAAAACTAAAAACTTATTGCTGAAAATACTATAGCAAAATAAATTTTAAATGATGAATAGTGCTCGTGGGTCCAAAATAGTTTTTAAATGATGAATAATTTGTGTTTTTCTGTATAGCTAGGTCCCATGAACAGTGCATGGGACCCAGTTGTTGAATGTAAACGTCAAACATGATGAGTTTTAACTTTACGTGCAATCCAAACTCACACCTAAGCTCCGTTTGGATAGAAATGGTTTGCGTCTGCGTTTGGTTTGTTCTTTTTTATTTTTTATATTTTTTAAGTCCAGCGCCTATATTGCTAAAAATTGAAAACTTATTGCTGAAAATACTATAGCAAAATAATTTTTAAATGATGAATAGTGCTCGTGGGTCCATAAACAGTTTTTAAATGATGAATAATTTGTGTTTTTCTGTAAAGCTAGGTCCTATGAACAGTGCACGGGACCTAACTGTTGAACGTAAACATCAGACATGATGAGTTTTAACTTTAAGTGCAATCCAAACTCACACCTAAGCTCTGTTTGGATAGAAATGGTTTGCGTCTGCATTTGGTTTGTTCTGCGTTTTTGTTTTTTTTAAAGTCCAGCGCTTGTTGTACTGTTCATGGGACGTGAACAGTGCAATCAGGCCAATGAACAGTAAATTCATTAATAAACAGTAACAAAAATATATATATATATATATATATATTTTATTATTTTCATTTTTCAGTTTTCAGCAAAATAAGCGATATCCAAACGCATACCTAATGTTGAAGTAGCAGTTAATTTCTTGTGAAAAGATTGTGTGCAGATATTTTTGCATTTTAGAGAGCTCAAATGGCATTTCCTAAGACAATACCTTTATAGCTTAATTGATACTCTTTTTTCTATATATATATATATATATATAAAGAAGAAGAAGAAAAAATCGATACTCTTTTTGGTGTTTCTAACCAAAATATCACTCCTCCCCACATTATAACTATTGAATTTTTAAAAAAGATAATGACATTTTTTTAATCAAAAGCAATACAAATGAAAAATTTATAGATTCACAAAATTCCTCACCCTCATTTTAGTTCATTCATACTGAAACTAAGAGCACATTTGATACAATATAATATTAACGATTGAATAAGAATAAGTATTATACTTCATAAAAAAAAAAAGCATTATAAGAAATACAAGAAGCTATAATATAATAATTATTCTTATGCATTTGTTTAGTGATAACACATGAATATGATCATGAATTTGTATTTAACACTCATTTTGAGTAAATAATAATACTTATTAGAATATACACGAAAATAATAATAGTATTTTAAATCGGGTTTATAATACATTATATAAGCAGAGTATAACTACAAAACGACCTAACCTTTGTAGTTGTATTTAACATTTAGTTTGGTATAGCATGATTTGATGATAAAATGAAGTCATATGGTAATACTTCTATATAATTATATTTGTACTCTCTGCAAGTCTTGCTTAAAATTAAAATTACGTCTAAATTAAATAATTATATAATATCATTATTCTCCGCTCAAATTTTCTCTCTTCATAAATGTTAAAAAAGAAAGAAAAAAAAAAACTGACAATATATTCCTAAGTATTAAATTATAATAAATGACAAGTTCACTTTCTTCATAAAAATGATGATATATAAAACAATCTCAAACTCTTTTTTAAGTAAACAATACAAAGTTAATACATATTTGAAATTTAAATTAATAAAATAGGAAAAAAAAGGAAATTTTTTCGTTTATTTATTATTTTAATAAATTTCTTATAATATAAATTGATTATATTAGTACTTATCAGCTTTTTTTTAAAACTAAATTGTTACATTCAAAAATTACAAATGTCACTTTTTATGGGAAAAAAAATCTTACATTATTTTTGATCTTTTATATATATATATATATATAGAGAGAGAGAGAGAGAGAGAGAGAGAGAGTTGTAGCCAACCATGGTTTTTGATAAACTGTTTTTTAATTATTATAAAACTTAAGGAATAAAGATAACAAATTTTTTAGTAAGAATAACTATTCTTCAATTTAAAAAATATTCATTTTATAGGAATACTTATTTTCTGTAATGATAACATAATCACACAAGTGAATGATTACTCATTTCATTCCTAGCTCGATCTATTCTTGCATGCCAAATATATTCTAAATATTACAGCACCTATACCCTCCTCAGCATTCTCACTCAATTTTATTTCTCTGCAAAGATGGAGCATCTCAACGGTATACATGTCACCAATTCAAACCCTACAAAACCAACCATAATCAAATATACAGTCCCATATTATCTCTAAATTGTTTTAATAATTTAATTAATAATTGGGTAAACAATAACAAGATCATGCAAATGTTAAATAAAATATTTTTCTTAAGCCATTCCACACAAGGACTATTTACCACTCATTTCAACAATATTTGGGTTTGAACACAAAGAGTTTTTTCTTAGTGATTCAACTGCCACAAGGAGACGATGATTTAAGACGTGCCTTGACTTGGAATGAAGGAAATGGACAACCAATATGTTCAAACTTCAAACTTCAACGACCCTGGTAAAAAAGATAATGCCATTGAGTCTATACTGTTTCGTATTGTTTTGGTTTCAATTTCACACGCCTCTATGCTCGGGAATCAGATTTTCCAACAGTACATAGTACTCTTTTGAGATGCACTTATAAATAAACTAATTATTTATTTATTTTTACTATTTGCAGGTTTCGCTAGAAGTCAGCTTTGTTTAGCTTATTGCTTATTTTTCTTACAATTTTATTTTTTTCCAACTAATTTTCTTTCCTTTATCTTTTCTTCCATATTAACGCTCTTATACTTCAGGCTGACATTATATTCGTACTTGCCACTGAGCCAGAGGGATTACTGAAAATCGTTGTTGAACAGCCTTACAATCAAACCAATATCAAAGACAGTAACAAGAAATACTAATTAATTCCGAAAAATGAAGAAAGATTTCCCACCTGTCCCTTCCAGATGTTTTACCTTAGCAATTATCAACACTTCATTACTACTACAAACAGCAACCGGAGATCCACGAACCCAAATGGTCCAAATAACATGTGGCCACCAACTTGTGCAGAATAGCTCTGTCTCTGCTTCAAATTTTGTTTATACAATGGAAAACATCAGCCAACAAATGCAGGGGTCAGGTTTTGGAGTAGAAGTCACAGGTTCAGGCCCAGATACAAACTATGGCCTTGGCCAGTGTTATGGGGATCTCTCTTTACCTGACTGTGAATTATGCTATGCAGAGGCACGCACAGTTCTTCCCCAGTGCTTTCCTCACATTTCAGGTCGCATTTACTTTGATGGTTGCTTCTTGAGGTTCGAGAATTATAGCTTCTTTGAGGAGTATACAGGACCTGGTGACGGTTCTGTATGTGGGAATACAACTAGGAAGAACTCAACGTTTGAAGAATCAGTGAAAAAAGCTTTGAGCAGTGCAGTTGTGGCTGCACCACACCAAAAAGGCCATGCGATTGCTCAGGAGGCTGTGCCTGGGGCAGTCAACGAGTCAGCTTATGCACTTGCTGATTGTTGGAGGACTTTGAATGCAAGCTCTTGTGAAGTGTGTTTGGAAAATGCGTCTGCTTCAATATTGGAATGCTTGCCTTGGTCAGAGGGTAGAGTACTGAACACTGGTTGCTTCATGAGGTACTCAGACAAAGATTTTCTCAACAAGGAACTTGGAACTCAAAGTTCTAAAGGTAACCAAAAATTCCTAATTATTGTTGTATATGCTGAGTTAAATATTGCCGTACACACTCTAGTTTATTAGTTATAATTGTGAAATGGTAAAATCATGTTTTGAAAACATGATTCACAGTTATAACTGAAATTGTGTTTTTATGTCCTGTACATACAATCACTTACCAAAGAAATGGACCATTATGTTTGGGGGCTGGCCTTGTAGCTTTAGGGAAGAGCATGTTTTATATTAAACTTGGTCACTTTCTAATGATGAGTTTTGCAGGTAGGACAACAGTGATTATTGTTTCAATTGTAAGTTCGCTGGTTCTTGTGGTAGTTGGAATAGCAGTTGGACTTTATATCTGGAGGCAGAGAAGTATAGCAAAGAAACGAAGAGGTAAAAAATTTTTGTTGGAAAAAGTAGCAGACATTGACTTATTCTGTAATGTTATCAATATTTTGATCACTTCAAGTTCAAGCACTTTGGATGCTTGACTTTACAAAGCCTCCGAATATGTTTAGTATATTATTGAAATGAAAAACAAATAATAAAAAAATTGGGCAGTTCAATCTGTTATCTAATGCATTATTGATGGCCTGCTTTTGATTACGAATTACCACCCAAGTTCTTTTCATTTCTATTCTATTCTGGCTCCCTAGGTTCAAATGATGCAGAAAAGCTGGTGAAAATACTTAATGATATTAGCCTGAACTTCAAGTATTCCACACTTGAGAAGGCCACAGGAGGTTTTGACATTGCCAACAAACTTGGTCAAGGAGGATTTGGAACAGTTTATAAGGTAGTCTATCACAAACCTACCCTTAACCAAAAGGTCCAAAACCACTTCCATCATATTTTGTCAGAGATTTATGGGTTTTGTCCATTACAGGGAATTCTGCCTGATGGAAGAGAGATTGCTGTCAAGAGGCTTTTCTCAAACAAGAGACATAGGGCAGCAGATTTCTACAATGAAGTAAATATTATAAGCAGTGTGGAACACAAAAATCTGGTCAGGTTATTAGGATGCAGTTGTTCAGGGCCTGAAAGCCTACTTGTCTATGAATTCCTTCCTAACACAAGCCTTGACCGATTCATCCTTGGTAATTATCAAAGTTTTACATTTGTACTAGTTCTGGTCTGGTCTCACTATGCTAGATTGTAAATGATATATATCAACAATTTATATATTCTTAATTGTTTCAATAAAAATGACAGATCCAAACAAAGGGAAAGCACTGAACTGGGACAAAAGATATGAGATTATTGTGGGTACAACAGCAGGTTTAGCCTACCTTCACAACAACTCCACGATTAAAATAATTCATAGAGATATAAAAGCCAGTAACATCTTGTTGGACTCAAAACTTCGTGCTAAAATTGCTGATTTTGGGTTAGCCAGGTCATTGAAAGAAAATCAGAGTCACGTAAGCACTGCCATTGCTGGAACACTGTAAGTATTCCATTTCTCTGTTGATTGATTGAATCATAGAAATTGGCTCTAAACAAATATCAACTTTCAGCAAATCCACCAAAGAATTTTGTAGTTATCTAATATTTGAGCCCAATAATATAAGAACATGTATTAGTGATAAGAGACTAATTTTATAGGTTTATTTTCGCTTGGGTTCAGCACTGTGCTAAATTACTATTAATTTTTTTAAAAAAATGAATTTGTAGAGGATATATGCCTCCAGATTATCTAGTCCATGGCCAGTTGACCGAGAAAGTCGATGTCTACAGCTTTGGAGTGCTTCTGTTAGAGATTGTTACAGGAAGGCAGAACAACAGGACCAAAACCATAGAATATTCATCAGAATGCTTAGACAATCTAATCACAATAGTGAGCCTTAAAACTTCATCTAGCTGTCTTATTATTATTATAAATTATTAACCTTTTCTGGACCTCGTAAAAGTGGGAACTTTGTGCACGGGTACAATCTTGATTTCAGTATGCTCCAATTTTTCTAAAAAGAAAGATGAATTAACTGAGCTCTTCTATTTTTTTTTTTCTCACCTGTTCATGTGTTTTTTTTTTCTTTGGACAAAACAGACATGGAAGCATTTTCGATCAGGGACAGTTGAGCAATTATATGACCCAAATCTATTGTTGCATAATCACCCTAATGGCAATGTTAAGAATGAGATTTTAAGAGTGGTGCATATCGGACTTCTGTGCACCCAAAAGATTCAGTCATTACGACCAACAATGTCAAAGGTACTACAGATGTTAACAAAGAAGGATGATCACCTCCCTGCACCTACAAAACCACCGTTTATAGATGAAAGTATGATGAAACTGACTGACAAGTGTGAAGACCCAAGTTACCCTCTCAAAGCAGGAGATTCTGCTTCGATTGCTACCATCTCCGATGGTTCCTTTTGTCCCAGGTGACCATATTGCTACTGTCTATGGCACTTTCTTTCTATCCCAGGAGACAATAGTGTAACTGTGTCAGTAAATGTCACCATAACATAATGTACAACAAGTATCAGTACTTAGGAGTAGTAGTTGATGTAGCTCCTTGTAATTGCTGCTGTAACTAATATCAGTTAAAGATTGTTTTATTTGTTAGGAATCAGTTGCATAATAGATTTAGTTCTCGGTTGTTATATAAATACTAGTTGTACAGTCACAATAATTTTATCTTGGGACTATATTCAATCAGTGACAATGTGAGCATATAACTTCTATTATTCTCATATATGTATTTAGCCCTTCTATTATTTTACACATGTTATATAAATACTTGTGTATAAAGAAGGTCCCCTACACAACCACCCACTGAAATATACTGTTGTCAGTAAATTGTATAACTTGTAATCTTGTTTGAGTTGTAATGTTCATTCATAAGATTAAGATCAAATGTCCAAGATCCAGTTCAAGAGAAGGTAGACTCTAGAATTTCAACTACACTTTGATTGTATGTCGGTAGATCGAAACAAGCCTCTCAACACTCTCTCAATTGAGGCTTGTTCTATCGAGATATGGGTTCTAATTTGTTTAATCAAGTCAGTTGCTAACATGGAATGTTAGGAACCTAGAGGTTCCTAATGGGGATGGGTATGAATTATAAGGGAATTGATGGGAATTGTAAGGGAATGGATGGAGATTGTAGAGAAATTGATTTAATTCGAGGGAGTCACCCTCCATAGAGAAAGAGAGAGAGAGAGAGAGAGAGAGAGAGAGATGCACTAATGCACTAATAAATTGGTTTATTTTTCATTGATATCTCATATTGGATTACAATCATGTATTTATAGGAGACTAGCTCTAATCTCATTGGCCCACATGGCCTTATCCTATTGGTTCTATTATTCCCTATGTGCATTAATAATTCTAGCATGTGCTAAATGTGATTAACATGCTTGGAATTGTACCTAACTAACTAATTACCTAACTAACTAAATCTCAATACAACAATTATTATTCATATGCTTATAGCATTCCTAACATTTCCCTCCCCTTGAAAACACCTTGCCCACAAGGTGTTGCTTGAAATGACACCTTTATGAGGGGGAACTGGCCACTAATCCAATATGTCAAGGCATCTTGATCATTGAAAACATCAAATATTTCCAAGCATTTGACCACAGCCCAAAATAGAGTAGCATAATTTGAAAAACCAGCAGACTTAATACCAACACTCATTGAAAATCCACATTGTGCTTCAGTGTTGTCCTCCACATCAAACAATGAGTTGTAGCCACAGCCAATGTGAACAGGAGTGTTAACTTCTTTGCATTTTCATTGCAAAGCACATGTAGATGCATTGTAATCATATTGCCACGTTGACCCTGTAAAAGTTGCATTGCGTTGCCACCTTTGCTTTCCTTGTGTTGATAATATTGTGAATAATTTTGTTTCTAAAGACAATTCTTGATGCCCTTCCACGTGCTCCAGCCTAAGGAAACCAAGACTTCCATCATTAGCAAGATACATCCCATTATATGGAAAAGCAATGCTAGCATTGGAACCTTGGCACTTCCCACTATTGCCACCAAGAACGTGAATGTGACCAAGATGATCCTTTAGAACTACTTCTTCGATGGAACCCATCTGCCTTAAGACATGTTCATCCATGTGCTCAACTTCAAGACCAATAAACCGTGAACCAAGTGACACATCTTCCATTGACTCTTCAAGTGTTGATGGTGAAATTGACCTCTTATTTCTGTCCTCACGTTCTCTACTCCTTGACCTTCTCCTTTTCCTTGATTCTTTATAATGTGATTTTGATGACTCATTCCTCACTAATTCCTTTAAATCAAGAAACTCTTCAAGATCAGCCACATCTTCACTGCCATTTGCATCTTCATTGTCAAGGACAGTTTTTGTTGATTCAACAACCTGAAACTTTTCACTTGTTCCTTCAAGAAGCTGTAACTCTTCTTCAGACATATTCTCAAGATCCTCCTGCACTCTTGAAAGTTCTTCCTTCATGGCCATGTTAGATTCAGCCAAAGTCTTCATCTTCTTTAAAATATCCTTGGCTTCCTCTAAGGCTTTGTTCAACATTTCTTGTATTTTTTTAAAAGTTTTCTTTGATCACAATTGCTTGTCTCTGGATTACCAGTTCTGATACCACTTGTTAGGAACCTAGAGGTTCCTAATGGGGATGGGTATGAATTATAAGGGAATTGATGGGAATTGTAGGGGAATTGATAAGGATTGTAGGGAAATTGATTTAATTCGAGGTAGTCACCCTTCATAGAGAGAGAGAGAGAGAGAGAGAGAGAGAGAGAGAGAGAGAGATGCACTAATGCACTAACAAATTGGTTTATTCTTCATTGATATCTCATATTGGATTACAATCATGTATTTATAGGAGACTAACTCTAATCTCATTAGCCCACATGGCCTTATCCTATTGGTTCTATTATTCCCCATGTGCATTAATAATTCCAAAATGTGCTAAATGTGATTAACATGTTTTGAATTGTACCTAACTAACTAACTACCTAACTAATTAAATCTCAATACAACAATTATTATTCATATGCTTATAGCAGTCCTAACATAGAACTTGTACCCTATCTACATAATTGTATAAGAGCACTCACAACAGTGGTGTTATATTGGTATATTGCTATATTTTTGCTCCTCAAACACCAAAATCATGCTCCAGTAGTGGAGCTAAACAAAAAAATATATTATTTTATTAAATTTCTCTCTCCTCTTTCATTTAAAAAATATTTTTTCTTTTTTTCTTTTTCTCTCTCCGGCTTTTCTTCTTTCTTCCTTTTTCCTTCTCATTTTTTTTTCTCTCCCTCATCTACTCTCTGCTTCATTGATCTGCTTCATCGCTGCCAGCCCACCCCTACGTTGTCGACCCACGCCACCAGCACGCCGTAGACCTTTGCTGCCGATCCATGCCGCCAACCCATTTCGCCCTTACTTGGTTGCATTTTTTTTTTTCCTGTTGTGGGCTGTGGTGTGGTGGTGGTTGTGTGGGTAGATTAGCGTCGATGGGTGGTTAGGTTTGTCGGCATTAGTGGATATGTTACCTAGTGAGGAATGGAGTAGATCGGCGTCAGTGGTTGTGGTTGTGTTCATTGGTGGGTGGCTAGGTGGCTGGGCTGTAAGTGGGTTTATGGGTAGATCGGTGTGTTGTGGTGGTGGCTTGAGTGGGTTTCGTGGTGGTGGGTGTGGGTGTTGCCTTGTGGGTTTGGTGGGTGTTCGCTTGGTTGGTTTTTTCCTTTGTGGTGGTGGTGGTGGTGATTGTGGTTGTGTGTGTGGCTGTGATGGTTATATATAGTGAATATATTATTTTATTTTAGTGAGATGGATTATTTTATTGTAGTAGATGTATTATTTTATTATGATATTTATATTATTTTATTGTGTTGAAAGATAAAATAGATTCATTGCTGTAGCATGTGTGTAGGTAAAATAGATAAAGTAACTTTTTGTGGAGCTAAAAAGCTAAAAAGCTAAAATTTTAGCTCTACTGCTGTTGATGCTTTAAGGGCACATAATAGTTGACTCAAAAAGAGGTTTAAGAGCTTGTGTCGCATGCTGCAAAAGATAAGCCCTAAACCTATTTTCACCAATCTGTGAGTACAAAAAAGTGTTAGAAATACTAAATGAAAGTATTATATTTCTTAAGTAATAAAATATATATGTGTGCTTTTATATAAGAGGCAGAGTGTATAGTACAAGTATGTGTGCTATATAAGTAAGCAAGGTAGGCCTAAGGCCCACAACCTATTACACGTTCACAGCCTCCTTCAAACTTCAGGTGGGTGTGAGTACAAAAAAGTGTTAGAAATAGGTGTGAGTACAAAAAGTGGGTGTGAGTACAAAATAGTTGGCTCAAAAAGAGGTTTAAGAGCTTGTGTCGCATGTTGCAAAAGATAAGTCCTAAACCTATTTTCACCAATTTGTGAGTACAAAAAAGTGTTAGAAATACTAAATGAAAGTATTGTATTTCTTAAGTAATAAAATATATATGAGTGCCTTTATATAAGGGGCAGAGTGTATAGTACAAGTATGTGTGCTATATAAGTAAAGAAGGTAGGCCTAAGGCCCACAACCTATTACACGTTCACAGCCTCCCTCAAACTTAAGATGGGTGTGAGTACAACTTGAAGTTGTCAACCAAAGTATGAAGATATTTGCAAGTTGATTTTTAGAGGAGACCGAGAATAGCTTGAGAGCACTATAGACAAGATGATAATGGATAAAATGACAATCGATCTCGATGTGTTTAATTTGTTCATGAAAAACATCATCGTGAGTAATATAAATGACACTCTAGTTGTCACAATAAAGAGAAGTAGCAGAGGATGTAGACACACCAAAATCCTTAAGAAACCATCAAAGTCAAATGAGCTCAGATGTGGTATCAGCAAGGACACAATATTCTGCTTCAGTACTAGAGCGGGCCATAACGGTTTATTTCTTGCTTCGCTAAGAAATTAGAGAAGAACCAAAAAGAAAGCAATAACCAGTGGTTGACCTTCGATCAATGAGATCTTCTGCCCAATCAGCATCAGAGAATGCACGGAGAATAAGAGGAGATTGAACAGAGTAGAAAATGCCATGAAAGAGAGTGCCATTTAGGTATTGAAAAATGCGTAGGACAGTAGCATAGTGAGTCGATCGTGGAGTAGATAGATACTGACTACATGGTGAATAATATAGGAAATATCTGGATGAATGACAGTGAGATAAACTAGGTTGCCAACCAATTATCTATAATAAAGAGAGAGATTAGATAATGGTTTCCCCCCTAAGAGAGTCAGATGCACATTAAGTTCAACTAGAGAGTCAACAGTCTTGGTATCAGTGAGTCTAGCTTGAGACAAAAGTTTAGAAGCATACTTAGCTTGAGTAATTGAAGTCCATCTGTAGAATGAGTGATTTCAAGACCCAAGAAATAGCTGAGATGTCCAAGATCTTTCATCTCAAACTGTTAACTGAGAAAATCTTTAAGTTCTTGAATGCCACTAAGGTCATCATCAATTATGATCATATCATCCATATATAGGAGAAGTAAAATAATGCCTTTGTTGGTGTGATGAAGAAATAAGGCAGAATCATAATGACTGGCAATGTAACCCAAGCGAGAGATGGTAGAGCTGAACTTGGCAAACTAAGCTCATGGAGCTTGTTTAAGGCTATAAAGTGCACGTCGAAGATGACAAACCTTGTTTGGTTTAATAGAGAGACCATGAGGAGGTTGCTGTTAGACTTATAGTTAATTGATTAAATTCACCATTTCCTAACAGCTTAAACTTTTGGGATAATCGGTAATTTAACATGGTATCAGAGCTAGAGATCCTGAGTTCGATCATTGGCTTTACTCTACCTCCCATTTAAAATGTTAAATTCCCACTTGTTGGGCCCCCACTTATAAGGGAAAGTTTAGGCCCACAAGTAAGGGAGAGTGTTAGACTTATGGTTAAATGATTAAATTTACCATTTCCTAACACCTTAAGTTTTTGGGATAATCAGTAATTTAACAGTTGCATATAAACTTCTTCACTTAAATTTCCATTAAGGAAGACATTTTTGTCATCCATCTAAAAAAGATCCCATTTACTTACCACGGCAACAGCTAAAAGGGCACGAACAGATGAGATTCAAAAAAACAAAGCAAATGTCTCTTCATAATCAATCCTATACTCTCGTGTAAAACCTTTTGCAACAAGACGAGTTTTATAGTGCTCAATGGACCCATTAGAGTGAGTCTTGATCTTGTAAATCCACTTACAACCAACCATAGATTTCCTAAGGGAGGAGAGTCACCAAATCCCAAGTATGGTTTTTAGATAATGCATTAAATTCCTCTTTAATTGCAATCTGCCATAAAGGGTAAGTGGAGGCCTCACGATAGATGTGAGGCTTGTGTAGTGTAGGAAGGGCAGTGTAACAATAATAGTCAAATAAATATACAGGAATGGATTTTATCTAAGTTGAGTGACAAGGTGGAATGTTTTATGCAAGATCTTCAAGCGGAGTAGGAGCCCTGTTCATTAGAGGGTGATCTAGGAGAGACATAAAAAATATCTGGTGGTTAGACAAAGAAGTATATGGCTTATCTAGAAAAATATCTGAGACAAAGGAGGTAGATAGGAAGACATGGAAGTGAGAGAGCTTGATAAAGGAGCGATGTTTCCAAAAGACAACATTGCGGGAGATACAAAGATGATGAGAGACAGGATTATAATATCGACACCCCTTTTGAGTTTTGCCATAACCAAGAAAACAACAAAATCTAGACCGAGGCTTAAGTTTGTGATACTTATACAGTTGAAGAAAAATGAAACAGGTAGAATCGAAGGAGCGAATGTGGTGATAGTCTAAGGGTGACCTAAAAAGGCGTTCATATGGAGTTTGATTTTGGATGACAGGACTGAGAATGTGATTAATAGCATGAAAAGCAGCTTCGCCCTAAAAATGAGCAAGAACTTTGGTAGAGAGAAGGAGAGCACGAAAAGTGTCAAGAATATGAAAAAATTTTCATTCGGCTCTACCATTTTGCTGAGAGGTACTTGGACAAGTTAGCTGATGAATAGTGCCATAGGAATGCAAAATCGCTTGGAAAGCATATTAAGTATATTCAAGAGCATTATCAGATTGAAAATTTTTGATTCGTTTGGAAAATTGAGTTTCAACCATTTTTGCAAAATTACAATATACTTGCAATAATTCAAAACGATGTTTCATATGAAAAATCTAACTATAGCGAGAATAATCATCAACAAAGACAACAAAACATCGAGATCCACCAATATTAGAGATAGAGGAAGGCCCCAAAATATCAAAATGCATTAGGTTAAAGATATCAGTGGACATTGATTCACTAGTATTGAAAGGCAGAGCTGGTTGTTTTCCTAATTGACATGAAACACAATCAAAATTTTCTATGGACACTGAACCTAACAAACCTCTAGAAGCCAATTGTTGTACCCGAAAGGAAGATGCATAACCAAGTCAGGCATGCCAAAGTGCAAGGGAAGGAATAGAAGAAACTGCAGCAGCAACAAAAATAAGAGCAACAGGTGGAAGATGAAGGTTGTCCATGAGAAACATACGCCCAACTCTGGGACCGGTTTCAAGCTTCTGTCTCATACTTGAATCATGCACAGTACACCCAGAATAATAAAAGATAATGCGATAACCCAACTCAACTAATTGTCCCATAGAAAATAAATTGTAAGAAAGGTTAGGAACATTAAAGACCCTAGGAATTGAGAGGTTGGAGGTTGAGATAAAACCTATATTATGACCAAAATAGTGTGGAATCACTTGCTGTGCGAATATTAAAAGGGTGTGGTACAGGTTCAAGTTGAGAAAATAAGGATGAGTGAGGTGTTATGTGATTGCAACAAGCAAAATCTATAAGCCAAGAGGAATGAGACATACCAAATAAAATTGAGAGAGAAGAGGAATAAGATGCATTACCAACCATATGAATGGTATTAGCGATGATGTTTTGAAGGTGAACTGTGGAAATGGTGATAGTGGATCCAGAACACTTGGATTTTGCGAAGATGGGAACCATTGTTGGATACTCTCAGTGTTAACAACAGTAGTAGCAGAAATAGAAACAGATGATTTGTTACGTTGATAATAAATCTAAATATTATGGCCAAGACATTTGCAAAAATGCTTGTTGGATTTTGCAATAAAAAGAAGACTTGTCCTTATTCTTTAATTAGAAGCAAAATAAGCAAAATGAGATTGCAAAAATGAAATCTACGTGAACAACTAAGTAAGGAGCACTTGGACTGCAAAAAATCAACTGTTAAACCTACCTCAAAAATCAACGGTCAAAGTCAATAGTAGAGCAATGACATCAGTAAGATGATGCAGATGATGACGTAAGTAGAGACTAGCGATGACGTGGTAATTGACGTAAGTTAGGGCTGACGTCATAAATGACGTCAGTAGGTTGTTGGAGGCGCATGAAGCGTGTGAGGCATAAGCAAGATGATGTCCAAATTTTTTTTTTTTTGGTTTAATTTAATACATTAATTAGACTATTTTCATATATTTATAAAAATTATTTTAAATCTTTTAATTCTAAAAATATCGAAACAATCTGTATTAGAATAATACCATATTTTAAATGGTCAATGTCTCTCTATGTAATGTTGAACCTCAGTTATTAAACAATGGATTTTTAGTGATGAATTTGTCAAAAAAACTATTAATTTTAATTTTAATTTGGACAGAAAGGGAAAATAAGAGTAAAGTTTTTGAAAAATTAAGAATTTTTACACACCTAAACTACCACAAACATAGTAAAATGTATTAAAAAAATGTTAAACATCCAAAAAGAGTATAAAATTTTAAAAATAATTTTTATTTATTAAATTTTTAAAGACCTTATTTTTTTTTATAAAAAGAATTTTGACAAAAATCCAAAACTAACCTTCTAACTTTTAGTTTTTGTCATTTCAGTCCTTTAACTTTCAGTTTTGCCATTTCAAATCTCTAAGTTTTAATTTTTGTCAATGTAGTATTCTGTTAGGTCTTAGTTATTGCTGCCATTAAGTTTGACCTTTTTTTTTTTTTGGAAAATAATTTTTGTAATTAAAAAAATAAAAAAAGTTGTAAAAAAAAAATGGAAAAGGTCTCTCTCTCTCTCTCTCTCTCTCTCTCTCTCTCTGTGTAGCATATTGGCTTGTGAAAGGGAAGATCGGTGACCCAAAGTCAAAGTCAAAGCCACCGCCAACACCTTTACTACTACTCTCTCAGATCAACACAATACCCGTCTCTCTTTCTCTAATCTCACTCTTAGATCAATTTCATTTCTCTCTCTCTCTCTCTCTCTCTCTCTCTCTCTCTCTATTCATTTCTAGATCTCTCTCAATCATGACAATGATGGTTGATCAGTGAGTGTGACCCATGGCTGATGCTCATTGTTAACTGGGTGGTCGATTGGCGAGGGTGTGGTGTTTGCTTTAGGGTTTGTTTATGCGTTATGGGTTGGTTTGTTTAAGTATTTGAGGTTTTGAAGGTTGTCTGCTTTAAAGCATAATGCATATATGATGGTGGATTTGAGAGAGAGAGACTGATCTTGAACTTTTTCCGTTTTTTGGTTTTGTTTTCAGGGGACATTCCCATTCCATTTTTTTTAATAGTTTTTTTATTATTTTCTTTTAATTACAAAAATTATATATATATTTTTTAAAAAAGGCCAAACTTAATGGGAGGAGTAACTGATACCTAACAGAATATTACATTGACAAAAATTAAAACTTTAAGAAACTGAAATGACAAAATTAAAAATTAAAAGATTGAAATGATGAAAGTTAAAAATTAGAAAATCAGTTTTAAATTTTGGCCAAGAATTTTTTACAATACTATAAGATAAATAGATAAAATATATTTTATTTTAAGAGGTATTCTTCAATTGAGAGGACTTGTGAGGTGCGGTGCCGAAAGGCTTCCCAGTATGTGTTTGTTTCTCCCAAAAAAAAAAAAAAAAAAAGAAAAAAGAAAAAAAAGAAAAGAAAAGATTTATATCCGAATCTTGTATTTATATGTTAAAAAAAAGCTCAGGATAAAGTGACGGACCTCGGTGTCCCAAAAAAATGGCACTGAGTATTCCTCTTCCTTCATGCCGGTTCAGACACAAACTGGTTCGTTCTTCTCTCGAACGCCAAGAACTCTTTGGTCGTATAGCTCCTGTCTACGATAATGTAACTCTCCATTCTCATCTCCTCCTTTTCCTTCAATTCTTCATCATCTTTTTTTTTTTTTTTTTTTTTTTTTTTTTTTTTTGAGCTCTCTTTTATGTCTTTCTAACTAAAAATGCAGTTGAATGACTTGCTGAGTTTGGGTCAGCATCGTATATGGAAAAGAATGACTGTCTCATGGACTGGGTATTTTTTTTTTAATATTATTCTTATTAGTCTTTTTTTTTTTTTTTTTTTTTTTTTTTTTTTTTAAATTTGAAAATTTTGTTTGTTTGTTTAATGTTGGAATTGTGGGTGTTAGAGCGAAAATGGGAGACTGTGCGTTGGATTTGTGTTGTGGAAGTGGGGATTTAGCGTTTCTTTTGTCCGAGAAAGTTGGGTCCAATGGCAAGGTATGTTCTTCCATTGTTCCAACACTAGCATTGTTGTAAGTTTAGTTTATAACAAGTTGTAATTAATTTTGATTATTTTGTTTTTGGGGTCATGATTTTCAGGTGACCGGTCTCGATTTCTCAAAGGAGCAATTGTCAATTGCTTCGTGTCGGCAAGGCTTGGCCCCCAATGCCTGCTACAACAATATAGAGTGAGCATTGGTAATTCTAGCGGTTAACAAATTAAAAGACTGGAAAAGTTTCTTGAAGCCATTTCTAGTAGTAGATTTTTCTGCTTTGATTCTGAAAATATTGTCTATAAGTGAATTTAAAGTGCACTAACAGTAGTGTTAATAGCCAATACTGCAAAGGCACTAATATCATGTGTTTCGTCTTAGGTGGGTTGAAGGCGATGCACTTGAGTTACCATTTTCTGATGGTTACTTTGATGCCATTACAATGGGTTATGGGCTACGAAATGTGGTTGATAAAGAAAGAGCCATGCAGGAGATGTTTAGAGTTCTGAAACCAGGTCTTACAATCTTTATATCTCTTAAAAAAATATGAAATTGGATGATTGTGATAGTGAGACCCTAATATTTTTCATTGTTGTGGGCTTTTCAGGCTCAAGAGTATCTGTTCTTGATTTCAATAAAAGCACACAGCCGTTTACTAATTTAATTCAGGTAGTCACATATGTATATTACAATAAAACAGTGACAGGAATTTTTTATTTTACTAATTTTTAGTGCTCAATTTTAAATATTCTGTTGTGATATTGAGTTTGTGAGGTTTGAATGTTTACATATTGGAATTCACTTGTCATGATGAATTATCAAATGTGATACCACTTGTTGAGTTAGAAGTAAAGTTAATAACTTGGAAGGTTTCACATAATTTCTTGATACAACATGCTGTGACACCTTGGTAAACAAAAGTTCAATACCTTGGAAGGTTTCTTCATAGTTGAACTTTCCTTGTTTTAGTTTAGTGTTTCCTATTGTATACCCCCTGTAGACATGGGAGGCTCTTTTTTCTTATTCAATGCATTTTTTACTTATTAAAAAAGAAGAAGATATTTGGGCCCAACAATGTTTTATTTAACTATAAATACACTCTTCTCACTGCTTACATGTGAGTATCATAATGTCTTTCTGCTTTATTTTAAGTCACTATCTCAAATTGAGATAGTAGTTTGTACTTTTCATTCATATCAGTTGTTGAATCTCTTTCTTATTAGATTTGACAATGTTGTGACTATAGGACATTGAGTTCAATGCTATTATGTACCTGTTGCGGAAATAAATCAATTTGTCTTAAATGTATCTGTTTTGCAAGGAATGGATGATTGACAATGTAGTTGTCCCAGTGGCAACTGGTTATGGGCTTGCAAAGGAGTATGAATATTTGAAAATCTCAATCAAGGAATTCTTAACAGGTTGATCTCCCCTGGCTAACTTTGAATCATGCAGTTTTAGGTGTATCTGGTTGTTAGTAGACAACTAGAAATCAATGTTTGGCTTAATCATGTTAATATTACATATCTAATTGGTGTACTTTGTATCTCTATGTCAAGGAATTCCTTGGGCCTTACTTATTAAAATGATACTACCATGTTTTTTCATTCTGCTCAAATCATATGAAGCTCTGGAAAAGTGCTTTGCTTTGAAAAAATAAACTACTGTCAATTATGTTATTTCTTAAGACAGTGAATGGTAGCATGTCGATTCAGGATAATAACTAACTATTAGTGAATAAATGAGCTGAATCCGAAGTTATGTTAGTCTTAGGGTCTGTGTATTGCCACCATAGTTGTTTTTTTTTTTTTAAAAAAAAAAGAAAAAAAAAAAAAAAATTAAAAATCACATTGGGTGATTGGAAATTATGTCTTTTGATACAGGGAAAGAGTTAGAGAGGCTTGCTTTACAAGTTGGATTTTCTAATGCTAGACATTATGAGATTAGTGGAGGCCTCATGGGGAACTTGGTAGCCACACGCTAGATGCAATCCATGCTTGGTATTCTTCTGGCAAGTTTCAATTTTTGATTTAAGAGAAAGATTCAATTCATTGATTAACTATTTGATTTGTACTCATTGAACTCATGAAGTTCTAAATTGTTTATATATCTGGGTTTTCTTGTGGTTGCTAAACTGCAATATTACATTAAACACTACCACTTATGGATTTGTAGGAGCTCTTGTTTCCTTTTCTGCTCATATATTTAGCTTCTTTAGAGTTTTGGCTGCTTCATCAGGTTTTTTGCTATAAATAGAGAAGACATTAAAATGTTGAATGTCAACTGTGAGGCTTATATGCCAAACACATACATAGATATGTATGTATTTTATTGTCATGCTACTCTACTATCTCTAGATTCCTTCCTTCTGTCTACTCTTTTGAGTCACAGAACACACAGTTTTGTCTATTGGTAGATAGTCTGCACAATATCACGGGACTCAACAACAGGAATGCTCGTCTCATGCCTCTATGTGCCAATCACGCATCGGTCCAACTCTTTGCCTGATACACTCTACATACACTAGGACAATGTCCTCCAACCTCCTATTATCCATGCTCCATTCCCCATCCAATTAATGCTCTGTCCTGTCACACTTTTCTTCCAAACTCAAATTGTTTTCAAGTTCTCTCACTGTTATGTCTTCTGTGAGTCTAGGGCTTCTGTAATTCTTGAGTTTAGTAGAAGTTGTGTCTTGTCATGTACAAGTTTCCCATCTCCCAACAGAGTGGAATATTTCTGAGGTCTGGCTTGTAAATTATTCAAAGAATGGAAGATTGTCTAGAGTAGATGTAAATGAAGTTCTCTTTGACTAAGTAGGAAGAAGAAGAAGGCATAGAGATGAACTTGAGGATGTGACATGAAAGGACAATTATACTTGATAGCCAAACAGTATTTGGGATTGCCTTTGTTCATAGGAAGATCCAAAAATATACCCTTGTAAAGATCAAGGAAAGGGTTTGGGAAAAAGTTCAAGGATGTAAAGAAAAATTGCTATTCAAGGTGGGAAGAGAGGAGCTTATCAAGATAGTTGCTTAAGCAATCCCACGTATACTACAAGTTAAAAATATTGGCATCGTTATGTGAAGAATTAATATCAATGATTTGTAAATCTTGGGGGTCAAAGAAAAGATGAAAGCAAAATCTATTGGGTCAGTTGGAAGCAACTTTGTGAACCAAAGGAATTGGGAGGCATGGGCTTTTGGGATCTATGAGCTTTCAACTTGGCTCTAGTAGCTAAGCAAGTTTGGAGGATGAGGACTAATAATCAGTCTCTGATTTACAGGGTTTTCAAAACAGATATTTTCCTTCATGCTCTTTCATGGAAGCTCATATTGGTCATACACCTTATGTGTGGAGATGTATTCTTCCTGCAGGAAGAGTAATCAAGAATGGTAGCATAAGGTGATTTCACAAAGAAGAATCCTGGAGGAAGAATCAACAATAAGCAAACTTGTACATGAAGCAACCTAGCAATGGAATGTGGATCTATGGGATTTGGTTTTCTTGCCTTTCAAAGCTAAAGAAATTAAAAAAATTCCGCTTAGCACAGATCTACCTGCTGATAGACTAATCTAGCTTTGCACCATAATGGAGGTTTTACTGTCAAAAGTGCTTACCAAAATTTCTCTTGATAGCAGACAAGACAATTATGAAGCAGAGTGTTAAAAGGGGGAAAGGGGGAGAAGGTTTTGGAAAAGAATGACAGATGGACACACCAAACAAAATCAAGATGTTTTCTTGGTGCACTTGTAGTGGAATTCTTTCAACCAAAACCAATCTGGAACAAATAAGAATAATAGAAGACAGGATTTATGAGAGTTTCCATAACAATGATGAAGCGAAAGTGCACACATGCATTGTGTGGGTGTGAACAATAGGAGAGATGTGGAATGAGAGTTCTACAATATCCGGCATAGTGGAAGTAATATCAGGTTAGTTCATTGGAGTTTTTTGACGGCATAGAGACAGACCTGGCACTTTTTTTTACCATATCGTGGAGAATTTGGAGCTATGGGAATGATATAACAAAAGAAGCGATGGAATCCCCTAGTGAATACATGCAAAACACAGTAATCAACCAAACTGGACAAGTGAAGAAAGTTGCAAAATGGAATCCTCCATCATTTTGTATGTACAAGGTCAATATAGATGGTGCAATATTCAAAGATCTTGGGGCAATGATTGTGGGAACGATTATTAGAGATGAAAAGGGACCCTTGATTGTAGCATTAAGCAACAAAGAGCAAATGGCGCATGATACAGAATCCATTGAACACATAGTAGTTATTTGAGCTTTGTCTTTTGCAAAAACCATTGGAATTAGAGGCCTAATACTAGGAGTCTTGCTTGTGACAATGCAAGCCTTAAGGGCATCCAAACCAAACTTATCTGGGGTTTGGCAGCTTATTGACAGAGGAGGGCAGAACTTAAAAGATTTTAGAGTTGGAAAGTTGCTCATGTAGGCAGCTCATGCCATAGCTATGTATGCTTTAAAGATGGATAATACCTGTGTATGGCTAGAGGATATCCCTGAATTCCTCAAAGAGATTATTTCTCTAAATGTAATACTTATTCAATTTAATGATTAAAAACCTAAATTTTTAATAAAAAAAAAAGTTGTCTTCAACCTTCCACCTTAAGCTTGAGTGTATGTTAGAATATTGTAGGAATACCATAGATATTGGACCATGTTTTATATCATAGCTTGGGTTGTCATGGTTTTGTAATACCGTGTGCTATAGTAGTTTTAGGGTTACCATAAGTTTCGTATTGTATTTCCTGTATATACCTTTCAATATGCACATCGTAGTACACACTGAATAAAAAATATGTAATCCTTTAAGGCTTTATATTGTGGAGGTAGGCTGTTATGCCTGAACTACAATAATCTCCCATGTTCTCTCCTTTTATCTTTTCTTTATTTCTTCTAAATATTTTTACATTTCAAAAATAAAAAGAAGCTGAGGCCAAGTTAACCTGAGAAATGTGGTTTCGTTCATTTGAAAAACTTCTTGTGAGTACTGGTTTTCTTGAGGAATCATCCATTCTCACTCCAGTTATGGTCAATTGGGACAGAATGAAACTGCCAAAGACAGTAGCAATATGGTCACCTGGGATGGAATGAACTGTTGGAGATCATAGCAATTGAAGTAGAAATTCCTACTTTTTGGGAGTAACAGGTGTCTTCACACTTATTAGGTATGGTCCTTTCATCTATAAAGGGTGGATTTGTAGGTGCAGGGAGTTGCTCCTCCTTTGTTAACATCTGTATTGCCTTTGACATGGTTGGTCGTAATGACCTAATCCCTTGGGTGCACAGAAGTCCAATATGCACTTCTCTTGAAATCTCATTCTTAACATTGTTGTTATGTTGATTATGCAACATTAGATTTGGGTCATATAATTGCTCAACCGTCCCTGATAAAAAATGCTTCCAAGTCTGTTTTGTCCAAACAAAAATAATTAAAAAAAAAAGAAAAAAGAAAAAGGAAAAGATAAAAAGAACAAGTGAGAATTAATTATTCTCACTAAAAATTGGAGTATATAGAAATCAATAATTTTAAAAATAAGATGTCTATTTTTGGAAGGATGAAGTTTTAAGGCTTACTGTTGTGATTAGGCTGTCCGAGTATTCTAAGGTTTTGCCCTTGTTGTTTTGTCTTCCGGTAACAATCTCTAATAGAAGCACCCCAAAGCTATATACATCTACCTTTTTAGTCAAATGGCCATGGGCTAGGTATTCTGGAGGCATATCTATAAATTCATTCAAAAAATTAGTACAGTGCTGAACGCAAGTGAAAAAAATAAACCTGTAAAATTACTCTCTTATTTCTAATACATGTTCTTATAACCTGACCAGATTTTTGTGTTCCACACTGCTTATAATGTTAATTTCATTGTAGAAATCCACTGCTCTCTGTCTCTTTTTAAAGAAAAGCCTCTTGACAGCAACCTCTCTTCCATCAGGCAGAATTGCCTGTGATGGAGACAACCAATTTATCTCTGGCAAAGTATGACAAAATGTTTTTCGTTTTGGGAGGTTTGTAGGGTAAGAAAGGGAGATAGACTACCTTATAAACTGGGCCAAATCCTCCCTGACCAAGTTTGTTAGCATTGTCAAAAGCTCCTGTGGCCTTCTCAAGTGTGGAATACTTGAAGTTTAGGCTACAATCAGTGTTTGCACCAACTTTTCTGCATCGTCAGAACCTAGGGAGCCAGAATAGAATAGAAATGAAGTACTTGGGTGGTTATTCCCAATCAAAGGAAGGAGGCAATCAATAATGCATTTGATAACAGATTGAGCTGCCTAAATGTTTCCTTCATTTTAAGAATATACTTGACACTTTTGGAGGCTTTTTAAAGTACGAGTATACAGAGTGATAGAACTTTTGAGTGATAAAATATATATGACCTTGCAGAATGAATCAATTACTGTTACCTTTTTCCCCAAAAAAGGAATTTTTTAACTCTTCGTTTCCTCTGTAATTTTCTGTCTCCAGATCCAGATATGAAGTCCTACTGCTATTCCAACTACCACAACAGCCAGAAAACTAACAACTAAAATGACTGTCTTTGTTGTTGTACCTGCAAAAATCATGGATAGAAACCCATGATCAGGCCTAGTTTACTACTATGAAGTGTCCCTAATGCTAAAAGTGCAGCAGTCCCCAGATATTACGATCCATGCTTTTGCCAATTCCTAGTTCATCTACCTCTTGAACTTCGAGTTCCTATTCCCTTGTTGAGGAAATCTTTGTCTGAGTACGTCATGAAGCAGCCAGTGTTCAGTGCTCGCCCCTCTGACTGAGGCAAGCATTCCAATTTTGAAGCTGATGCATTCTCCAAACATGCTCTACAAGAACTTGCATTCAAAGTCATCCAACAATCCGCCAGTACATAAACTGACTCATTCACTACCCCAAGCACAGCCTCCTGAGCTGTTGCATGGCTTTTTTGGTGTGGTGCAGCCACAATTGCACGATTCAAAGCCTGTTTCACCGATTCTTTAAACGTTGGGTTCTTCCTAGTTGTATTTCCAAATACAGCCCTGTCACCAGGCCTTGTATACTCCTGAAAGAAGCTATAATTCTCATATCTCATGAAGCAGCCATCGAGGTAGATGTGACCTGAATTGGAAGGATAGCATTGGGGAATAGCCGTGCGTCCCTCAGCATAGCATAATTCACAATCAAGTAAAGAGAGATCTTCATAACACTGGCCAAGGCCATAGTTAGTATCAGGGCCTGAACCTTTGACTTCTACTCCAAAACCTGAAGCTTGCATTTGCTGGTTGATGTTTTCCATTGTTGAAGCAAAATTTAAACTGAAGGCAGTGGTATTCTGCACAAGTTGATCGCCACAAGTTACTTGGACAATTTGGGATGGTGGGTCTCCCATTGCTGTTTCTAGCATTAAAAATGTCTTGATAACAAGGAAGATAACATATATGGAATGGAGAGATGGGAATTCTTTCTTCATTTTGGTATTAATTAGTATTTGTAATTCTGTCTTTGATATCAATTGTAAGGCTGTTCAACAATGAGTTTGAGTATTGTACCTCTATGGCAAGACGAAATACAAAGTCTGGAACTATAAGAGCATTTAGAATGGAAGAAATTGAATTGAATTTCTGTGAAGGTCACAATTGGGGGTTGTGGGGGTAAGGGAGGCTGACAACTTTGAATGGCTAATAAAGGATGGCGCATCGAGAAAGAAAAGAAAAGAAAACTTGATGGAGAGAGAATGAAAATTAGAGACAACAAATCAAGCAAGAAAAGCATTTCAAATCTTCACTACAATGGATTTATTTATTTGTCTTTTTGCTACTGGGAATACTAATGCCATCCCATGCTGGCAACCATATTAGCAGCACATACAAGTCCTGCCATCATAATCGTGGGGTCTCAAGTCTTAACTCCCAAAGTCTTTTATTCTTGAGCCACATATCAGTATCATTTTGACTAGAGTAGGAAATCAAAATTCAGGATCAAATTATGTACTGTTGGAAAATCCTCATTCCTACTGATAGTTAATGGAGGTGTGTGAACCTGAAACCAAAAACATATGCAACACAACAGCAGTAGACTGATAGCAATGATTTTTAGAACTGTTTGTGAAGATTGAACATTTGAGTTGTCCATTTCCGTCATCCCAAGCCAATAAGGCGAGTTTTGGTTAGCGTTGTCCACTTGTGATAATTGCATCACTAAGAAAAATTATGTTTCTGACCCAAATATCACAGCTAATGGAAGGATTAAACGTTTTAGGCTTATGGAGATGGTTTGTCCCTTCTCAGCCACCTTTTTTGAATATTGTTAAAAGATCATAGGGTTGTGAATTTAAGAGGAAAATTATGTTAAGGTTTAAAACCCAGTTGTTTATTTTCAAGTGTATTAACCAAGTTGTTATACTAGTTCAATTCTGCCAAGGTTCACTTCACGAGTAAAGCAAAAAAAGCGTGTAAAGAAAAATTAAAAAATTTGTGACCAATCACACAAATCAAGCACAAAGAGACGATTATATGGTGACGAAGTGAAAAATCCAAAGAAAACTAGTCGAGAGAAAAACACTATGAGGGAGACCTTCCACAATGAAGCAAATCCACAATAATAAGAGAAGTTTTACGATCAAGGAAAAACATTTTCCTAGACTTTATTGAGTTTTAGACAACTTATAGAGAAAACCTTTCAAATTTAAATTGCTTCCATGGATGACATACACATGATCATAATTGTAACCTCTGACCGACTCCAATAACCTCATGAAGATCACAGTAGCAGTCTGTGTTGTTGATATGGCTTCAACGTGATCACCAAGAATTCACCGTATGATCTTCAATGAAATCATGCTCTACGGGGTTGATGATTTGAGAGAATGGTTACAGAAACTCTAATGGCCTGTTTAAAAAGGGAGGAGGGAGAGTGGAGGGGAGTAAAGTAAAGTTGGTAAAAAATAAGCTAATTTTGTGCTAAATCTACTCTATTTTACTCTACGCTACTTCTCATCTCTCTCCCTCAATCCAAATGGACCATAAAGGAGGCACAAACACCTTTTTTTTCTCGGAGTTGTCTCATAAGTTGTGTATATACTATATATACTTTTTTGTTTTGGTCATCATATGAGACATGGGCCGGTTGAAAAGCTTTTCTGCGAATTTTGAAATCCCTGACTAGGAGTCCATGAGGAATCAAAGGCTGAAGAAGCTCAAACAGTCGAAGCAAGAATCTAGGAGGAATAGAAGCAAACAAAAACTTCATTCCTTGAACTAGAACATGGGTGCATTGTCTTGAACAAAATTAAGAGACTCAAACTATGGCAAGACTTACATTGATCATGTTTTGCCAACATTAAAGATATGAAACCTAATAAATTAGATTAAAGACCAAAAAAAACAACAAAATTTATGCTAGCGTTCTATATCTTTATGGATAGCCTCAATTTTCTCATCAACCAACCACTTATATACTACTTCCATCTCTCACCTAAGTTGGAGAACTGAATCCTCTTATCTTCATTACAAACAGCTTTGTCTAGACTTCTCTATGTTTACCAATCCTTCACTACTATTACATCAGGTGTATTTGTTCCAAACAAAGATCAAGTCTATACCCCACAAATTCCATAATTTATCCGGTCGCAATAGATCTCCCACAAAACTAAGTTCCATCAACACACACAGAGCTACTTGTAGGTTTTGCTAGAATATTTGTGTTAGGACCAAGTGCTTACCCACTACATCAAAAGCTATAGCTGCGCAACTTTATTCTCTTAAAAGGTGATAGTCCAGTATCAACAGGTTGACTGAGACTTAACCCAACCTGACCTTCCCCTCTAGTAGATGTTGGACTTGGCCCACTAGGCCTCCATCTAACAATCTCACCCCTAACATCTGTACATGCATAGTAGGAAGTCGAACCTATGAATGGGCTTTGATAACAATCTAGTGGCCCAAGTCCAACAATTTGCCTCTACCTTGGGTATAGTGGACAACACTGAAAAGATTGGTGCAACCACAAACACAAAACCATGTAATGTGGAACTATGTCGAATTTCTTTCATTAAAATAAGGCAAATTTTACCACGAAAATGTGGTATAAGTTCTTTATGAATTTGTGGAATATGCGTAGCGGTCACACACTATCACTTTTACTAATGTTTGCTGACCCTTACTCGCATTAATTGACGGACCATGTTACTTCTAGTCTTCTCAAAAAAAAAAAAAAAAAAAGTTACTTCTAGTTTTAGTATGTTTCTTAAAAATATTGCTACTAATCTATGAGGAACAATGAGATCCATATGATGAACTAGGCACATGGTCCTTATGGGGGATCATGTTTGGATTCAAAGTATATCCTAGCGCCAACTTGTAGTGACCATTCTATTTTGAAAAAAAAATTTAAAGCCCCAAAATATGTTCTCTCTCAATGTTTTTATAAAAACTAAGAAGGACAAGGATCCGGTAATATGACAATTCTTGAAAAATTAGGATATAATACTGCTGAGATACATGAATTAATTAATTATAAAATATATTTTTTATATATTGTTAAGTTTTTTAATTTTTTAATTTTTTTTAAACATATATTAATTTAAGAGTTATAATATAATATAGTGAATTTATGACCATTAAATGATGTTTAGAAATCAAACCAGGATTACAAAAAATTAATAAAAAATAACTAGATAAGTATTCAACATTGAAATCAATACATAAAATACAAATAAAAATTCTCACAAATTTGAGCTATCTTTTACTATCATGGGTTTTGGTAATGATCGTATTCAGACTATATCATAAGTGTACATTTCAACATTCTTTTTAGGGGGAAAAACAAAAGTTAGGACAGGCATGTTGGTGTGTCCCAAAGGTATCTAGTACATATATGTATCGAATACTGTTACTTGAGAAAAATGCAGAATTCTCCATGCTTCCTAGTTTTGAGGACACCAAAATAAAACCACCCCTCTCTTATCTGCATCATTCTTGATTAAATCATGGTATTGTGGAACATATTATCCTGAAAATTAAATGTTGATAGTGAGTTGCTTAAAGAGTCTGAATACCCAAATTAGGAAGAAAAAATATTGATTTACAAGAAAGATTCCACATTTGTATACAACTAGTTAAATTCCCGCACGATGTGCGGTGCAACCTATTATTAGTTTTCTCCAATAGTTCAATAAGTTTATCAAGAATCTTGTAGCCTAATTAGTTGGCACCTTAATTTCCAATAAAGACATTCATGATTCAGATCCCCCAACTATCAATGTATAAATTTTTTTTTTGATTAAATTTTCTTGTAAGAAATTGTAATCTTTAGTTATTTTATAGACAAAATAGAAATCACACACTATATATACGTGTGTGTGCGCGCACGCACTGGTGCGTGCGTGTTCATAAATTGAAAATTGCATGATATAGTAGTTAATGTAGATAAGCATGTTTCATGCATACTAAAATTATGCATATATCCTTCAAATTTTTTTTTTTTTTTTTACATTGTTGGTTGTGTTACTAATTTTTTCCCTTTTCTGTTGGACATTGGTTTAATTGTTGCATGATATAGTGTTTCAATTGTTTCTCAGATTTAAAAAAAAAAAATGTTGTTTCTTATATAAATCTTAGAAAAATTATATTAAAATTTTATCGTGCTATAACAAAATAAATAATTTATTCTATTACACACACATATATATTACATGTTACCGAAAGGAATTAGGAAATTCAAAGGGCTAAGATTTATTTTAGTGAATTCACAAATATTTAATTTTTTTTTATGGCTTTTGTGTCAATTGTTGTCATTTGTCAAAACAACTAAACGTGAGTAAGAATGTCATATAGATATAAATTCATTTGATATAAATTATTAACGCACAACAACAGATAAATAATAAGCATTTACTCTATTTTGGCTATTTTAATTAACTAATACTTTGATATAAATGTAAACTTTGTTGATTTATAATCCGGGAACCTCAAAGAATGTGCCACATGGCATAACCTCATATTCACTAATATGAGGTCTCCACTTTTATATATATATATATATATATCATATTTGTACTCAAATTGTGGACATGAAGTTCTCAACTTTTCGTATTTTGTGTTTTCTAGTGAGTGCTAAAATGGAAAATTATGTTAAACAAAACCAATCCTATTCTGCTCATATATATTCTTTGGAAGTTCGGCTGATTCATCAGGCTTTTCATTTAAATGGAGAAGATACTACATTTATGAAGCTTATATCTCAAATAATTTAAAATTAAAAAAAAAAAAAAAATGACACTGGTACGATTTAAAAGGCATATCCTACGTTACACAAGCAATGATGTCCAGAAAGAACCAAAATTTACAATAAATCAATCACCTCTACCTTCATAAGGTAGAGGTGATTGATTTATTAGGAGTTACTTCGTGTGCACCATCATCAGTTGGCTGCCAAATGCCAACAAGAAGCCGAGGCGAGGTTGCAACTTGAGATCCGTGGTTTCTTTCATTTAAAAAGGCAACATGCGAGCACTGGTTTTGTGAGAAACCATCATTTTTCCTTCCTATTATGGTGACTGGGACACAAAGAAACTGCCAGAGACAATACCAACGTGGTCACCTAGGACAGAAAGAAATTTCAGAAATAGTAGCAATCGAAGTAGAATATCCTGTTCTAAGAGGGTAACATGGGTCTTCACACATGTCAGTCAGTTCCATTTTTTCATCTATAAAAGGAGGATTTGTAGGTGCAGGGAGTTCATAATCCTTATTTGTTAACATTTGTAGTGCCTTTGACATTGTTGGTCGTAATGACTGAATCTCTTGGGTGCATAAAAGTCCAATATGCAGCACTCTTAAAATCTCATTCTTAACATTTACGTTGTAATGATTATGCAACATTAGATTTGGATCATATAATTGTTCAACTGTCCCTGATCGAAAATGCTTCCATGCCTGTTTTGTCCAAAAAATGAAAACATATTACAGGTGAGAAAAGGATAGAAGAGCTCAGTTAATTAATCTTTCTTGTCAGAAAAATTGGAGTATAAGAGAACTATTTTTGGAAGATGAAGTTCTAAAGCTTACAATTGTGATTAGGCTGTCAGTGTATTCTGAGGTTTTGCTCCTGTTGTTCAGTCTTCCTGTAACAATCTCTAACAAAAGCACTCCAAAGCTGTAGACATCGGCCTTTTCTGTTAACTGACCGTGGGCTAGGTATTCTGGAGCCATATATCCTCTATATAGAAATAAATAAATTAGTATTGTTCTGAACGCATGGGAAAATAAACTTCTAAAATTATTATCTCTTATCACTAATATTTGTTCTCATACAACAACAACCAAATCTTAGTCACAAAGTTTTTAGCGTTGGCTATGGATCCTCAATAAAGTGGTCATGCTCAATCACATGTTCTTATATTGGGCTTTAATGTTAGTCAGTTACAAAATTGTTAGATGTGGATTTGCAGAAATTTGATATCTTATGATATCTTAAAACCCTTCAATGATCCAAACAATCAATAAAGAAATGTAATACTTACAGCGTTCCTGCAATGGCAGTGCTGATGTGGCTCTGATCTTCTTCAAAAGATCTAGCTAACCCAAAATCAGCTATTTTAGCACGAAGTCTTGAGTCCAACAAGATGTTACTAGCTTTTATATCTCTATGAATGATTCTGTTCTTGGAGTTCTCATGAAGGTACACTAAACCTTCTGCTGTCCCCACAATAATCTCATATCTTTTCTCCCAGTTCAGTGCTTTACCTCTGTTTGCATCTGTCATTTTTTTTCCAAAACAATATAGAGTGCATTAACTGTTAGTATGTGTCATCATCTTTTATCTGACTAGTAACTAAATGAGACATAACTATAAGTAGTAGCCAATAGCTATGGATCATTTGCTTTTTATGGTGTCTAATTGCTAAAACCCATCTTCTTCTTCTTTTTCATAAGGATTCACCATTAATCCAAGGACAAGTGGGCATGCTAACGTCGACTCCAAACCAACAGACCATGCATTCCCAACCAATTTTTCTAGAATCATAGCTACTCATTTTTCACACATGAATGTAAAACTTCAATAATTACCAAAAATGAATCGATCAAGGCTTTTGTTAGGCAGGAATTCATAGACAAGTAGGCTTTCAGGTCCAGAACAACTGCATCCTAATAACCTGACAAGATTTTTGTGTTCCACGCTGCTTATAATGTTAACTTCATTGTAGAAACCCCCTGCTCTATGTCTATTGTTAAAGAAAAGCCTCTTGACAGCAATCTCCCTTCCATCAGGCAAAACTCCCTGTGACAGAGAAAACTGATAAATCTCTGACAAAAATTTGATAAAGTGGATTTGGTTAGGGAAATTTATGGGGCCATGAGAAAGAAGAGAAACTACCTTATAAACTGTTCCAAATCCTCCTTGTCCAAGTTTGTTAGCATCGTCAAAAGATCCTGTAGCCTTCTCAAGTGTGGAATACTTGAAGTTCAGGCTACTGTCATTAAGTGTTTTCACCAGCTTTTCTGCATCATTTGAACCTAGGGAGCCAGAATTGAATAGTAATGAGGAACTAGGGTAGCAATTCGTAATCAAAGGAGGAAATCAATCATGCATTATATAGCAGATTGAGCTGCCTAAAATTTTCCTTCTTTTTAAAAATATATTTAACACATTTGGAGGCTTTGTAAAGTACAAGCATTGAGATTCCTACAACTTTGGATTGATATAATATTGAGATTATTGCACCATGACTGCCACATCTTTCCAGAAAAAGCTTTTTACCTCTTCGTTTCTTTTGTATATATCTGTGCTTCCAGATATAAAATCCAATTGCTACTCCAACTACCAGCAGAATCACCGAACTGACAACTGAAACTGCTATCACTATGGTTGTATCTGCAAAAATCATCAATCAAAACTCATAATCAGGCCAAATTTACCATCGTAAAAAGGTCCCTAAACCTACAAGTTGGGTCACCAAACATAATGATACGCGTTTGACCAACTCCTAGTTCATTTACCTTTTGAATTTCCATTTCCTGGTTTCTTGTTGAGGAAATCTCTGTCTGAGTACCTCATGAAGCAGCCAGTGTTCAATGCTCGCCCCTCCGACCAAGGCAAGCATTCCAATATTGAAGCAGATGCATTCTCTAAACATGCTTTGCAGGAATTTGCATTTAAAGTCCTCCAACAATCAGCCAGCACATAAACTGTCTCATTCACTGCCCCAGGTACAGCCCCCTGAACTATTGCAGAGCCATTTTGGTTTGGAGCTGCCAGAACTGCACTGCTCACAGCCTGTCTAACTGATTCTTCATACGTTGAGTTCTTCCTAGTTGTATTCCCACATATGGCCCTGTCACCAGGTCCAGTATACTCCTGAAAGAAGCTATAATTGTCTGACCTCATGAAGCAACCATCAAGGTAAATACGACCTGAATTGGAAGGAAAGCACTGGGGAAGAACTGTGCGAGCCTCAGCATAGCATAATACACAATCAAGTAAAGAGAGATCCCCATAGCACTGGGCAAGGCCATAGTTAGTATCAGGGCCTGAACCTGAAACTGCTAATCCAAAAGCTGAAGCTCGCATTTGGTTGCTGATGTTTTCCATTACAGCAACAAAATTTGGAACAAAAACAGAGGCATTGTGCTCCATTTGGTTGCCACATGTCAAGTTTACTGTTTGAGATCTTGGATCTCCCATTGCTGTTTCTAGGATTAATAAAGTCTTGATAACAAGGAAGATAACATGTCGGGAAGGAACAAACGAGAATTCTTTCTTCATTTTTGGTACAAATTAGTATTTGTATTACTGTATCTGATATTAGTTGTAAGGCTGTTGAACAATGAATTTCAGTACTATCCCTGTGGCAAGAAGAAATACAAAGTTGTTGTGTACCTATAAGGAAGAAGAGAACAGGAAAGAAAATTTGTTGAGAATAAAGAATGACAATTCGAACAAGAAAGCATTTATAATCCTCATTATAATGTATTTAAATGCTTGTTCCTTCAATTTTTTTTTCTCTTATCTTTTCACACTAGGACATATGGATGTCAACTCATGCTTGCAACCATCATTAGCAGGTAGCAAAAGTCCTCTCACCATAATTGTGGGATCCAACAGCCTTCATTCTTGACATATCAGCATCTTTTTAAAGTATAATATGGAGCAAATTTCAAGATAAACTTGATGTTTTGTTGGAGAAGAGAAACTGAGAAAGTCTAAATCCATACACTTTTGCTCTCATTTTTTCACGACTTTGAGTTAATAAGTCATGATTCGTATGTGAAAAAAGTGCGTTCGATAGTAGACCCTTACGAAAATAATGTTAGACCAATCACAACCTGTCACTTTGACATGTGAAAAAAAAGTGTGTACCAGTTAACACAACTTATTAAAAAAAAATCCTCGATCCCCATTAGCATAGTCTAGAGGTGTGAAACTAAAACCAAAAATGTATTAATTAACCGTAATAGCATTGATTTATTTGACACCGTCCTTGAAGTTTGAAAGGATGAGCTTTTTCATTTCGATCACCCCAGTTCAAAAGGGCACGTCTTGTTGTAGCATTGTCCGTGCGATGGTACTTGCATCACTAAGACAAATAAGGAGACAGTTTGGTCCCGCCCTTCACTCTCCTACTCTTGTTTTTTTTTTTCTCTCTTTTTTGGGTATAATTTGAGAAAACATCACATATGGACCACGCTTGATTGCAAATAAAAGTTCACCTTGCACTAAAAAAATAGTAGATAAGGATTAAAGAGAAAGGACCACAACAAAAATATAGTAGGTGGTCTTGTAGGAGGGCGGAAGCCCTCGTGACACGTTACATCTGCGAGGTTGAGAGTTTCGTGTGAGTTGTCATACTTTTATTAGTGTCTAGGTGGTTTCATACTAATGTCTGGGTTTAAGTGGTTTGGCAGTAACAATGTCCGCGACCCAATTAAAAAGAATAAAAAAATAGAAATGTAGTAATCAGAGACCCCACAGCCCAAAAGAAATGAATAAAATATGGGCCCACAAAACGTTTAAGTCGGCCCAAAATAATAAATGCCTAGACCAGATCACAACCGGCCACAAAGAAATATCCAAGCAGATTTAAGGCCCCACCAATCCCACCGTCGTTACTATTCCACCCCCCGCCAATTCGTCACTGCCCGCTACCGGACACTCTATTCAAGATTACGCTTTTTATGCCTCGAAAAAAAATAAAAAAATATTACACTTTGTATTCAACAAATATATATATATATATATATAGTTATAGTTATAGTTATCCTTTTTATTATTATTTTTTTTTGTAACTTTTAAATTCTGTCAATAGGGGAAAATGTTTTTCTAAAAATCCTTTCTCGAATCCCTGTTATAACTTTATTTATTACCAAATGAAAACATTCGGAGGTTTTTTTTTTTTTTTTTTTTTTTTTTTTTTTTTTTTTTTTTTTTGGGAGAGGAAAATTCGGAGGTCAACCCCATCCTCTATTACTTGTCCTTAAAAACAAAGCATATAGGTATCAATTTTTTTTTGAGACAGATAAATAAATTTTATGTACAACTGTACACGTGCTTCAAGCTGAGCTGGTTTTAGCTTTTAACTTGTAAACTCTGGTTTTCTTTTTTCATTGAAATCCAGTAGTTGCAAATGAAGAGGAGATGATGATTTTATTACAGGAACTATATTATATTATATTAAACTCAATTCAAAGCAGAAGAAAACAGTCAACTTTAACACAAATAATGAAATCCATCAAGGTAAGAAGCATGATTGTGAAGATGTTGTCAAAGTTTGAGAATTGAGAAGTTGTTATACTTTTTTTTTTTCCTTATGAAATCCGCAAAACAAAAGACCAAATCAACTCAAATTCACATATTCAATTCCACCGATAAGAAACAAAAATTTACAACAAGTTTGAAAAGAAAAATTCATGGTAGGAGAGGTTAGATTAGAGTGACTTACTTTTTTGGATAATGGGTTGCTGAAATGCTGAGCTAGATGTGGGTACGAGATCGAGATCGAGCTTGGGCTTCTGTGGTTGAATTTGATATAGTTGGAACTAAAAAATGATACCCAGAAAGAAAGAAAGAAAAGAAAGAAAGAAAAATAAAAAAAAAGCTAATGTATTTGTAACTAATAAATGATAAATAGTGTTTAAAGGTAAGGTGTCGTGTGAAAGAAATAGCATTAGTGTAATGTAAAAGTCAAAGGAAGGATCGAAAGGAGAGATTTCAACGAAAAAAGCAAAGGTTATTTAGACTGGAACGCAAGTCATTCACAATGCAGTTGGGAGTGGGAAGTGAAACAAACAACGCGTTTTCCGACTAAAGAGTCAGCGGGGTTGCGTATTTGACAGGTGCGGATTTTGAGTCCTCTTCTTCACCGTCAGATTTACCATTTTGCCCTTGCTTAAGAGCGTTCGCGTCGTGCAGGAATTTCTGCCTATTTTAGCAGGATTTACTTTTTATTTATTTATTTATTTTTGTTTATGTATTTACTTTTCAAAATACTCCGCGTCAGTTTACTTATTTTATATTATATTTTATTAAAAATAAATCTTTCTTGATTTTTTAAAATTGTTCTCTCTTTTTTTGTGTTTCACACCGCTTATAAGTTAATTTCATTGTAGAAATCCATTGCCTCTGTGTCTCTTGTTAAAAAAAAGCCTTTCGATTGCAATCTCTCTTCCATCTGGCAGAATTCCCCGTAACGGTGAAAACCAATTAATGTCTGACAAAGTATGATAAAATGTTTTTCGTTTTGGGAGGTTTGTAGGGTAAGAAAGGGAGATAGACTACCTTATAAACTGTTCCAAATCCTCCCTGACCAAGTTTGTTGTTGAGTCCCAAATAATGTTATTAATAATATTAGCAATCTAAAATAATAATTACGCACAAAAACATATATATTTACGTAGAAAACCCTTTCTCCTTAAAGGAAAAAACTATAGGACAAATTTCGAATAATTTCATTATTATCAAATCAATCTATATATTACTAAAAATTGAAGCGTATCATTTAATATTGTTACACTCAGGTTGAGCTATATTAACAGCCATGTCATTACCATTTTTTTTCATAAATTTGTCCTACAATTTAATAATAGTTTTCCTAAATTTAAAAATACTAATAAAAAGAAAATAATTCCCAATCCTCTCTCTTACACGGTTACAATTTTAGACTGCAACTCTTTGTATTCCACGGTTACAGTTTCAAATGGCAACCCTTTGTGTTTCACGGTTACGATCTCAAACAGCAACCCTTCAGCTTCCTAACACCAGAGTTTGGCTTTCTAACTCCTTCATCTTTTTCTCTCTTCACACTATATTAATACAATTTAAAAATAGTTTTTCTAAATTTAAAAATACTAATAAAAAGAAAATAATTCCCAATCTTATCTTTTACACGGTTACAATTTTAGACGGCTACCCTTTGTGTTCCACAGTTATAGTTTCAAATGGCAATCCTTTGTGTTCCACAGTTACAATCTCAAACGGCAACCTTTCAGCTTTCTAATGCCAGACTTTCGCTTTCTAACTCCTTCATCTCTTCCTCTCCTTACACTAAATTAATACTAAAAAGCTAGATGATTCAGTTCAGGTATCTCTAAATCTCAATTACTCTTGACCTCTATTCTTGTGACTACCTTGCATAATAGTTCAATGTAAGGATTAGATTAATAGTATTATTCTTTTTTATTGTTTTTTTTTTTTAAAATTTTTTTACTACCTCTTTTGTGTTATGGGTCGTATATGAGTTTTTATGTATTTAGGTTGGGTATTTGTACTAATATATGATTGTTTGTTTCTATGTTTAAAATTGATTTGGTTTTTTCTTTTTAATGTTTGAGATGGTAATATTATTGGTTTATATTGTGTAATCAGTGTGATAGAGTTTTAGTAGTATTTGTGTGATAGAGTTTTAGTAGTTAGAAAATTGAATGATAGAGTTTTAGTAATATTCGTGCATGCAGAAATTCAATTTGCTAAGGTGTTTTAGTAGTTAGCAAAGCAAACTGAATTATAGAGATTAAAATTCATACTGTTGAGGTCCAAAAATTCACAATGTTGTACCAAGGCCCAAAATAAAAGGATTGAAACCTAGGAAAGTAAAGCATTTGGGTCCATAACTTCTTTGAGTTTTCATCATGGCCCTGCGTGGCTAAAACTTTTATACTTGGTCGAAGGAAACTAAAGCCTCAGAATCAATAAAACTATGAGATCTAATTTGTTTTTATTGTTCAATTTATGCTTTGAATATTGGATGTTCTTTAGTGCCTATTTTCATGATTGTCTTGTTTAATTACTAGGAGGTCTACTAGTTTATTATTCGTTGCAATCTACTGCTAGGTTAGATATCAAATCCGTAATTGTTTGATCTCTCTAATTTGTGAAGCAACCAAGATTTAATGATTTGCTGCGTCAGAAATTATTAGATCTTAGGAAGAACGCTCGACTAAATTAAATGCAACTACTTGTGCTTGTGTTGTTTTGCTTCATCGATCTCTCTAATTCTTAAGGCCGCTACTAGATTAAATCTTTAGCGCTTGTCTTGGGTTATTTAGTAGTTAGGGTTTATTAGATTGCTTGTTTTCTAATTAACTGCGGCTAAGGAG